>JANPWX010000604.1:2408707-2772702 GCA_024734555.1 Trochalopteron elliotii | reverse complement strand
TTCCTTTTCCTTTTCCTTTTTTCCTCTTCTTTTTTCTTTTCCTTTCTTTTTCTTTCTTCCTTTCTCTTTGACCACAGACATCTTTAATATTCAGAAAAGTTGTCCACTGGATTGATGCATCTCCAAGTTGCTGTTCTCTTCCTGCAGCATGAAGGTAGGGCTGTCCCATGACAACACAAATCACTCCCCGTGGGCTGCCTCTTTCTGGAAATCATGAAAGAGGAAGAAAAGGAGGGGGCAAGAGGTTCTATCTGCATTTTTTTGTTGTTGGTTATAATTTTTGGATTTTTTTTTCTTTTTCTTTTTGTTCTCATGAGTCACCTGCACAGTGTGTTGATTTCTATGTGAAACAGAAGTGGCTGCACATGATGAGGACATGCCACTGGGATCCTCTGGTCAAACCCAAGGTGAAGATGAGGCAGCTCCAGCAGCAGGGCCACCTGGGGCCTTGGGGACCACGGGGTGCAGGTGACAGTCAGGGAAACCGAAGCTACCAGGGAGAGCTGCTCTTCAAGACTGACATCTAGATCCTGCAGGACTATCACTCAGAAGGGAAGCGAAACCTGGTGAACGTAGTTTGGGACACAAAGGAAAGACATGAAAGCTCAAAGGATATTCAAGAACAAACTATTTAGCGGTTCTGAACCATTGTCACATTTTTGTCTTACTAAGCCACAACCAGCTGAAGACCCTAGAGATTCCCAGTGTCTGAGGGCACATTCTGCCTCTTCTCTGCCTTCAGGAGGGGCTAGACAGTGCAATAAGTGTTGGCTCTGCACCTCCCAGAAGCTGGCAATGCACACAAGGCAGACAGGATTCCATGCAATATCTTGAATATTAGTTGGTTATTTTTCATGTATATAAACCATGTAGGGTTGTGTGTTTGCATGCCTGTGGGTCCATACATAGGTGCACTATGTCATCTATTTTTACACTGTTTAATTGTCTGCAAACGTAAATATACCGTGGAACTGTTACAGGGTGGAAACACAGAGGACTGTGTGTCCTGCAAGCCTTTTGAATGTACTGTAACACAAATCAAAGCACCTTGTCTTTTAAGATCAAAGGTGAAGGTGATGCTAGGGAAAAGTGCTAGAAAACTTCAAACTTATATTTTTCCTTTGCTTGTGTTTTTTTATGAATGCTGACCCCAAAATACTTTTATTTCTGTGGTATTTTGAGTGTCATCATATCACGTGATGAAGGGATATAGTTGTAATCTATTTGTCACACTTCTTAACCTGTAGGAACATCCTTAGCTGTTAGATTAATTAATTATGAACAAGAGATAGCTTCAAATGTGAGCATAAGGGATTTGCACACCTGCCAGAAAACCAGAGTTAAAAGATTAAGTATGGCTATACAAACCATTATTTCCCAATTTGAGTACCTGTACTATTGATACCCACAGCACTTTCTGAAAGAAAGAAGCATGTGTGTTTCTTTTACGAAACTTTTCTAAAGAAGTTGGATTTAGAAATTGAACGTATTTTATTTTATCTTGGGATTTTATCTGGATTCTTTTGGCACTGTAAGACAATGAACAACCTAGGAATGTGTAAGTCCTTCTTTTGACCTGTCAAGATAAACTTAGTGAATGAAGTTTTAAAAGGCAAGCAGTGCTGTTTGGCAAGCTTAGTAATTGAGTTATTCTTCCTTGCAAGCAGGAAGATGATAACAGTGATAGTAGATATGACTCAAGGCAAGTGAAGGTTGCAAAATTAGATCCTTGGCTATATAGAGACAGTTATATTAGGATGAAATCACTAGGGATATAAATTCAATGACTGCATATTAAGATGCATTAATCCAAAGTTTAACGTGGCCTTAATTTACTGCAGTTTAATCCTCCTCATTTTCACTTTCTGCTGAGAACTTGTACTACCAAACATGAAAGCTGTCATGATACCAAAGTGCTTTGACACTATGTTCCAATAAGCTTGTCAAACGTAAAACTTAATTCTGCAAGATAAATTTCTCTTTAACCTCAGACACTGCTATTTTGAGGTGCGTTTTGGAATACCCTAAAGTTGTAGAATGAAATAACAGAATGAATTGGTGTCCTGTTTGTCTGGTGGCTTTCACTCCAGAAAAGAGACCCTCAGGACACTGTCTATACTTTTTTCAGGTAACAAAATATATAAATGTACCTTTGTTAGGGCCTGGAAGTTAGAGGTACTAAGAAGGAAGTAAATAAAATACGCATAACTCACAGACAATCTCTGTTTTCAGTAATGTGATGCCCTTTGACCTGTCCACAAAATGTTTAGCTTTGCCACAACAAATATCAAATATTGGAATACTAAATTCTTTGTCAGGCAGAAATGATCTAAATTTCACCTAGTGTAGAGTAGCAAAAAATATTTGAACTTAACCCTTGCCAGACTCCCATCCAGATTATTTCAGTATCTGGTTTTCTATGATCACAGTTTTCCTCTCTGCCTTTTTATTAGTGTAACCCCTTGGCTTACAGTAAAAATATGGCTCTTAGGTAGTACAAGGCAATGTGACCAGTATCTTTTCCAGAAAGCAAATATCTTGTCCAGGATTCATCCAGAAATGACCCCAGTTTCACACTAAGGGCTTAGAAGACCTTGATCCAGGTGGGTATGTCAGTCTATTTTATTCTTTTCCTCAATAAATTAATCATAGAATCATCTTTTGACAGGTCAAGAGCATGGTGATCTAATATTAATTATTCATTCTGTGAAGCCTCAACATACCTCTTCATCTGTACATCCAACTTTAAATGGATGTAGCCTTTCATTTTTCTGATAATAATCTTGTTTCTATTCTTCAGCTGAGACCCTCTGTTTGGCCACCATGGTGGCTGACTAGATGAGACCTTTAAATTTACAGCGGCTTTTGATATTCAGTCATGCCCTGGACAAGTAAGGTACAGAAAGGAAGAAAAGGCTGACGGAGGTAAATGACAAATCCACAAGTCGATGTTATGTGATGAACAAAGAGAACAAAATCATCTCAAAAGCTTTGGTTTACATGGATGCTGAAGAATCTTGGCATGAAGCAATCTGGATGAGACCACGTCTTTTCACCTTGATCTTGTCATGATGAAGTAGCCACAGAACAAAAGCCCCTGGGACGGGGCAAGCAGCAGACTTGGAACAATATACAATGATTACATGTTGTGCATACATACACTTTCAGAACTAATGTGGTTTTGGAAATGGTGGTGTCATAACACAAAAAAACTTTCATCATGATTTACCTAACATTAAGCTTCTTACATGAAAATGGCAAAACAGCTTTAGACAACTCTGAGCTTTAGAAAATTTCTGCCATGGTTGATTTGGATTCTGCAATGATCTTCCAAACTCCTATGACTCTTCCACACAGTTATTATTAAAATTTGGTGTTTTTTTTTTTTTTTTTTAACCTAGATGAAGATGTAATAAACACACACAGGAAAATACAAGAAAAAGAGAATGAAAGAACAAGTATTTTACACAGAATGACCAAAAATCATAGACTTTAAAGCCCTTCTGCAGAATACTCTCAGAAAGTAAGGAACTGTGCCTCCAGTCCACATACTTGAATAATTTCTCAAACATCCCTGGGTCCTGAAAATTTATTTTCATTTATTAAAAAAATGTTTAAAGTGTAGTCCTCAGGGGTACAGCTGATGCCCCTATCAGTATTTCCACTAACATCCTGGATTGCACATTCCATAGAGTAGCATAAAGTGCTATAGCATTGAGGGGTTTTTTAAATCTAATTTGGAACTTCTTCACCCTTTCCAGAATTATTTTCACTATTATTTTTACCTTGTAGCTCCTATATTCTTGTAATGACACACAAGAAGGTGCTTAAAGGTCTTCTTGAAAGTGGCATTGCAGAGCGCGTAGCAGGCAGGGTTGATGGTGCTGTTGATGTAACAGAGCCAGTAACCCAAGGTCCATACTGTGGTAGGGATGCAGGATGTGCAGAAGCTGTTGATGAGCACCATCACATTGTATGGGGTCCAGGTGATGATGAAGGCCAGGAGGATGGCCAAAATTGTCCTTGTCACTTTTTTCTCTCTAGAAGGGGGCGGTTTCTTTTTAGCTGGCTGCTTTGTCATCTTGACGATTTTCCGGGCTACACTGTTCTGCTTCTCCTCCCCGTTCGTGCCTACGATCTCCACGGTAGTGTTGGTAGGGGCACAGCAGTCCCCCTTTTGGGACTTGGTGACTATCCTGATGCAGGTCAGCTTGGAGTTCTCTGCTTTGACATGGTCTTGGGAGGCAGAAGCCTGTCTGGCATCCTTGATAGCTTCATCCTTTTTCAAGTTGGAAGCGACCACACTGATGGAGGTGGAGTCGTTGGAGCTCTCCTTCTCCCCTTGAACACAGTTATTGGTCACAGTCTCTTCACTGGCTTTTCCATTCTGAATTTTGCTGTGCTCCAACCCATCTCCGCTGGCTGAGATATTGTTATTGTTTGGTTTCACTATTTTACCTTGGACAAGGCTGGGGGAAACTGTTTCTTGGTTTTGGGCAGCTTCCTTTTTTCCTTTCTTTATCCGACTCTTACTGGCTCGAGAGATTTGCCAGTAAAGGACAGTCATGATGATAACAGGCAAATAGAAGGCTGCAATGGCAGTGCCAAAAGTGACAGCAGGGTTGGAAAAAAACTGGATGTAGCAATCCCCATCTGGGACAGTCCTTCCTCCCACAATGAATTGCCAGAAGAGGATTGCAGGGGCCCAGAGGATGAAGGACAGCACCCAGGCGGCCGCGATCATCATGCCGGCCATCTTCGTGGTCCGCTTCACGGGATATGTCAGAGGCTTGGTGACACAAAAGTACCTGTCAAAGCTGATAATGAGCAGGTTCATTACAGAGGCGTTGCTGACCACGTAGTCAAGAGCCAGCCAGAGGTCACACACCACAGGCCCCAAGGGCCAGTAGCCTATCACAGTGTAGAGGGTGTACAGGTTCATGGAAAAGATGCCGATGATCAAGTCAGCGCAGGCCAAGCTGAACAGGAAATAATTGTTGACAGTCTGGAGGTGCCTGTTGACTTTAATTGACACCATGACCAGGATGTTCCCAATTATGGTGACTAGACTGAGAGAGCCTGCCACCAGGACGATGAACACCACCTCAACAGTTTTGTAGCGGCTCTCCAAGGCCATCACATTTTCAGTGGAAGAGTTTATGTATGTTGAATTATTCATTTCGCTTCTGATAACAAGATACCCAGTTACAACTTAAGCCTGCAGAGGAAAGAAAAGAAAACAGATACCATCAGGAAGTTAGTCCCTTTGCCTTTAAGGAATGGATCCCAAAAAACTGACTTGGCAAAAGTTTAAAGATAGAAGATGTATCCAGCAAAAACCATCCAGCTTTGGCTAAAGGAAACACCTTACAGTGTACAGTTTAGGAATAACAGAATAAAAGGCTAGCTCTAAATATGTGGGAAAGGCATAGATTTGGACCCAAAACTACATTTTTAAGTTCTCAGATGCATTTTTCTCTTTGTTGTTTTTAAAACTAATATTGACTTGAATATTCTGGAACAGAATCTGCATATTGTTTTCTTTCTTGCTAACAAAATAGTTCATTTCAAACCCTATTCCAAATAAAAAGTCTGGACTGGAGGGTGTACCATTCTTATAAACCAAAGTGAAGCTGTAATCTACTGAGAGGCAGATCATGGGAAGGAGATCTCTGATTCTGTCTTTCTTTTATTTTCCACCTGGGCATGCTTCTATGAGGTTTATGGAATGGGTTTTTATCATGTCTGCCCCCAAATTTCTTACCCTGCAGTTCATTTTTTAGGCAACACATATGAAGACTTTGACACTGCATCAAATTAGTCTGTCAATAAACAAAAGAGGGTGGGTCTGTTGAAGTTAAGAGAGTTAGTAAACTCCCCTCAGTTCAGCATTTGGCTATCTAGTTAGATGCATACATGTTTTATTGCTATTTTTTTTCAATTTCAGTAAGATTAAAGTTATTTTTTTACTTAGTTTTGAGTAATTGTATCTGGATAAAGCATTGTTGTTTGTTCAGGGGTTTTTTTAACATGATATTATCTCTTGATGCTTGCTTGATTTCACTTTTCACATTATTTTTCAAATCGCAATATTTTTAATCTGTATCACATTAACCTACAACAAAAGGTCTGAATTGGATAGCAGGGTAATGCTAAATAAAGAAACAGATAAAGATCAGTTCTGTTTACACATAGCAATTATTTTTGTGCCTCGTATACCCTACTGGCAGTGCTCAATAAATAGTAATTAAATTGCTAGTGATACGCATTTGATAGAAGACTAAGAACACAGTGCATGCTTTTGCCTTGAGGATATTTTCTATCCTTTTGTGCATCCCCTATAAGTCAATAAAATGCACTGGAATTGTACAGCCCGTCTCTGAGTGCTCATTATTTATGAGCTGTGCTCAAGAGATTATTGAAGCATGAAGGCCAGATGTGACAGGGAAGTTGGGTTTTTTTCTAACTACAATATTCTGCTTTTTTCCCCCCTCACACATAAGGCATCACTTCTTTAAGAAAGAGTCTCTAAACATGGTGGTGCAATCAAAGGAAGACAAAAAAAGTATCTATGTGTGTCTCATCTATACACCAGGGATTAGAGAATTCCTCTCTGGTCCCTCTCAGTAACCTGCTGGTGCACACACAGATGCAGCCCACGTCACTTCAAAGGAGCAATGCATTTTTACTGTCATTTCAGAACTGTGCTTTCTCTTTTTTCTTTTTTTTCCAGATGCAAAAGAAAGGAGATGATGCAAAATGTCAGCACAGAGGCAAAACCCCTTCTTGACCCCTCAGAAAAATAAGGAAGTCTGTCTCCATGGAAAAGCCAAAATGCTAAACCAGGGTAAAAGGTTTTCTGTCTGAGGCAATTTTGTAATCTTGAAATTTATACTTGAAGAAATACAACTGGCAGAGGGTGAGGCTCATGAATTTGCCTTTGCTGTCAAAAACAACTAAAATTTGTTTGCCAATTCCATGTTGAAGTGAATGCATGAATAAATAGAGGAACATAAGGCTCGACAGACATTTTTTTCTTGCTATCTATTTAGAGGTACATTACTAAAATCCTTGGGATCAAGATAACAAAATGAGGAAGAGGAATGTTTTAGTTAAATGTTAGCTTTGTACAGTAGGACTAGGCTGAGTGGAATGTAGCAGAATTTCTACTCTGTGCAAAAACATCAACGGGACACCTTTAATATATGGGACTGTCATTTCAGCAATCCCCAGTCTATTTTTCTCCCAAAGCTTCACAGCTGAGCAGCTGGTTATCCAGTTAGACGTGTAAGACATCAATTTTTTGGACAAGCTAAGAATTTCTCCCAAGCAGAGTTGTTTATGAACATTCTTAACAGAATGCATTTTTAATGAAGAGACAAAATCATGCATAGAGATGTAGTGATTGAAAAAAAAATTAGCTGAAGAGGGTTCGTGATCCAGGGCTCTGCAGCTACCTCTGGTGACAGAAAGTGAGTGGGGGAGCAAAACAGAAATGGGTGAGATTTCAGAGAATCAGAGATGAAAAAATTGTGCTTTGTTATAAGGAAACAAGTGGGTTTTTTACAGTATATTTTTGAAAAACGGTTCAGAAGCTTTTCATTCCACTGAAGAACAAAATTAATTTTAAAAACTTGAAACTTGTGGAACCAAGTCCATGCCAACTTTATCCCTGAATCTTTTCAGGTGAAAGTTTTACCCACTTTCACTGGAAATACTGGTAATTCAGTGACAATTCCCCTGACTTTATGGGAATCTATGGGATGCCAGGAGATGGATGACAGCTAAAAGCTAATTTTACCTGCTAGGAATAGGATGTCATTGTGTTAATATGAATGGAAGAACAGCAAAAGACACCCAACTTTCCCAGCAGCGTCTTTTTGCACAAAACTTTCCAGCCCTTAAGACTGGTAGCTCTGGACTGCAAATTACATTGGCAGTTACAGCTTTCTGGGGTATGGGAAAGCATCTGCTCTTGACAGCTCCAGTAAAAACTCCCCTTTACCTGCATCAGTGTCCTTGTAAAGTGAAGCACATTTTGCTGTGTATGTGGATAAGAGGCCATAGGGCTGGAGAGACACATCTGATTTCCACTGACATATCCTGTCACTGCTCAGAGTGCTGAAGTTACACACAGAGGCAGGAGTGAGCACGCTTCCTAACCCAAGAGCCCCCTGGGCTCCTTGCTGTTGGCTGCAGTAGGATTGGAATCAGGTGCACAGAGAGGGCTCTGTTTCTCATTGTGGCTGCTTGCTGCCTCAGTACAGGACTGCCTGTGGACTACTTTTGTTTTTGTCTTGCCACAGAGCCCATCTCTCCTGCAGGAGAGGCAGTTGTTATGGGAGCAGATGTTATTCATCAGGCAGACCTACGGGGCAGAGGCATTTTAAGGTAATATGACCTCCTGGGTGAGAAATACCAGATCTTATTCTTGAACAAACAGAGCTCTCCTCTGCAAGCCCATGGGTATTTGTGTGAGTTGCACAATATAGCACTGACTCCCATGGGCTACCATAATTTATCCTTCTATACTAAGTGCATTCTTGCTAAACAGAGAATACCCAGAAAAGGCAAGGAATGTCTCTGGTGACCTGAAAAGCAATCAAGATAATTTTCTGAAATATATTTCAAAATATATATGACTTTTTGGAATGAAAACACCATAATCACTGCACAGAAAATGTCCAAAGCCAAGAAATCCACATATAAAATAATTCAGTGTTTGATATTTGATATGTACTTGGGAAACATTCCCAGTGCAGTAGTTCCTCCCTCTAAAGAACTCCTAGTACTGAAAATCATTCCCTTCTATTGACTGGGCAACAGTTTAAGGCAGAACTGGGGCATACTTAAACATTGCACCCTGCTGAGTTGTGCTTTCCACTTACCCTGACAGGAACACATCCATTTGGTGCAGGCAAATCTTGTAGCAAACACTGTAATTTTAAATTTAAAATATATCTCCAACATCTGTCACAAAACAGACTACAGAAATGTTTGGTATATTGAAAAAAATGGTTGATATATCACGCCTTTCAAAGTTTGTTAGACAAACTCTTTTTCTGTATTGTGCATATTGACAAGTTAAATTTGGTAAAGATTTAATGTCTTCTTTGAATTCTCTGAAACCATATAAAGATCAAGACATGAAAGAGGCAACAAATGATCAGCACCTGAAAGTTGTATCTGTGATTTAAACAGGATTACCCAAGAACGTATGTGCACGTAAGTCTCAAGCAGAAGAAAATATAGTTCTTTAACTTTTTTTTTTTATCTAGTTCCTCTTCAGCCCAAATCTATGTAAAATGGATTTGATGTTTGCTGTAGCAATAATGGAGTGTTTTTTTCCTGGACTGATTTTTATCCTAAGCTGAACTGATTTTGATTCTGAATTTCTTCCTGATACCATTTTAAACTCCCAGTGTGAAAACAAAAAGAGAAAAAACAAATCCCTTCATCTATGATAAATATCCTAGGTCTTATAGCCACAATTTATTGCAGACTTTAGGAGAGAATATAGATATAGTCTGGACTTTTGGTAAAAATACATTTCAGAAAATACCCAAAAACCTGAAGAAGAAAATCTTCACCACACAGGTTATCTTCTGCAATCCTTTTGAAACTAGAAACATCTTTGCTAAGTGCTACACTCAGTGCAAAGCAACAGTGTGCCACAAACAACAATTGAAACGAGGCAGAAATGAAAATATTCCCCCAAAAGCAGCAGGGGACTGTACATGAGTAGGTGTCAAGGCTGGCACCAAAACTGCTGCCTCAGGGAACGTTAGGGTCTGAGGATTTGTGAAGCTGTTAACTACATTGCACACTGCTCCTCTTGCAGTATAAAACTGTACAGAAGGAAATATAGAAAAACTATATAGAAGTAAATATAGTGTCATGAGCTCAACTTGCTGGTATTAAATATCACATAAGTAGAAGTATAGACAGTATAGTAAAAAAGAACCCCAAACAAACAATAATCTCTCTAGTTTCAGGAAATAAACCAGAAAAAGGTAGTTTTTCCTAAAAGATCTGAATAACAAAGTATTTCTATTATATTGGTACTCTTATTACTATTACTATTATTATGATAGCCACCCATTGGTACTAAGGCACATGAAATATTACCTTTCTGTCAGTATAGATTTGGCTGCAGATACGTTTTTGTTTTTCAGGACCTGTGTAATCAAGAGAGAGTTTGGATTTGTCTTTGGGCAGCTGATACCATTGCAAGCTAAACTCTGCATGCTACTGCATTGGACAAACATGAAAAATATTCTTAATAGGCATGGTTCAATCTAACTGGTTTTGATCCACAAAAAGGGATTTTTACCTCCTGGACTAGAGAAGATACTTTCGCTCACATGCCTCCTTATTCTTGCTAGGATTATAATAAAAAACCTTGGTCCAAAACTAGTGAGAAAATAACCAATTCTCTTGGTGAAGTTGTTTTCCTCTCTGTTCTTGTGGAACCATGAGATTTATCCATATGACAAAAGTGACTGAATACAATGGTCCATATCATTCTTCTGAGTCCGACTTGCAATCTTGTGCACCTCAGCTTGTCAGAGGTGCTTACACAGCAGAGGTAATTTTCAGAATGGTAACTGTGAAGCAGAAGGTTTCAGCATTACACTTCAGACAAAGTAAATAGGGATGCTCTTGCTGTTGAAAGATTTAAGAGAAGAACATTTTCTAAGGTTTTTTTGGTTTTTTTTTTTTCAAGTAAGCTGTGAAATATGTCTATTCACTAAGATCAAAATAAATTCATAATCCAGAAATCAGAGAAAAAAGAAAAATTTAGTCTTTGGAGTATGAAAGGCAAAATTGAATCATCCCACAGCTTTCTCTAGAGGGCTGAGTTAAATGGATAGGATCTCCATCTAGAGGCACAGATAAGCAGCTGCCACATAAAACAATAATTTCCAGCAGTAGAATGGCTTAAAAATATTTTTAAAAGTTACTTACCTCTCAAGCAGAGGAGACACACATTTTATTGTAATTTAAATTCTGTTATAATAAATGAGAGGAGATGTAATTTGATGAAAACCTGAAACCATTAAACCATTAAATATTCCTGGAGCAAACAGTCTGGACGAAGAGGTAGACCTGGGATAAGGTCAGTCAGTCAGAGCCTAGTTCTAATAACAGCACTGTGGTGATTTTGATCCCTGGATGGGTCTTTCACTAAAAAGCTGGACTTGGTGATCCTTGTGGGTCCTTTCCAATCAGAATATCCTGTGATCTAGTTAAACTGGGGTAGCCAGTGCACAGAAACACGTGCTTAGGCCTGAGTTTATTCACCACAAACACCATCATTTAGTCATCAACTTGGGCATTACCCAGCTCAAAATGTTGTTTCACAGAAGGTCATAAATGGCTTGGAAGAGTGGATAATGTCATCAAAAGGTAAAATCTAGGGACTTGCTCATACCACATATACATCTCATCAGTGCACCCATACTTATTTCTCCTGGCAGAGGTAATAGGGAGATAGAAAAGGACATCAGAGTGACAGATTTTCAGTAAGTCACTTCTCCTTTCCTCCTTGTGTTGCACCACTGTTGGAAGTTGACTGAAGCTCCCCACACCTGTCAACCAAACAAGTTTTGTCTGACTATAACTATCTTCTAGTTATGCTAGAACCCATACTAAAATTATACCTATCCTCAGCCATGAGAAAGGCTGCCTCAGCAGAAGAGTTATTTAAGTTTCTCTTCAGATTGAACGGAATATCATTAGGTTCAAGGTTATATTTTCTGAAGGAAGACTGTGGTGAGAGTTAAGTAGTCTCTCTGCAGCCCAACACAAATTGGAGGCACAGTACTTCATTATATTCAGATCACCTATCACACCTCTGCTGGTAAATACAAAAACCTTATGAGAGCTACTCAAAGTCCCTGAGTGACAAGTGGTGAAGCTGGTGAAAGAGGAGAGGAATCAGAAGGCTGGCTGAAACCAACTTATTATTAGAACTCATTCTTACCCAAAGCTAATGCAGAAGAAGAATGTATCTCTCTTAAAAAACATACAAGGAGACCTAAAACACGCCCCCCAAAACAAACCAACAACCATCCAACCAACCAATCAACCCCTGTAGGCAAAACAAAACAATAAAAATCAGAACCCAAACATCAGTCTTTCTAGTCTTTTTCTGGCTTAAATTATTTTATTTTGCAAGACCCCGTAGGAATACTGGTCATGAAAAAAACCCAGAGAACCGCAATACAGTGGAGGAAGAGTCTCTCAAGGAACCATGGATTAACCCCCTCAACCTGCCAGCGAGTCCAGAAAAGATCTTGTGATATTTCAGTGAATGTCTGCAAATCCCTCCAAGTCTAGTTTTGGGATTATGGATAAACCCATGGAGACTCTCACTCTGTTCTTCAGACAGAGCCACAGTAGGGCTTCTGATGGGAATATTAACATATGAGAGCCCAAAGAGACTCTTACTGAAGTTAAGAAAATCTTTGCTTTTCCCTAGGTTGTAAATGGTGTAAGTACATGGCTTTTGCATGGGATTTTCTTATCCATTCATCAAGATCTATCAAATAATCCTCAAATCTGCTTTGGAAAGTACCTTATTTCTTTACTCAGCAAATGCTTTTAAATTTTTTTTAAACACCATCATGGTCAGTCTTACATGAAATTCTCAAGAGCTTGAAAATTGAGTCTGTTCTTCTGTGTCCATAAATTCTGGGGATTTTTACACATCTTACATCTTACCTAACAGCTTACCTAAGATGTAGATTGGAAGCACAGAGAAGCATGCTGATTCAGATATAACAGGGTATGGCTCAAATTCTTTGTAAGTATTTAAGCATATATTGAAGTTCAAACTTGTTTCTGAGAGGGCAGCTAAATCTTTTTCAAGCCTGTATTGCTGTAGACTGCATTTGAAGCAGTGATAATGAAATACTGAAGGAACTTAATTAGGTTCTTACCTTACCAGCAAGCAGTGATGTCTAAATTTCCAAAACAGAATCTATATTTCCAAGCTCATTCTGCAGTCTGAGAAAAGTTTGTGAAAGACGGAAAGAGAGGCAATGCCTAACAAAGTACTTATAAAAACATTTAGAAACCTGAAATGAAGTGTTTGTTACAGCTAATTATAAATATGTTGATCACAACCATGATTGTTTACTGTGTGTCTGCAGGCTCATCTCCCCTTTTGTGAACAGAGAACCTCAAAGATTACTTAGTCATTGCCAAAGAAAGGAGACATTTATTTAGCAGTTTTTCATAGCTACTGCATTGAGGTAGGTTCCCTAAGTCTCTGACTGTGCTATGTTTCACTATATGACTGCCACCAACTTTAATTACATAGATTATAGATACAGACTAATTGCATTTTGACTCCATTACAGGTTTAATAAATCTGTGTCTAAATCTGGCTCTGATGCCTGGGTCCAGATATTGGTCCTAACATGCTGCAGCTACTCTTAGCAGGGTAAAATACCTTACCTTTGCATTAATTCGACATGCCTTTAAGAGAAGCCTCTGTTAAAAAATAATGTAATGTTTAGCAAGCTTAACTTAATAACAGAAAACTGACAAACTTGTCTCTGATCATGTACCTTCTGTAAAAATTATATTTATCATCACTGGGCCAGGTAGACTAAAATCCATCAGCAAATACTCTCAAGCTCTCTGCACATTTTGGTATTTAAAGAGATATTGTTAAATCTGTTTGCATTAGATTTTGACCACTCTTGAATATTGACCAAAATAAAATAATGGGAACATTTGAAATGTAGGGTTTAAGAAGAGATAAATTGAATTATTTGAAGCCCAAAAAATTAAAAAAAACTGAGGGACATTGACTAGAATGGGATGAAAAAGAGCAGGCCATTACTGTGTGCATAGATCTGCAAACTTCACAACTCATCTTGCTAATTTAGCAGTGAAGTCTGTGTAATACAAAATTTCCACAGAGTGATGGTGATGAATATATTTGATGTCCCTTGCGCATTCCATTCTATGTCTAAGATGAGTTTTTAATAAAAACAGAGAAAGAGGTTGATTCTGAAATTCAGCAACCATGTCATTGTATTTTACCACATGGGAACCTCTTTCACATTGTGGCAGAAGCACCATGTCAGCTTCAGCACAAATGTTGGTATAATGACTTGACTTGCTGATGAAGTCAGTTCCTCTCCCATTTGTGGTGTTGAGGATCTCAAACTCTTTTAAGTCCTGAAATTCCACAATTATGCTGTGCATTACTCCCCACCTTTCTTTGGCAGACTTATCTGTTACTGTCTGCAAGTTTCCTATTTCTGCTTCTACACTTCAGACCACCTTTCCACAGCAAACATATCTAAAGACAAAAAGACTACTGACTAATATATTTTGTTTTCTGAGGTCTCACTTTACCCTATTCTTCTGCAGTGGTCCACTTCTCTGAACCTAAATGCATCTTTACATAACAACTCTTTAAATTCCAACTTCATGGTAAAGCAAACTTACGGGAAGTAAAATTAAATCTAGATAGGAATAGTGTCTAGCAGCGTACCTAGGGAACAATCTCCTCCATCAATCTGCTGTGTCCCTGAAGTGTCATGTTGGAGATTAAATCCCTCCCACTGTGCCATGCAACAGCAACAGAACCACTCAGCAGTGATTGCTGCATTGCAACGTGCCTCCGCACAGCACAGACCTATTTGAAGAGCACAAGAACATACCTAGAGGAAGACATACAAGGATGTGTGGGGACAAAGAAAATATTAAATGGGGTGAATGTGAGAGAGAAAAATAGCAACAAGACTGAGGAATGAATAAAAAAGAAAAGAAGTTGCTTAGAAGAAAGCAAGAAATGGTGACTGCAAGTGAAGCAGTTCTGCAAGAGCATTCACATGGGCTCTTCAAATTGTCACCCCTTAGTGCCTGTTTTCAGTCAAAAATCCTCACTGACCCTAGTTTCATTACCTGTCTGTATTATTCTATGACAGCCCACAGAGAGATAGGGTAACATTTCATCAAGCCTTGCACTTTGAGCAGTATTGTGGAAACAGTGAAGGGACTTGAGTTCTGAAATCTCACCTCAATTGTCATTCAAACATTTAAATCCTTAACTGCTATTCACTGAGACTTGGCCTCCATAACCTCTTCAAAGCAGATGATAAAAATTATTTTTTCAAAAAGTTATAATCTTTCATAATCAGAAATTCCAGTGTATTTGATATTTGTATAGAGATTATTTTCCCCCCATATGTTGTCTTTGTTGTTTTGTGGGCTATTATCTAGGTTGGGAACAGGAACTTATTTCCTCCTTTTCCTATCATTATTTGGATGTTCACTTCTGCAGCAAAACTATGACCTTGAGTTTGGGATCATTAAGAATCCCTTGCACAAAGGGTCTGCCTCTAAAAAGTATGGGATTCTGAAGAACAAGTGGGTTTCTGATTTTTATCTCCAGGTAAAGCTGGCAGTTATCAAAGGGTTTCTGTATTTCTGCCTGGCATCTCTGAGGATGAGTAAAATGCTCAAAAACACAATGGCAAGAAACTATGTAAAGTGAACAGAAAAGGGAAACTGTGACTGGACTTAGGGGACCCCTGGAGTGGGGTGTCCAGGACATCACATCCCTTCTGTGTCAGCTGAACAGGCAGAGGCACAGCTCAGCACTGTGGAATGGCCACAGCTCTCCATGACCTCACAGTGAGGTCACACCTTGGGAATTGTTGTCTTGGTGTCTCTTTTCCCCCTGCTCTTGGTTGTATTCCTAAGTGCTGCCTCAGCATCTCCTCTCAACAGTGACACTTTCCCCTCAGATATTTGCAGCAGCTTTGCATTAGGACCTGACCTGCAGCCTATAGGCCTGGGACAGACCTACATCACTCTTCTCATTCATCCATTTCCCTTTTCTTTTTTCCTTACTGCCTAATTCAACACCTGCTCGCCTTCAGCCTCTCTTCTCTTCTCTTCAGCCTTCTTCTCTTGTTCATCAGCTCTCTGCTGTTCACATCCATCTTCTGGCTACCATATTTCCTTAGGCTACCACTGTGGTGCTTTTCTCATCTTCTGGTCTAACAGATATTGGTTTTGCTGGAAGTGCTCAGCTCCCATTTCACTGATCATTTTAAACTGCAGAAAGACCAAAGAGATTCTTGCAGTCCCAAATAAACCTCCTAAGGGGTGTAGTAGGAAGCAATGCTGTGATGGCACACTATGGTTCTGCCCTCCCACTGAAAAAAAAACCTGGGTGAGATTGATCACTGTCTCTTGCAGACAACCTGCAGAAATAGTGCTAACCTTCAACAGCTTTGCTCTGAAGTTTGTAAGAAACTAGCACACCATTACTGACTGTTCCAAAATCCTGATACACAATTTTGCTCCCTCTTTAAGAATTATCAGTGGGGCAGAGTATCTTTTTCCCATATCCTTTATGTAAGAGAAGTAATGTGAATTGTTTTGGATGAGAAATGCAGAAGACTTCTGACTGGAGAATCAGGAGACATAACTAATCATGAATACTGGAGTATTCTGCCAATCTATGTGTTAGACGATGAAATAAATCAGACCCCTCTGAGCAGGGATTTTTAGGAAGCATCAAGAGCAATCTGTGGTGAAGGTAGTTTGAAGGGGGGATCTTACAACAGCATTTTAACAATGAGAAAGTATCCAGTAGTAACAGAGCAACAGCAGGACTAAGGGGAGCAGAAGATGTTAACATTACCTAATTGGTAATGTAAGAAGATGGGAACATTTACCTAATTTACCTATATAATAAACAATTATATTATACACACAATGTATGAGTATGCTGAATTATTTCCTCACAAGCTGGTCACACCAGCACAGTCACTGCCCAGAGTGGAAGTGAGCTAACCGGGGTGGGAAGGTGCAATGGAGATGGGAGGGGATTTTCCCCTGCTGAAATTTGTGTCTCTCTGCAGCTCTGGGAGTCTGAGGGTGAGCAGAGCCTCGGTGACACCAGGCTGATTTGCAGATGTCGTGTTCCCCAGCCAAACAGGCCTTGTGATGCTCTTTGAGGAATCTGCAGCTCAAAGGCACATTTCACAGCTCCTTGCTCCCAGTCACTCACGCTATAAGTCTGTGACTTCAAAGGGACAGCTGAAAGGAAATGTTTGCAGGGAAAAAAGGGAAAAGGAAAAAAAAAGAAAAAGATTGTCTGCTTGCCCCTTCTTTTCTGTTCATGATATAACAGGCTTAAGATGTTTTGGTATAACTGCTTCTCAGTGGGTTATTTTTCCCTTCTTACTTTATGAAAACCACAAAAAAAAATCCCTGGCAGTGAGGAAGAAAACAGCTGTGTGATCCCAGTCCAGATGCTTTCATCTTAGAATGGGCTTGTCAAAGAGCAGGCAAATGACTTTCCATTCTCTAAGCAGGCTCCTTGGGTCAAGTTGGATTGATGTCCAAGACAGTGACCCTCAGTTTTTCATTTTAGACCCTTCAGAAGTAGCACATGCTAAAGCACTACTGCTCCCTGCTGCAGATGCAGTCAGAGTAAACAGAAAAATCTCTGAGGGTTAGTGGTGCCCTTTCAGGCTGTAGGCAAATCACTAACATGACATTTCCTTGTTTCTTAGTGCAAATGAGGTTCAGTTCTACATTCAGTACTTTTTAAGGCTTCAAACATGTTATCTATAATATCAGTGTTCTCCACACATATAAAGTCCTGAATGTCTTCCATTAAATTTCTAAAGTGGTTTTTTTTTTGTTTGGGTTTGGTTTTTGGTTTTTTTAGTATGTACAAAACTATATTAAAGTAGGATTAGATTTTTTTAAAGTTTTTAATTAGTTTGGATGTGTTTGTTGCTCTGCTCTTGATCTGTTGTGATATGCAATGCAATCCCATTGAACCTTTGAGGCACTGAACAACACCAAATAATTAAAATGCAGAGACTAATTTGTAGAAAGACATAGTGGAGGGATTTACAGTCAGGTTAATGTTTAACCTCTTAATCTTTTTAATGTCATGGTTGGAAAATGCCCTTTAAATTTTATTATCTGCTTCTGTACACTTTGCAAATGGGCATTTGTACTACTTTGCAAATGGGCATTTAAAACTAATTTTTCTTTCCAGAGACCTTTTCATAGTTTTGTATCCACCCATAACGATTCTGGTCATCTCAAACAAATGCTATCCAACCCACCATACCACTGACACAGGCATTTATTCTCTTCCTAACTGTGTAAGGTTTGTAGATCTCAGACCTTGTAATTTAAGGGGTAGTGTGCTTTCTCCTTAACCAAAATCATTTCAATGATAGCACATTAGCATTGTGTCACCTCTACAAAGAGGATCAAGCATCCAGAAGATGGTATTCACAAATAATATAATTATACTTGGTAAGAAAAAAAATGTCTTTTCTATCTACTCCTGCTGGATCTTGTGATTTACTAAATTCATACCCATACCTCTGCACAATCTGCTTATAACTGAACATAAAAACACAGTTCAGAACTATTTTCAAACACAGGTATGGCAGAGAGATTAACAGAGCTGAATTCTTACACTTTCTCTGGAAGAATCTCTTCTTGCTGCCCTGTAATCTTCACAGGTGAAGGGAGGTTGTTGCTCTGCATCAGGTAGTGAGAATGTGGTGCAATTGGTTGTGTGCTAAGCAGAGTCAATATGACTTCAACGCTCATGTAAATACACATGGACTTCAAACACAAACAGAAATTTGTGTTTCAGGCATTCTAGCAAATTTGTCATGACCGTGCAGCACATGACTTGTGACACTTCCTGTTCTTTCAATACTGGGAAATACAGGGTAATGTTTGAAAGCAAGCAAATGGTGATGCAGCTTGTTCTGGTATCTGGCTGAGAATAGAGATAATGTAGTAAAAAGAGGAAAAAAATCATACATTTCCTAGCGTCTCTTTCTCAATCTTGTGATGCACATTGTACTTCTGTAGTCAGGAAGTTCATTCTACCTATGTTTGTTAGGGTCAGGATAAAAATAAAGCTTATGCAGAGAATTTGGATAAGTGAGCCAGAAGTTTTGGGTTTGCAAGGCTCTATGCAGGAAGTGACAAGAGACATTTGAGATTTTTCTCTGTCTGAAAAGAAACTTCACGAAGTTGTTTTGAGACTTATAAGCAAAATGACAAAGGTAATACTATTAATGATGGGGAATGTCAAGTAGTTTAGTGCTTCACCTTAGATAATTTTTTCTCCTTTTGTCCTCCTATTTTTATTCCAGAAGGTGTTATATCACCAAGAGTGACAGCAACTACTGCAGCAAACACAGAAGTTTGTTAGAGCTAATCCAAATTCAAGTAATCATTTTTCCTGCTTCCTTAAAATGGATCTGTTCTGCAACAGATAGAAAATCAAAAGCTAATAAGGCCTTCAAAGCTTAATCTGTCTTTCTCCATGTTTGAATGTATAGAATACATATTTATACTCTATTGTAGTTTTGTTATTCCCTATCTTTTTCATTCTTTACTAGTACATTTCTCAACATGGTTGATCTGCATTGCATTTTTTCCTCTTTATCTGTTTCTCTTGTCATTGTGTACACAAGGAGTTTATACAAAACTGTGAATATTAGATAAAGAAAAATAAATCCAATATAATTGAAATTATATATGCTAATCAACAATAACCAGTGTTTCTGTCAAAAAGTGCACACCCATTGAATGTACAGCATGTTTATGTCTCTCCTCTATATTGTTTGGGTTTGAGATTCACAGAATTAATCTGAGCTCCCTCTGTAGCTAACAGAGCTATCTATTCATGACAAAAATACACAGATAATATTTGCTTGTGCTAGATTCACTTCATCTGCTCTGCAAACACGCTACTTTTGTGCAGGTTTAGAATTAATTAAATATCAGGCTGCTCGTGAAAACAGCAATCACTGGGAGGATATTAGGGAGTGTTGATGGATTGAATTGTGAAATTCCACACATCAGCATTGGCCCTGGAAGCCTGACTTCAGAGAGTGCTGAGAGCAGGGCTCCGCTGTACAAGCTACATTACTCATCCACACTCCAATTTCAGAGCCTGAAATCTCACGGTAAATTGCTCTGAAAAAAGATCAATAGGTCAAAAGCCCTGTGTATGCCAATGGCAAAATTTCTGTTGCTTTTGGTAGGCTCACGACTTTTCTATGAAATAGGCAAAAAAACTGGATTGGTCTTTGGGGACTAGTCCTAGTTCATTGCTTTATTACATCCAGAACCATATTCTGCTCTTCCCTGCTGTAAACTGTCCTGGGATCACCCTTGCTATTCATCACTTAGGAGAAAACTCTGTCTTCAGTACCCGTTTGTAACATTAAGAGTGCCCAACCAAGCATTTCCTCCTTCTGAAGGACAATATTTCTCTTTTATCTCCTTAACACACGGTCATGCAAAACTATCTGGGGCTGTGATTGTTGCCAGGTTATTGGCATATATCTCTTGAAAAAAATAAATCTATAAAGTATAACGTTGGGTTCAGATTTGGAACCTTATGAGCTTCTGATATTCTGGAGCTGTAGATACATTTTGCTTTGCAGGCTGGTTTTCCAGGTGTATTTACTGGACAGTGCTCCTCTACTTCTCAGCACCTGCTGCAGCTCACCCATCCTCTTTATGCCCAAATGGATCTCCATGTATATGACTTTTATAAGTTCATAAAGTAACATGGAACCTTAACAGATAAAGGGACTTTGTAAATGGCAGAGACTAGCAGAATCATCATTAAAAAGAGCATAGTAACTGTCCTATGAAGATTGTGATAATCAGCAAAACAACTGAGGAATAAAATACCATCTTTTTCATTCACCTATTCTGTGGAGGAAATGTGGCTAACAGGTTTCCTTTATAAATTGGAAATTAAAACTCTGGGAAAAGCTGTAGGGAGAAGAGCTACTGGGACGTCATGGGATGGGATGAGTTGGAGGAAGCCCTGACAAAGACAAGGTCATCATAGCACAAACAGGAAGAGAGGAAGGAAATTATATGACTGCCATGGGCAAGTGTTTGTCTGAACGAAATAAAAGAGACATAAGTCATCACTGTTTTTACTCAGGTCTCATCCCTTAAGTGAGTAAGACAAAGGAACAAATAAATAACAGCAAAACAAGTTGAACTCCCCTGCATTTGCCCTCCCACATCCTTAAAAAAATGTTTCCTGTGGTAGAAACCTTAGTACAAGACTCAGCCTTTTCTGTAGCTCCTGTAAGCCACTCCTGTGGTGTAAGGTAATGGAAAAGCTTCCAGGCAACTGAGTATTTTCTCCCTGCTGTAAAATCTCTGGGTGGCTTAGACCCAACATTTAAAAACACTTACAAAGGTGAATAACCTCAAGATACCACAGGTGGCCACATCTAACAGTTTAACACAAAGGCCACTAATTAAAGCTCTCTCTTTGTGAAAGGAAAGCAAAAAGAAAAGCTATATCTATGTCTCCCTCTCAAAAGAAAATCAATGGAGACTACAGGAAATTTCTTAGAGAACTGTTGGATGGAAGATTGGTTCTTGCAGTTCAGTCACTGAACACACACAGGGTGGCTGAAGTGATGCACTATCCCCTAGGGCAGCTGGGCTCTGTCTGCACGGCATGGGATAAGAATCACCACTGGGATAAGCATGGTGTTTCCTCCTTCTACTCATATTGCTTTCTGCCCTGGTTCTCCTAAGTTTTACAGCTTCAGTGGCAGTGACTCTCATCCACCAGACAATTGCTTTGGATATCTCCTTATTTCCCATCAGCCATGAAATACAGGGTATCTCCAGGGATAGCTGTGTCCAGCAGATCAGAAGTATCCCTTATACAGAGATCTCTAATTCTTTTTAAAAATGCTGTTGTCCAGTGACTGATGCATCTTGGAAAGTAGTTTGAGAGCAGACCATATGTCCCATATGTCCAAGATCAATGACAAAGGATATACTGTCAGATAGAGTGAAGCACAGCACCCGTGAGGGAAGGCTGAGGGCAGGGAGAGTGTTTAGCCTGAAGAAGAGATGGCTGTGGTGGCAGCCTGCCTCTGCCTACAGGGAATCTAATGAGAAGGTGGAGCCAGTCTTTTTACAGTGATGTGTAATGGGAGGATGAAAGAAAGAAGACAAAAGATTTTGATGACATTGAAGGAAAAAAAAAATATTCACTATGAGGCCAGCAAAGCAGTGGACACAGATTTATGTACAGGCTCCATCCTTGGCAGTTTTTCAAGTCACAGATATCAACAGATAAAACCCTGAGCAATCTTGTCTGAGCTCAACACTGACCCTACTTTGAGTATGAATTTGGAGTGGAGACTTCCTGAGGCTGTATACACATGAATTATTCTATGTTTCTGTGATTCTAGGCTATGCCATGAAATTTTCAGGTACTCTGGATGAGGAAAGCAGCAACACAAATATCTTTGTTTAATATGGAGTCAGACATGAAGAAAGCAACCCTCGTGATTGTGCAGAAAGGAGTCTGTGAGAAAAGCTCATTGGAGAGAAAAAGGAGCCAGCATCATGCAGATCCTTGGCTTCTTACTCAGAGCAAGTCAGCATCTGGTCTGTACCAGAATTAACTGCCCCAAAGTTTGTCCAAGAGAAGCCACCTGCCTGCAGTTAGCAATGTGGGATGTCAGCTGCTTCCCAGGAGCTGAAGCTGAGATGACCCAGGGAATCTGAAAGAGAGCCCCTTTGCCCCCATTTCCACAGCTCTGACCTGTTGTTGACCACTAGGTAGCCTTTGCAGACAGTCTGAAAGAGACCCCAAGGATGGATGGAAGGGCCCATAGAGAACAGCTGAAGGAGTAAAGATCAGACTCTTACACTTCTGCCCTGATTACAGCATTTTTCTCGAGAAAGGTTTAATGTGAACAAAGCTCTATGCTGGCAAAATTTCACCACAAGAACAACTCCTCAGGTGCATACCTCAGCTCATTCCAAAGAAAAATGCCTTTAAGCACAAGTGAATCAGATTCCATGTTTGCCCTTAACCCTTATTTCTATTCTTGCCCTACCTCAAGTTCATATAGCTGTTGTAATTAATCACATGAGAGATCCCAAGCTCTGCACTGTCTGCCAAACAAGTGTCACTTGTGCACAAGCAAGAGAAATGCCTGTTTTAGCAGGCCCTGGCATGGAATAGTAGTGAAAAGGATGACACAACAGAAAGCCTTTCCATCTCCATTACATGATATGGATCTTTTCCATCCCTTCCAAACTGCTTTTACCAGTGACAGCTGTCCATCTCTGATCCCAGACATGCAGGTCTTGAAGGAGCAGCTGCTTCCTCTCTGAGCATAATAGCCCTGACATGAATGGAGTCTGCAATGATGATGCAGCTGAGATTCATTTTCCAGTGTAAAGGCTCAGCACATCAAGAGTGCCAGCCACATACAGTTCAAATACAAAGGCTTGTAGGAGGGTAGCCAGACTCTTTGGGTTATCATTTCTGCTGTTAACTTGTAGGTTCTGGTGCTCATCCGCTGTTGAAAAGGATGAGGGTATAGAGATTCAGTCCATTTAAAGAATAGTCAGTTCACTGATGCTCATTTAAGAGTTACCTCTGTAATTAGTCCAGCTTTAATTACAACCCAGACAGATCAGCATTCTCAGTTTTTTGACTGCCATTATAGTATCAGAAATATATTTTGCAAAATACTTGAGTATGAAAAAAATGTAGAAGGATGTGTTGTGGTAGAACTGTTACACTAGAAGTGATGATTACATGATAACACAGAACTTTTGAAGGAACAGGGTTTTGGCCTAAACACTATGACTTAGATTGAACTTTTCTGGAATCAGTGTCCATCTGTGAAAAATGTGGGCACAGCACATCCTCCCTGACTTCAGAGGCACGTCTGGCACCCAGAAGTGCTAATGCTTATGGCAGTCTATTCATCCATTTCAGTCTCCTGTCTGTCTGGTTTTTTCTCTTTTTTCTGCTCCAAGTTTATTTTGCAACTCAGAGCTCAAAGATCTACAGGGCATAGGTGATGTCTTGCTCACCTCAGACCAATGCTGTAAACAATGTGCAGGCCAAGACTCTAGAGCTGGTCTACAATTTCATGGCTTGCCACAGCTCAGGGCATGGAGGACACCTGGAGATTTGTTCACCCTTTCATTTTCTTGTCTGTTTGCAAGCAATGAAACAGGCAAGCACTGAGGGGGTTTTTAGCACATTTTTACACAGAGCCTGCGCTTGCTGGGAAGTGGTGGGATTTTTGGGGCACGTCACTGATGCCAGGCATTTCCACATAAACACACAGAGCTTTTGCTAACGGAGAACTACAACAATGCTCAAAGAGAAAGGAGAAAGCAGGGTCTAAAAAAGGAAAAAGGGAAGATAAGAGGATTCATTTAAATGCAGTGAAGCTGAGCTAAAACCTGGATCAAAGCCTTGAAATGATACCATGAAGTTGGTGGAAGCTTGGTAGAACTGGCCCAAATGAGACTACTAAATAATAAGTGACTCATGCTTATAATTCCCCCTCTCTTTCATCTTCGTGTGCTGAAGGTAAGTGAATCCTTATTTCATTCCTACATACAATGAAATCATAAAAAAGCAAGTTATTAGTATTATTACAGTTCCAGCTGTAATAAAACCTGGCAAGGGCCTGAAAGGTTTTCAGTAGTTTCATCAAAAATAGCAAGAATAAAACAAGAAGCCCACCACCTCCTACTGTCATCAAGTTCTTTATATATTAAACGACTCTGGAAAGACATAATATTGCCAATTTTTTTATATTATTGCTTCATGGAAACCAGATAGATTGTTTAATCATAACCACCTCTCTTTTGCTTTAAAAGTTCTGTCAGTGAATCAAGGAACAGAAAAAACTCCGTGGAACATCTATACATTCTGACTCATTAATTCATCCTTTTCCCTAACTGGTTCTCTGATGCCATTTGAAATGAAAGTGCTGAAAATATTCCAAACACATTTTCTCCCCTAAAGATTGTTTGATGCATAGCACAGTGTTTTCCATCATTTGTATCCACTAAGCTGTGCACTGTCTCTCTCTCTCTCTGTTCTGTCATTTGCTGTGCTCCCTGGAGATTAACAAAGATAAGTTATTTAAGTTTTGACCACTCTGCAGGGCTGCTTTCAAAGTGGCATTTTTTTCCATGCTAATTTTTTTCTACTTAGAGGAAGCGTCTTTCTTTCTGGAACAAAATCCTGAGAAATATTCTGCCTGGTATTTTCTTTTCCAGCTGATCTTTACCTCCAGTGTTGCAGACATTCAGGAAATGAAAGTGCCAGTTCTGAGATCTGAAGGGCTGTGGTGCTTAGAAGGAGTTGAAGAAAGGTCTTGTCAGAGGGTTACCCTTCTTTGGATTTAGAGCAAGCCCCCTACATTTGGCTGTTCCTTCTGAAAATACTCATGCAAACTTTCTAAAGGCTGGCTGAATCCAGAAAAAAAATCTTCTTTATGACACTTAGATGATTTCATTCCTTCACATCATCATAGATGAAATACCACTTTAAAGTATACTTTAAATGGAGGAGCTCACGGCTTTAAAGAAAGTCACAGTTATCACATGCTTTCTAAGGTATTTTACATTATGATAACTATATTAAATCCTGTGAAAGAAGTCAAAGTATGGGTGCCCAGAGGGGTATAAATTTTTTATTATTATTTTTTGATTTCCTGGCATATCTTATAACTTCCAATAGAAACCTGAGTAGCTTTCTACAAAGAATATTTCAGTGACTATTAACACCACTGGATAGGAATAAAAGCCATGCAGGTATCAAGAGCCTTGCCATGTGTCAGCGTGCAGTTCAATTACCTGGCTTGTAGTGGTGGTGTCCTGGGGTGACTTTATGATGCTTGTATCCCCTGTTGTCCTGTTTATGCTGGAGATTAAATTCTGTACCTTTAAGGCTGGTTCTGAGAGTGAAGGAGGGAAAGAAGAAACACAGAGTTTGTTTGCAGAAACTGCACTCATACACATTCTGCTGCTGGACTATGCTGTCTGTAGCATGGATAGACAGTGGGACAGAGATCTCTCCTTCGCTTTTTAGTTAGCTTTTTAGCTAGCTCTGGCAGAGAAGCTCCCTGGACTGTGGTTTTTATTTTTCTTGGAACTGTTCAAACCTGCTTTGGACTGAAAAAATAGGAAAACACTGGGAGCTCACACCTGTGACCCACTGGGGTTGGGACACTTCATCCAAGCACTGGAGGGACTGATAAGAGACTGAGTGAGCCGAGCTACAACCCATGGCGAGGACTTTCTGAATTTGCCATCTCTTCAGAAAAGCAAGAGGTTTTATTGTTTAATATAATTCATTTTTTATGCTTGTGAATACTTTGCTTGTTAAATAAACAGGTTTTTTTTTTCACTTTTCTCCAAGGAAATCTTTTTTCCTGAACCAGTTGGGGAAAGGACGGCTTGAATTTTCTTTCTAGAAGGACCTCCGTTGGGAAGTTTCTTCCCAAATTTGCCCTAAACCAGGACAGGTAGTTACAGATTTACTGATTAATTGCCACAGAACACATAGAGAGTGAAGGAGAGTTTTCATACCTATAGCAGCTGATGTTTAACAGTGGTACCTAAGTTAGCAGACTCACCTTCAGCTCTTCAGTGAGTGAGAATGGAGAGGTTCTTCCACAGTCATTTTGCTTTTCAGACCTCTGAATCAGGCACCCAAAACCTTTCTCTCTGCTCTATCTCAGGCTCCTAACCCAAACATCTCAGCTGCAGCTGGGTGGGCATGGACCCCCATCATGCCAAAGACAGAATTGTGCCATTTATTCTGTTATCCAGTTTATTCTTAGGGAGTCTTCTAATATCTCATGTTTATCTCATCTCTCCTCCACAGATTATTGTGTAGCCTGATGTGGAGCAAACAACAGTCAAACAAGTATGTTATAAATACCTTGCAATGGGTGAAGTAAACAGTATGGCAATGAAGTTGACTAGCCACCCTCCCTCATGAGTTGCTTTTTATTGTGATCTGCTGTTCTGTCATTCACCTAATGCTGCCCATTCGTCTTGTGCTGGGTTACAAGTCAAACCTGCCTACACTCATGTTCTCTTGGGGCTGGAGAGATGCAGCTGTGGCCTTCTCAAGGCAAATAAACTATCTCATAAAAATACAAGGGTTCCCCTATGATTTTTACACCTGACTTTCTGTATCGTTGCTATGGAATAGACGATTGCAACTGGACAGTCCACAAATGCCTTCCTTGGCATATGTCAGACAACTAGGCATCATTTATTTGAGATGCCAGGGCAATATCAGAGGGACTTGGGGTGGAGAATAAGAGATATGTTACAATATAAGCAGTGTGCAGTGGCACTATAATGGAGGGAAGATACAGAGAAATTGAGTTTACCTATGAGTAAACCAAGCAGTGTAAATTTGCTAGTACTCCTCTTGTGTAGTAACATTCACTGGGGAAGGAAAAAGCTGTTTCATTAGGTGATGGAGGAACAAAGAAAAGAGAAAAATTCAAGCATGTTGTTGTAGAAGATTATAGTGGCAATTTATATG
This sequence comes from Trochalopteron elliotii, assembly GCA_024734555.1. Taxonomy (NCBI): domain Eukaryota; kingdom Metazoa; phylum Chordata; class Aves; order Passeriformes; family Leiothrichidae; genus Trochalopteron; species Trochalopteron elliotii. The sequence continues at coordinate 2,745,290 of JANPWX010000604.1, read as the reverse complement.
AAAGCGGGTGCTCAATTTCTCACCCTGAGTCAAACTGAGACAAAAGGTCAGTGAATTCAGTGATGGCAGTTCAGTATCTGCTTCAATAAGCAGCAAAGTGACTTTGCCCTCTGCAATCTTTCAACATGAAGAAAGACTGCTTTGATTTTTTTTTGCACTTAAAGAAAGTAAATCATGTCCAGCTCTAGAAAGTTCAATAAACCTTTCTGGTTAACACATTTTAGAAATTCTAGTCAAACCATCTAGTTAATCTGAAATTCTAAAGCAGATGCTTTGACAATTTACATCTTCTAATCCTGTCACTACAGCAGGCAGAGACTTTTTGTGCTTCACTATAGAAATAGATTTCCTGCTTCTTGTTTTTCTGTTGAGTCATAAAAAATTCCCTGCTATAAAAGATCCAAAACCAATTTACATCCGTCTTTTCATATTCTGGTTCAATTATGATTTTTATTACCTCAAAAATTACCTTAAATGCTCCGTGTTGTCCAAGAAGTAGGTAATTAAATTAATAAACAATTTAACTGCAAGGGAAAGAAAAGCTTCATTCCAGTATTTACCACAGGATTCTCTAAGCAGCTGGTTCCAAGCTGTATAATGACTACCCTGGGTTAAGATTCTTCTCTCTGAACATTTCAGATAGAAAGGTATTTTACCTCTTCTGTCTCTACTGAGGTTAATTTAGCAAAACTACTGAGACTTCAGAGACTGCCACTGTCTAGCTTGAAGAGAAAAAGGAGTGGATGCAGTGATCACATGAAATGCACTCTGTTTAAGGCAGAGATTGTACTCAATGCTTATTTTGCCCCATTCCTCTCAACTAGGAGACTTTACAGAAATTTGAAAGTCCACAGGTGTGAATCTGGAACAAGGAGCTGGATTTTCATGTGCTGCACATATGGCTGCAGGGCTCACTGCCATGGGAGTGCTTTGTGGTCTCACCATGATTTAAATAGGACTGAAGGTGTGGCCCCACAAAAAGTACATGTAAAATGTCCATAAGTCTGCAAGACTACATGCACAGGGAGATGGCATTCTGGTTCTTACTCACCTGTGGTTGGATTTCCAGGACAATTTCTAAGCAGTACAACTTACATTGACTTTTTTTAGTTTGTTGGCTTTTGTTTTTTTTTTCCTAGTTACAACTATTCATCCTTCTGTTTGTTTAGGAGCTTCCTAAATAGCTGAAAAGATTTGAGGCACTAATGGACACAAGCAGAGGGAGGATTAGAAACTCACAGGGCAAGTCCTGTGTTCCCATGCTCCAGCACGATTTGGCTATCACAAGGTGTGCTGAGATCAACCTTGACCATGCACATCTTTCAGCTTTTGTTAGACCTTTAGACCTCCCAAGAATGGTGATTTTTTTGAAAAAAAAGTGTTCTCTCTCTGTGCTCTTATGTGCTCCAGGGACCTTAGCTTAGTCCTGCTCCGAGGGGGAGGCAGGAAGGCTTGGAGAAGATAATGTATTGGCTTTTGTGTCTGAAGGTACTTACACTGCCATAATTGCAATTATTAATACTGGTGACAGGATGCACCCAATCTATAATTCCAGATAATGTTTGGCAACTTGAGCAATATGAATCATGAATCATTCATTAAGAGAGCAATGCATTTAATGAGTTAGAATTAATTTTTAGATGTCCTCTGTTGTTTTGTTGTGTAATTTAAGGTCACCAGCGGTATTTTTTGTATATCATAGTTTCATTGAGCCTTATATGTAATCTCTCCACTGCAAATATATTATTTGCTTTAGTTCAAACTTTTTTTTTTTTTTTTGCTTAGGTGTAAGACTTTGGGAATGGTGCCTGCTTGATATTTCAGATATTTTTTGGGTCTAAATTGGTACAGGTATATGCTGAAGTTAGAAAAGCCCTACCACTAAAAAAAAAAACTAACAAAAAGAAAAATGACAATGTGGCTTTGAGCAGGGATCTGTTTCCTAGTCAATAGGTTTCCAGGCTGCCTACCACTCAGTCAGACACCAATAGATTCAACTTAATTAGTCTTTTTTGACTGCTTCACCAAAAATCCTCAAAGATTTTGTGACTTCAGGACATGGTACTATTGCACTGTGTCAACTCAAAATGGAGGGGCTTAGGCAGAGGAGCCCATCTTTTGTGAGATATAAGTAGGGCATCTTTTTCTGCACTGACTTAGGCTCCGTTTTTCTGCCAGTATATCCTAATAAATAACCGAGAAAATCCCCTCCTTTCTGCACAGTCTTGTAGCTTATATTTTAGTTGTACATGCTCTGTCTCTGGAGACAGTCATACTCACAGTCTATCACCAAAGGAATAAAGACAAAACATCAGCTTCCTGAGAGACCTCAGATATCTTTAACGGCACAATAATTGATGTTTTTATGGAGTTCCAGATCATTTACTGATATTGAACACTTCAGTGGTTTAATCCTTCCTCACAGAATGTGTAGACAAATAATAGCTTGATAGACTTCATCATTCATGAAAGGCAGACAGAGCAGGCAAGCCAGCATGAAAATATTTTAATTATACTTTGTCAGAAGTATATCACAGGAGATAAGAATTCTTTCACCAGGTTCATTTGGAGAATTTTTCCCAAGTGTAAAGTTCTTTGCTATTAATTGCACTTGGGTTCAGATGCTGTATTTCCAGAAGGCAAGAAGAAAGTGAGACAAGGTAAGAACAAAAAGTAGCAGAACACTACAGAACTTAGGAGAGAGCACTTTCTTGCTTGAGGCCTGGAAAAGAAAAAAAAGCTTCCTAGAAAACAGCAAGTAGTATAGAAAAAAGGATAAACTTGCTTTATGCAAGTTTAATATGGGACAATACTACAGAATACCACTGGACACAAATCAGCAGGGCTGCTGACTCACTGCAGAAAATCTTCCCTTTGGTAGATGTTCTCCAGCATAGCATGTGTTCTCCAGGCATTTTTCCCTAGCTTCCCAAACTGTATCTATAAAATATAAGTATCTAGGAGTGTAAATGCATGGCATCTGTGGTTGATAAGAAACAGAGAAAATGGGATTTCTGATCAAATAAAAAAGTTATGTCATAAAAAGTTACACCATAAATGAGAAAATGGGATTTCTGATCAAATAAAATGTTATGTCATAAAAAGTTATATCATAAATATATATATATATATATATTTCTGTAGCTGGATCCAAGCTTACTAAGCTAGGGAGATCTTTTTTCCACTCTGTTTCAATAGCTTTGGGATTGAGCCCCTGTGATACTCTGCAATACAAAACAGGGTTATTGATCATTATACTGCTCAGCTCCTGCTTATGTGTACATTATTATTGTTATGTTGTATGAAACAGCATTTGATAAAAGTTGTCAAAATTATTTTGTCTCCCGTGCAAATGTAGTATTGCTTTTATGTGTGACTGCTGTTGTGTTGCTGGTGGCTTATCTTCTTACAATATGACATGGTAGGAAATACGTGAGAGAATCAAAGATAACAAAATGGAGTAAGTCATATAAACAATTTTATTTTGTTTCTTGTCAGTGTTATCATAGCATCATAGACTACAGAGTCCCCATAGTGCTGAGGCAGATTGTATTGAAGGACTAAAGATAAGACATAAAGTATTTACCTGGCCTTTGGTGAATATGGAAAATGGTGAAAAATTTTTCTGTTGCCACTTGAATGTCTCAGGGCACAAACTAAAGAAAGGATTTCCAAGAAGTAAGATTTCTAGAATTTGCTCTATTCTGTTACCATTTAAAGTCAATAACAAAGTACTCTTGCCAGTCATAGTGGTGAGGTGGTAGCAGGAGAGGGAATTGAAATTCTTGCCATCCTAAAAGCTCCACACATACTATCAAGGTAATGGGATCAAGCTCCAGGTTTCCAGCCATTTGCCTTGTTCAACAGTAACCCCAAAACATAGGCATGTATCCAACGTGTAATTCATACAAACACAAACTTTTTTTTTAACTTGCTAAGCTTTTAGTGTCAGTAAAATTCCCCTGCAGTGAGAAAGAACAATTCAATTAAATGTTGCATGAAACTATTTTTTTCCCCTGCTGTACATTTGCTGACTGTTAATGCATCCTGTGCTATTCACCTCAAGGTAGACAGACATCTCTATTTAGCTCTATTTAGATTTCTCAATGCAATGAATTTAATTTTTATAACTCTGTCATGATTGATATAACTATTTTCTTTGCCAAAAAATTTTCCCAGCATCTTCAATTCATTCTTACACTGAATGATGTAAGATGTCTCCCTCAGTGGGAGGAGGGAAGATGTTCCCTCAGCGTCATTAGACCTTCAAATTTCGTGTTTTTTTCTTTCTTAAAGACAAGAGAATTGAAACAAAAGACATGAGGGCTGAAACAACTGCGGATGAGACACTTAACTCTTAATTTTATTCACTTTCTCCCTCTTCAGTTTTATGTTTCTCATTAGCAAGAGGCCCTTAATTGTTGGGTTTTTTTCTTTCCCTAAAAAGGTTACTTTCATTTCAAAGCTGATGTTTGTACATGGATGCACCTGAGACTGCCCATAACATTTATCAACTTTGTATGTCTTGTAATTATTTAGAAGTACATTAGAAACTTACATATTCTATCTTGGCTAACCTAACCACTTTCATCAGCTAATTTTGCCAACTGTCTTTTTCCCTTTAGCCTATTGACTTCATTAGGGTGGTAATCATTGCAGCTAATTAAGAGCAACTATTGCAGACAGTAGTCCATTTATCTACTCAATCTTACACTGAAGTTGGACACATTATTTCTGTTGCCTTACTATCTCTTTGGGAAAGCTTTTTCCTTGAAAGTGTGGGCTCTGAGGAGACCTGAAGGATGGAGGTGAACAGTCTTAAAGAACATAAACCAAGCCTTAATAGGACTTGAGGGTATTCAGGTACTTCAAAGCCCGCATGTTATAAAAACACACATTGGTCTGGGCAGCTTCTCTGTCAGAGAAATGGGGAAAATTGAATTGTCTCCCTGAAGGAAATATTACTAATTTGTTTCCAGCCCACACTGATGAAATTTTGACATCTCAGCTATTTGCACATAAAAGAAAGTGAAAAACAATCTCGGTATGGAAATATTGGGCTGCAAAATGTTTTCTTTCATGACCAAAGAGAAGATTATTAATCTCAAAAGGCTGATGTATTTGGCATTCAAAAACAATACTTCCGAGAACTGGATATATTAGTGTTGGTTTGTTGGTTTTTGTTTTTTTTTGATTGAAATTTTTTTTTTGAAATGTTCTTTTTGAAGTATTCTATATCTAAAATTACAGGGAAAACATCCTGTTTTGTTTTGTGGGTTTTGTGTTTTGTTTTGGTATTATTATTATTATTATTGATATTCTAGTTTTTTAATGAAAATATTAATTCAAAAGGTTTTAGATAGCTTCTCTCCTACTGTCTATTTTCCAGGAAAAAAAAAAAAAAAGGAAGAAATATGTTTGAGAGGACTCTCTTGGTTGACTGAAGACATAGAGAACATTTATGGAAGTGCAACCATGAAAATGCAGAGGGCCAAAGAAGGGGCATTTTGAAGAGATGTCCATTTTAAAAAGACACCACATGTTTCTGCATGAACTCAGAAATTAATTTGTTTTCAGTTGATTATTTTGGGCAATGGATTATTTCTGACATGCTGGTTAACACATTTTCTTAATGGCTTCTAGTTTTCATTTTCATTAAAACATTTTTGATAAATTATGTGCTCTCTTTATTTGCTGTAATTGTTAATACAATATGGGAGGAAATAGAGGAGAAAAGCTGGTTTCAGTGTGGAAATGGAGCCTAAAACCCAATAGAAGGGAAATCCTGGTTTTGATTTCAAACAAACATCTGTTCAACTGGAGTATCTTTGTTTTTACAACTGCCACCAGAAGAGAAATTTGATGAAACTAAATGCTCAAGTCACCTTGTTTTATTTGAATTACCTTGGCTTATTTGGATGAGAGAGCTCTGTGGCAAAATGCATGCCACCTTTCAGATTTCCTGAGGGCTCCATCTCTTCTCTGCCCCCACAGGCAGGAAGCCCATGGTGTTCTCACCCTCACTGCAGGCTTGGTCCCCAGGAGTCAGTAGGAACAATAGTCAGCTGTGTTAGACATAAATGCTTCTTTTGGATTTTATAATGACATGAAATAGGAACCGGGGTTTTGGAAGACATTGTCACATGTGTTTTATCTGCCAACAAACAATAGGTTTATCCCCTGTAATTCGATGTCTGATGCCAGCAGATGTTACATATCTATGCATTTACAGATTCTCATTGAATCACACTGACCTTTTGCATGTGACAAAAACTTAATATTTTAATTAAACTTTTTTTATCTCTACCTCAATTTTTTTTTTCTCTTGAAATTTGGCCTGCACAAACCCCTGAATTGCTTCATGCTGTCAGGCAACTTCCTACTGGAAGTGGCAAGTTTGTGCTGATAACAGAGGTACTGGCACCAGATGAACTACAGGAATACGGGTACCAGAGTGTTGCCCTTCAAAAGTGCCATCTGAGACAGTAGAAATGGATTTTGCATTTTTAGTGATTAAATACAAGGAGGTCAGATCAGGGAAACTAGATCAGCAGTGACTGAAGAATGTGGCCACAGAGTAAGCTAGTATTTTATTTTTAATTTACTCCAGATTCAGGCTGGAGCTACTGCATTTTCAGAAGTTATCAAACTGCACAGAGAATAAACATCAAGGAGACATTTTATATTTTAAATTAACATTGACCCTCCATCCACCTTTCAATCCTCTTGGGTTACCCTACTTCATATTAGAAGTGTCCATCTACCTTGCTTCTATCCCCCTTCATTGGTTGTGTAATTGGAAAAAAGTCAGTACAACTGCACTTCTGTGGTTTGGTTTTAGTTGCTCATTCTGACAACACTGTGGAACATTGCAATATGTTGCAGTTTAGAAAATCACTCGTATAAAATGGCCTTTCATAAATACCAATTTTGAAAGCTCTTCTGAAACTGTGTGGGGTAGGTGGGTTTAAATTGAGATATTTTGCAGTCAAGCTAAGGGAGCTGGGGAAGGCTACAGTAACCCACAATGGGTTAGAGGAATTTCAACAACTGTAGTGTAAACAGTTCTCTGCTAAGCTCTACCAAGCAACATGACTTTGTACTGCAAAATATATTCAATGCTTGATTCATACTCATTGTCTGTCATATTTTGTTTTGGGAAATATGGAACACTTTTCAAGCAAACTAGACTTTCCAGTGAAAACTGGGTGAAATATAAGGTTGCAGTTTGATTTTCTGAGATATTTAACCACTACATTTTAAATGAAAGCAATGAGAAATAGAAATGAAGAGGTCTGCCATAGGTTACGGGTGAAAAACTCACACTTTCATAGTTCAAGTCCTGGTACCTCACTTCTTGCTGTCTCTATGTGAAAAGCAAATGTATCTCTGGATGCTTTGCCACTTGAGGAGTGTAAGTTTTATCAGAATTAATCAAAATCTAGAGATACTTAGGAGACCAGTAATGTCCCTCTTTCCTCAAAATCAGAGTTGAATTCACAAATCTCTTTTTATTATGGTTCAAACTCAAGCTATATTCTCCTCTGTGGGAATTTACTTGAAAAAAACATTGCAAATTGCCCATCTGTTGGATTAGACAACCCCATCATTCCCAGAGCTCCTCATTGTCTCCTCACTTGCCTTCCTGCTGTTCACTGCTGCACATTTCAAAGGGTGAAAAAGCAGATCTGAAGCCTAACCCCACAAACCCAACAGTATGCTCTGAGGAGACAGATTCTCCTTCGAGGTCCCTTTGGTTCTAATTTCCATGCAGGCTTGTTTTCCTTCTCCTATACTGGGGCTAGATATGGGCATCCATTTTGTCTCTCCATGGTTTGTCATTGCTTCACTTGTAAAACCTCATGTGCTCTTCCTCAGATGCGAGAGCTGTGGGCTAACTTGCCCTCCGAGCCACAGAGAAATCCTGAATATCCTGAATCCTGAACAAGATATTGTGTGTCAACAGCAGGCACTCTGTGTGTTTAACAATGAGCTACTAAACCTGTAAAGGCTTCTAATTAAATTGCTAAAACCAGGCAAGGGAGGGCTGGCCTTTGCAACTTAGTTCGCACCAAAGCTGTTTTTCTGCTCCTAGGGCTCCTCTTTTTAAAGTTTTTCATTTTCCTGGCAGCAATTCAGTTTTCTATTACTGCAGTTTCTCTTCAGTGGTTATTCAGATTAAGCAGTTTGAAATTCTTTGCTGTTGAGCTCTGGAGTTTTCAGTTGTGCAAGTGTAGGGGATATTCAGAGAAGGGGAAACTCTGGCATCCCTGAAGAAGCACTTCTTTCCTCAACATGCTGATAACAGAGACCAATTCAGATCCTTTTCTTCAAGGCAGCACACTTCAACAATTGAACTGTCTTTTTTCAGGGACCATACTGGAAATAAATGTTTGCCTCTCCCATTTCCTACAGGCTGTGACTACAGTGATTCTGACACCCCAGCACTGACTGCTGCTCTGCTCTGGGCCCTGGGAACCTGCCAGTGCCAGGAGTGCTCTCATGGCACTCCTGGTGCCAGTCATCTGTGTGCCTGTGCACTTGACTCAGAACACAGATGTTCAGATACTCTTCTAGTCTGAATATTCCATCAGGTAAATCTAGGACAGTCTCGTCACAAAACACAAATATTTGTGATTCTCCTGTGCCATCCACTTGTTTGAGCTAGGTGTATAGGCCTTCCCCCACTTTCCTTCTGGCTTAGGATGAGAGGCATTTGGTTCATATATGACAGTTTCAAGGAACTCCTAAAACAAGAGCATAGTGGGAGCACTAAAGACTGCCAGTTATAAAATCCACAGACGAAACTCCAGAAAATGTTTAACAGCAGAATTCAGGTAGGTGTCATCTAAACCATCCTATGAAAGTCAGTGCATTTCCTAAGAAAGTGCATTGTAAGAATGGCTTCTAATAGACTTGCTATTAATATTTTTACTGCTGAAATTAGATTATTTGTAGTTGTTTTAATTAGGTGATGTTGTCAGCTGTCTAGGAGTGAAAAGTTACACAATTGCAACTGGTACAGCCAGTAGGGAAGGGAATTCAGACACTTCTGGATCCTTTTACTAGGAGTAGGGATGAGAGTGGAGTAGGACTCACCATTATAATTGGTATTGCAGAAGATCACCTCATATCCCAATTCTGTGCTCTATTTGCCTGTATCACCACAGAGAAGGGCTTTATATTGCACGTATCAATAACATCCACTGCACCTTGTTTCACACTTGCTTAGACCCATCTGAGATATATTTTATCTGCTGAGCTTTGGCTTTTGGGATCTGTGGCAGAAAATGCAGTTGAAGAGTTACATCAGACATGGCATATTTGGAGCTGTACCAAGGGATAACATTAATTGTGTTCTTCACCCATTCACTGCTGCCATGCCTTGGACATTTTTCCAGCTCTACTGGTGAATAAAGCTGCACTCAAACTCTGTGAACACAGAGTAAGCACATAGCAGCTTACCCTTTGAAATCGTGGCACACAGTAATGCATCACCAGTGAAGGCACCAGACAGCTGAGGTACAGTCTCTTTGGTTTTCATTGCTGATACTTGAATGAAAAAAAAAAAAAAAGACTAAATACTGCACCTTTTTTTTAAAGACCAAACTGAGATTAGGATAACAAAATTTAAAAAAATTAATCATAGAATCACAGAATGGTTGAGGTTAGAAGGGATGTCTGGAGGTCATCTTGTCTACCCTCCCAATCAAGTGGAGTAACATACAACAGGTGACATTTATGCATCTTTAATCAACTTTTGCTGTGAAGTTTTTGGTTGTGTTTGCAGTAAGTGACCCTCCAAGTGCTTAATTGAATTTAGATAAGCATCCAAGAGCTCAAAATTCTCACTGAAGATAAATTGAATTTCTCTGAAACTTGGTAAACAGATCCTACTTAAAACTCTCATGAAAATCACTTATTTTGTCACACTGAAATAAAATAGAGTAGAAATAATTTACTGGATAGATCTCTACTTTATTTACCAGAATGTGAAAAGTAGTTGGCCTCATTCCTGAAACCATTGATCACCTCTTTATTTGATATTTCTAAGAGTTCCTATTTCTTCTCTTTTGAACTAATTTGATTAGAATAATCTGTATGTTGCTCTCTTGGTATTTTCAAGTATGGGTAAATAACAAATGGAAAAAATCCCACGTGAACCCAATCTTTTCATAATTGCAATTGAGCTTATGGATTGAGAAGGTGTTGCAGTTCATTAGTGTTCTCCTGTATTCACAACCACAACGTTCTTCGAGTTTCGAATACTTTCAGGTCCCAGAGTTCATGGCCAAACAGTGACTGTAATAGAGAGATTAATCTGAGTTTCCAATGTATGTAGACTGCACACCTGCTCCAAATGTGACACAGGGGAGAGGAAAGGCACAGAAATCCACCTTGCCTGATAACTGCATGATTGTCCTGACACTGTTGTTAACACTTCAGAACCTGGTGGGAAGCAACAGAGTGAGGAGTACAGGGTGCTTGTAGAAAATTAAATAAAACACAGAAAAGACCAGAAGAGTGTAGAGTTTTCAATACTCTGCTTGTCTGAACTGATGGCAGCACTTTTTAAATCTGTTTCAGGACAGAACAGATATCTTCTTTGCTTTGGGATCAGGGACACAGCAGTCCTGAAATGTGTTTCTTTAAATTTTTCAGGGCAAAGTCACCAGCTCAGATAAAGCGGTATAACTGCATTGTGGCTTTAATTCAGTTATGAACATTTTGCCCTTGAATAGTTGAAGAACGAAGCTCTTCCCCCTCAATAACTTTATCAACTAGATACATAGGCTGGAAGAAAGGAAATATTACTGTCTGAATTAAAACTTTACTTACTATAAGCAAGTAATTAAGGGATAAAATCACAGAGTGCTACATTTTTTCTTTCTCACCAAGAAATCTCTGCAGCAGAGTAAGGGAAGACATCAGAACCTTACTGAAGGCAGCAGCATTTTAATTTACATGGTCAGCCACAGACAAGTAGTGTTTTAGAATAGGTCTTGTGCTTGGTGTCCCCTCAGAGGACTTTCCATGGCTGGAAGGCTGGTGTAAAAGAGATTTGCTTGTGCTTCCTCCTTGAAGAGGAGAAGAAAGGTGACAGATGCAGACTTCTATTACAGTTAATTTGCATTGAGAAACTCCCTTTGAGTACAGTGAGGACACTAATCTTTTTCATGAGTGGTGTGAACTAAAATAAAAATAAGAAAATTTTGATCATATTTTTTCCAAAGAAAAGCCTAGGAAGTCTATGACAAAGCTCAGTTTAGAACCCAGGTTTGAGCATGTTTGTAGCTTTCCTGTTTGTGAAATTTCCCTCCCTAAATATTTCATTTCTTCTACCTTTATTTCTGGTTAAGGGAATACCCTGTCAAACTCTTTAGGTAATGATATGTTGCAAGAATAATCCTATGACACATTTAGAGATTTCTTAGCCACTACTGTATTTGTGCAGTGTATATATACATATCATTAGTCTTCAATGCAGCTTCCCTTGATTTAGACCACAGGAAAATAAATTTTGATCTCCATTCCATTCTCTTCCTACTGATCTTTTTGTTTGTTTATATCTGTTTATACTTAAACTCTATTAAATTTCCTCTTGACTTCTTTTTTACCTTCTTCTTCCAGTCATTGACTCTGTCATCAAGGTTACTTTATGCACTGATAAAGGCATTCTTTACAGCTATCTGAAATGTCTCCCTAGAACCAAGTTACATTTTGACTGTCCCACTTCTTGTACTTGATCCTGCACTTAATCACGTGCTTAAAGGATGGAAACCCATCCAAAAGTGGATAAAACTTCTTGAATTTCAGTTCACTTGCATCCATTTCTTGTACACAGGGTCTCTATCTGACATGATATATCACACTTCTCAGAAGCAAACCATTCTGTTTGAGGGCACCTTAGATAGTCTTTTTACTGGTTTTTATTCTGTGCTGAAACTGAACTAAGACCCTTCAAATGTTCCTACAGAAGTGAAACTGTGCCAAAAAGTTATTAACAGGCCAGGATGTCTTTGATTCAGGAACCCTGCTAAGTATACTATTTTCCCTCTATGATTCTAGCTGCTGACATTATGGAGCTATTATGTGACTCTGTGGAGTCACAGAAAAGAAGCATGGTGAATCACAAGGTATTAATAATTTTCAAATGTGATCTGGTATGAGAACCATCCTACCAGATCCCCCCACTGCAGTTTGTATGGAAAACATTGGTAACAACAACCTTGTTAGTACTCCTTGCCCAAGAAGGTATTTTGTCTTGCTATGAATTGCAGGTAGTCTTTACCTAACAGTAAATTTCAAAATATTTTGAATCTCTTCATTGCAAGAATAATTCATGCAATGAATTCATTGCATGAATTCATCATGCAATCAGCAATTAAGTAACCCAAAGTCAAGTGTTAGTGGTTTGAGAGTGTCACAGCTGCTTGAACACCCCTCCTGTATAAGAAACTCACTTTTTAAATGACCACACCATCTAAAACAGCAAAGGAGAGAAGAAGAGGAGGATGGAAAGGAAAGCCTCTTTCCCACAGGAAAGCAATACCAGCTAAGCACAAGGATAAAATATCATGACCCTGCCAGTGACATAAGAGTGTCAGGAGCAAGAGTAGTTTTGTGTTCCACCTCATGCTGACAGTTCCCAGTGCAGGAAGGGGAGAGAGTGCGTTCATCAAAATGCATAGGAATCTTGTAAAAATTGAGGTTTGGACTTGTGGCATTCTCTGCAATGTGTTGTCAGGGATATGGAAACTGTAAAACCAAAGCCCAGTGGGGCAGCCATGGATGGCTGATACTCCTGTGTAAGCTGAGCTATCCCTCTGGTGCCTTCTGCCAGCTGTTGGGCACTGCTGCTGCTGGACTCTCTGGAGGCTGGGTGGGTACACCAGAGGAACCACAGAGTGGGACATAACACATGGAACTCTCTGTCCAGCCTTCTGTTTTGTATTTGCAGGGAAGGGAGCAGCTTTACCAGTCCTCCCAGGTGGTCTATGATGGAAGAAGAATTCTTCCTGAAATGAATATGACACGTGACTGCAGTGGTAGCTGTGAGAGAGAAATCCTGTGGTCAGTAAGATAACTCATTGCCCCATTTAACCACTGATGTCACTGGAAATGCCTGCTAAACTGCCATTCCTTGGGGGGAAATGAATAGCTGAGAAGGAAAGTGGCCAAGCTCAACAGCACAAATGATATAATTGCAGAGCATGTTAAAGAGGCATTATTAAGTGAAGTGGGCTGTATGATTTACTTCAAATCTGCTCAGTGAAAATTTTACACTGAGAGACATGGGACAGTGCCAAGGTTAATCATCTGCATGGCTTGTCCATAGCAAACACTCCCTGCATAGACATCTATCTGCTCTTTAGAAGACAGAAACCACAGAGTGTAATCAGAGAGGAAGGATGAAAGATCAAACCCTCTGTATGATATATTCAATTAAAAAAGATACATATATTATTTTACATAGCCACATGCTACTCATGAATCCAAGAAGTTAACAGGGCTGAAGGAGAACAGCACACCATCCTCTACATGGAGCTTGCATTTTAAAGCACCCTGGGGCATATCTTTATATGTAAGAAAATTTGTAGAACCTAACTAAGAGGTGGTTTATAAGTCAAAAGTGTTTCTGCATGATTACTCTGCTTATTAAAGATGCAAAAGATTGAACTGCTCTTCCAGACTGTTTGGTTTCTTAAGGCAATTTGACATCACTCTTTATGGTTGGTTTCATATTTATCGGGGAAAATACAATCAATACTTGCAAAAGTTTATTGAATAATAAAATTCAGTACAATGCCAGAGACTCCATCTGATCAAGAAGGGAAAATATATTAGCTGGATTCTTGACAGTGTTAGGGAAATGGAAGAGTCATGCAGCCAGTTTCACAGAGTCATATGTGTTAATTCCACTTTTTATAGCAATTGTTAAATTCAGTTCTGGTTTACAAAGGTTTAAGCATTTATTAAGTGTCTGCAATAGTTAAGGTATATTTTGCAGGTTATCTTGTAGCCAGAAAAAAAAAAATTGTATTAGTCACATTTCTGCATAATTGATATTCATACCATAAGAAATGTTATCCTACAATAAATGGCTGCTTTTAAAATATTCATTGTTCATGAAGAACAGAAGAATGCAAGAAGGTACAAAGACCTTGGATATTGCTATGACAGAATTATTGTATACATTCAGAAAGTCTTTTTAAGAGTTATTGGAGAGTTTATTTTAATGTTCCAGACATATATAAATATTTTAAAAATTTTAATGCCAATTTCTTGTTTACAAGGGCAAAAAGTACATTTTGTTTTAAAATAAACAACATGACCATACAAAGCAAAGCTTTGGAGGAGAATAGCCCACTGAATTGAATTGGAAATACCTCTGTTTTTTGTTACTTTTGAAATCTTCACCAAGATGCAGAATTTACGGTTTTGATAATGTAAATTAAGGAGTTATCTTATCATGTTAGGCCTGTGTATTTGAAATCCCCTTCCAGACAATACAAGGATGAAAGAGAACTGCGAGGAAGAAACGCCTTCCTTGTGGAAAACCATATTCTCTGTGGAACCTCTTTCTCCAAAAGAAATGATTCTCAGCTGTCATACCTTAAACACAAATGGGCTGGCCAAGCAGGGAGAAGCTCACATTAAAAACAAGGAAGCACTTGGGAATGATTTGTTCAGTCAGCCTTTTAGTACAGAGGACGATAAAGAATAGATGAATCTGGGGACATTTAGTGATTAGGACTCCTTGACTCTGTAATACACGGATTGAGACACATCTGAAACCCGTTTAATACATTTCTAGCAGTGGAAGGCTTGTCCCACACACTTTGCCTTTGTGCAATCCTCTCAGTTGCCAGTTTTTCCCTTAAATCATGGTGGGTAGCAGGGTTGGTATACTTCAAGCAGGTTTCTTCTTGCAATTTCTAGCATAATTTTGGCTTTTTCCTTCCATACAAATTATACAGAGAGGCTTCCTCCAGAATGTGGAACCTGCTGCCTTCACACATGAGCCTGCCAGCCACCTCTGCCCAAAGCCCTGCCCTGTACAGCCCTGATGAGACAACAGTATTTGAACATCAGGGTCACACTTTATATAAAGCTGAGGAAATTACCTTATAGAGATAGGCTTTGTTATAAGCAAACTGTTGATTCCTTTGTCCCTTTATGTGCCCACAAAAGTCATCAAAGAAAACATGGCTGCAACCAACACCAGCTCTAAAGAAGGCAAAGAATTTCCTTTTCAATAAACAATGATGCCTGGAAGACACAGCTCTTAGCCATGCCCTAAGAGGATGGTGGTGCCCAGCCATAACTGAGCTTAGTGTTTCTGGTCACAGAACCCTTCCTCTGGAACCCTGTGTGATTAAAGACCTAATTACATTGTTTTCCCTGTTCTTAGTCTGTATGCCCTGACCTGACATTAGAAGTCTCATTTGTTTAAGCAAATGAAGGAAGTCTGTCTCAGCTAATTAAGGTTTGGCAACACTGCAGAAGAAATTTTTCAAAGAAAACAACTCCTCTCTTCTTGCCAGAGGCAGGTAAATGTGATGTGAGTGACAACCTGACTGCTGATCCTGGCTGAAGAATTAAGAGAGTGAGGCTGAGCCCCTACTGTGGAAGCACAGGGGACAAATATCTTGGCAGTGACAAGAGTGTTGCAAACTCTCTGCACCAGCAATGCCAATGTTTAAAGGCTGCCTAAAATTCAAGAAAAAAGGTCACTGAGGAACAATTGATTGCAGAATTTGAATAATGCTATTCTGAGAAACTGAATCTCATAAAAAAAGGTTATGTTTCTGTTTGAGGGATTGTGAGTGATATTTTAGTTGGCCATTTTTCTTCTTCTCCCTTGTCTAACAATAAATACAATGAAATTCTGTTAAATTCCATTATGATTTCCCTACCAGTTGTGGTAACCTTACTCTCTGCCAAGCCTGTTGGCAAAATTCCCGTATTGAACTGGGTAAATCCATCATTTATATGAGCAGAAATCTTGATAATGCCCAGTCATAAATAGACGTAATTGCAATTGCTGAGGTGTGCTCAAGATGAGGACAGTTATTAAAGTGCAGCACTAGAAATGGCGTATTTATTTTAGATGGAGTTTAATGTCTTTCATCCACTCAAACCTAGTAAGAGTAGATGAATAAGTAGATATTTGAAATTGAGGAGCAAAACCAAAATAGACAATCCTTCTGGTTTCATGAAATTGCACAAGACAAGGAAATCTTTTGAGAGGGATAGGGAAGGAAATGGCAACTATTATCAACTGAACTGTGAATTACCCCTCTTAAGAATAGAAAAGTGGCAGGTCTGAGAAAGAAATCCTTTCAGAAAGTCCACACGTGTTGAAGTATAGAATTTAGTTACAGGTTAATGTCCAGATATGTTTCCAAATGATACAGTATTAGGAAAGAAATGAAAACATCACTGAAGAAGAATGAAAGGAAAATGGTCATCCAACTCTAAATTGTCCCTGTTATTTGCACAGGTAGAATAGTGCAGTAAAAAAAGCATCTAGATTTGGAAAGGAGTACAAAACCAAACAAAGACAAAAACCCAGAGACTGAATAGTGAGGGTAAATCAGAATTTAGGTTTCTAAAACTGAAAAGGTCATTAATTGGGAATGGGAGAAAGCTGGAAATGAGAAGAAAGAAGCAGAAGAAAGATGGGTGTCTGTTTTGTACAAGCTCTGTGTCACTGTTACCTGAACACTTCACAACGTCGCCATCATGAATTAGTTCATCCTATCATGCTCCTGAAAATTGAATAATGAAAACTTTCCTGGACAAAGGAAATGAAAAAGACCAAAAAACAAAAAACCACCAAAATCAAAAAAGCCAAAAACCCACTAAAACCAGGGAAAGATCACATAGTAAACTATTTCTTGTCTTTTTGGACTTTAGGTAATTAAATTTTGACTTTATAGTGCATGGCTCAAATAAGCAGTTGGATGATTATTTACACTTGGTATTTTCTGTTGGGCTGTGTTCTACTGAGCTCAGTCTTCTGTGGAAGAATGAGTAAAGAATTTTTCTCCTCTGCTTTCTAGACCTTTTTCCCAACTCTCTGCTGCTTAATAACACTCAGATTCCCCATCTGGCCTCATTATTTCTGAGGGCACAGCTTAAAAACCTTTTATCTTGTGAAGGCAGTGTGGAGGTGCCATAGCCTCCAGCAAAAGCTTGTGAGGGCTGGCTGCCCTGGGATTTCCTCCTGAGACCCACAGTGTGGGTATCCTCCTCATGTACCAGCTGCATGCCTGGTCCTGTATCTCCAGTGTGTGACATCCACAACATCCAGGCAGGAGACAGGTGGGTCCCTTCCACTCTAGTGACATGGGGACACAATGCAGGGAAGGGCAGGCTCCTAGAAATAATTCAGTTGTCTCTCAGCTCACTCCATGGCCATTTCTGAAACCTCTTGGGATGAAATTGCTGGCTGGGTTATCTGCTCCAATGGTCATGCTCTGCCCAAAGGGCTGTGTGAAGGTTACAGACTGAAGCACATGAAGTTCATATGGTGTTGGTTCCTGCCCCAGCTGGAATAGGAGAATCAGAAGTCATATTATTCTTGACTTTGAGGATTGTCCTTGCATTCAGGTTTGAACCCTGCTGGTCATGTAGGGCTGCTAAATAGGTGACATTTTCTTGCACTGACAATGCCTATGCTGTGAAGCAGAGGACTTTGTTTCTCATAGTCATCAGTCCAATAACTTTCATCAGTCCTGAACAACCTTGAAGGAGAAGTGTAATTTCTTTAGCTTTTTTTAAAAGAGATTGTCACCTTAAGGATGTTAGAAGACAATCAGTGTCTGACTATTGTAATCATCTTTACAGGAGAAATGACATGTCTCAGTCAGACATCCTTTGGGGACGCGACCTCTTTTATCAGCACACTTATTAGAGTGGACAACTGGTCTTAGAGGCTACCTAATGAATACAAATCTCCTTGCAAAGTACAAACATTCCTGTTGAAAGCCTCTGCAGTGCCTGGTAGGTTTGAACACAGGTTTGCTCCTGCACCAAGTGGATCTTTACTCTTTATTTACATCTCTGGAGGTGTCTGTGTTTATCAATTACCAAAACCCCACATCAGCATCATGAGGCCCCTGACCTGTACCTTGCTGGGTGCCCATTAGGGATAGAGATTGAACTCTCTGAGAGTCTCTGGGGTCTCAGAACTGAATTGCCATGAGTAGCTCCCCAGTCCTGGCAGATTCTCCCGTCCAGCATGCTGGGTGTTTCTAATCTGTGTGTAGAACCTTCTACACACAGATTAGCATCTGGACTGAAACCCTGGCAGAAAAGAGTGCAGGCAATGGGAAGTGTGTGACAATAAAGTAAAAAGAGGGAGAACAGAAGGAAGACCAAGAGAAAAGGGAGGAAAATGGGGAGAATGAAAGGCAAGAAAATGAAAGGAGTAAGAAAAGGCATATGAGATGTTCTGAAGCTTTTACAGCAATAGCACAGGTTTTCCCTGCAGGATATGTACAGGGTTGTAGTTGGTTAGAATGGCAGAATTATCCCATGCTTGAAGTTTCAGAAGTTCCAGTTGGTTTCTGGACACACAATAGTTGGAAGCAGCCTCAGACTAGTGAATATCCTTTTTCTTTTCATGTGTAATAAGAAAAGTTTAAGCCTGTCAATAAAGACCGATGATTTTCTTTCTTTAGACTTTTCTCAAACTAACAAAAATTAAAGACAAAAAATTAATGTTACAGGCACATTATTAAATACCAGACCTCTGTCATCTATCAACTTTCATCAGATCACAATAAATTCTACCTTAGGAAAGTTATACAGTCAATCTTGATAGAGGATATTGAGGGAAGCATGAAATACCATTAAAAACCTGCTTTCTCACTGTGCTTCAGGATGCTTCTGCTTATCCTAATGCTTTTAAGCAAAACTGAGCATAGTACTGTATGAATATCAGATAGTAGCTCGTAATAGGAGACTGCACACTGCCTCCAGAGCACTTAGCAGTGTTGTGCTGTCTGTCTGTGAGTGATCTGAGGGAGAACAAGGCACAGGAACACTGCATTATCCCAGGCCACCGTGTTACTACACCACCACCACCACAACGAGATGCAGCCCCGCAGTGTTATCACCTTGTTGAGCTTGGTCCTGAAAATAAACTCTCTAAAGGTTGCAGTTATAAATAGAGCTGGTACACTGCCTTATCACCTCCACAGCCTGAGCTGAGGGGTGGTGTCTGGTGTTGGCAGTGAGACGGAGTTGGCTGCATGTCCCCAGCATGCCAGAGCACATCACAGCAGTGCCACCATGGGCCTGTGTTTTGCCACCTGCAGGCAAAGTTGGATGTTTTCTCTGCTGGAATCTGGATGGTGGCCTGTGTACACGAAAGAGTGGTATTGTTTTAGCCAGCTCAGTAAAGATCTAACAAGTGTTTGGTCACAGCAGTCTTGGGGACAAGTCTTGTGACGGGCAGAACCCCCACTGTGGGCAGTGTCAGAGGAGCAGAGCAGTGACACAGCTCAGGTCTTGCTGCCTTGCTTTTGCCAGCACCACAGCTCTGGCAATTGCCCCCTGTGCTGTCACCAGGCACCTCAGAGCAGGCAGTGCTGCAGTGATGGCTCCTGTCAAAACCAGCAGCTGCTGACTGCTTTTCCCAGGTTCTCACCCTCTGGCTCCCTCTCCTATTTAATTCCTGTTTGCTCCAACTCTCTTGCCCCCTGTACTAGAGGCAGCAAGATTTGGTCACCACTGAGAAATTTTAACTCAGCTCTGAATTATGTGCATCAACATTGTGTCGTTTCACTGGAAGATCAGTGTACTTAATGAGTACCAGAGCCCTCAGTTCAGTAACTATAGGTACTAAAAAATGAATGTGTAATAGATAGGTTTTTTAATTTACATCCATACCATATGCTCTATCTGCATATTAATTTTGAAGATAATGGTCTAGGGGACAGAATATCAAATAGTTTTCTAAAATGATGTAATATTATATTAAAGTATGTAATGTAAATTTCCATGAAATGTTGCTATCCCCAGAAACCCCATCTGACTTAAATAGGAACACTAATATCTGCGAACTAAGAAAAAACAAGAGACTGCAAATAAAGACAACAGTTCTGTGATATGTCTGATCTGGGGAGTGATATCCTCTAATGTGGCTACTGGGAGAGCTGTTTGATTTAATTTTATTTAACATATTAATCAATCCAAGAACATAAACAGCCTAGAAATGAAATAATATGAATATATTATAAGAAATAATGGAACAGATGAAAAATAATACAAATTAGCTTGAGCTCTTATTTGGGAAAGCTCTTAAGCAGGCACTTACTCAGGAAAATTCTTAGAATGAAATAGCAAATTTTAGGAATATGTCTATATTACTGGTGGCCAGAATGTTGATGGAGGACATTGCACAGTGAGACCTCTTTTTGCCATGTGTCTTCATGGGTGCAGGAATGAGAGGAGGGAAAGAGATTTTTCCCCTTCCCTGTGATATACGATGCTGCAATTTTGAATTGAAACTCATGATTAGACTTAAATGTATTTTTAAACTTTTTGTTTAAGGAGATATTTTTGTGGATTGAGTGCTCAGGAGATTTGGAAACAGAGAAGGAGTAAAGCTCTATCAATTGTGACGTTTGAAGAAAAATTGTCAGAGTATTAATTTACAGTGAAAATGAGAAAAATTAATATATTTAGAGAGGTTTGAGCAATAGGGAAAAATGATTAGGTAGTGTATTACACTGCAAGTCGGATATCAAGGAACAGTATTAATTAAAACTTTCTTTGGAAAGCTGATTTACCAACCAAAAAGCAGCAGCTGACCTCCCACACCACTATGCTAATGTCACAACATGGATGAGCACATTTCCCTCGATGGGTCAGGTGGAGACAAAGTACAGGGGGTTCCACAAAGCTGATAATCTTTCCCCAAATAATCCTGATCACCCACAAACTTTGTCAATGTTAATATGAGGGTATGAATGATAAGCAACTGGCATAAGAATGAATCTCAAGTGATCCAGTACACTGGACAAAGAATTAAATCAGAAATTAATATTTGATAAAGGTAAGAACAAAGTCCTACATGAAGGAAGTGGAAATTAGATAGACAAACACAAAATGGAGACTATTGTTCCCGTGGAAAAGATCTTCATATCAGTAAGATCCAATATGCAGTGTTGCTATGAAAAGATAAATATGATTATGGAATGTGCAAATCTGCAAGTTGAGGAAAATAATTATTTCGGCACCTTACAATAAAGAGTATTCAGCTGGAATACTACATTCTATTTAGTATATAGCTCTGAGAAATTCCCAAATGTATCGGGGTCTAGGCCAGTAGAATTAAACTGATCAAAGGTCAAGAAATCCTGCAATAGACTGGAAATTGGGAGAATTAGATTTTTTTTCATTCTACAGAAGTTTGAATTTCAGAAGGCTATTTCAAAGGATGAGAAATTGTTCTCTACCCTCATAAGCAATAGCACAAGGAATAATTACTTTGACCTGCAGAAAAAGAGATTTTGATTCCTAATTAGGTAAAGGTTCTAGCTAAAAAGAGAGCTAAATGCTGGATCAGTGTACCAACAGAGTTTTGTAGCATCTCCATCCGTGGAGATCTTTAATATCAGGGTATACAGATACCTGTCAAGGATAATCAAGATACCCTCAGTGCTGTTTCCATGGAGTAAGGGCAAAAGCATCACAGGCCCCCTTCTAGAACTTCCTGGTATAATTTTAAAATGTCTAATCACGACACCATTACAAGGCTTGCAGGAAAATCCTGAAGAGGGGGTACAAACCAGTCGGTGGTTTGATAGCTCTTTTCCATTTTTACTCTCTGTTATTTTCACCTTTACCTTACTGAGCTTGTTTAGGATTCTGAAGGATGACTAGCAAAGTCACATGTGAAGGGAATGTCTATGAGTGCACAGAACAGCAGCATCATTCTGTATCAGAGTGGGTTAAATTATATAAAAAAATAGTAATTCTTCTGTATGAAGAAGGGGTTCTCTCATAGAACACCTAAACCTATGGGAAGAAGCAAAGAGATCCCATAATTTCAGTGTAGCTATGTGACACAATCTGCCAATACACAATACACCTCTTTTTCTTGAGAATTCTGGAATAAACTCAGCAAGAATAAATTGGAACAATCAATTTAAAATATTTTGTTATAAAAGACCCTCAGATGTGGTGGTGGTGTTGGCTGCAAAAGTAAAGAGAGAGGGAAAAAATAATCTTGTGTGGGTACAATTGAATTTTTTATCCATATTGACAGAATTTGAGGAAGTTACTTGCACGCACCTTCTAAAAGGTAAGCTAAATAACTTGCATTCAAATGGAAGAAGAATTCTCTGCACAGGGCTCCCTGTAGTTTCTGATCTGCAGGAAATATTATGGCTGTACCAAATTGTCCTTCTATTGACTGTAATGAAGCTGTGTCACGTAACAGTTGCTGAGACGCTGACATTAGAGCTTACTAAAGATAAAATGCCTTTTGACTTAATGTGATTTCTATTTACAGTCATTTGTCTTTACATACAATGTAAAAATACAAGCATTTATCTATGTATGTTTTCTAAATCAAGTCCCTTCATACTTCTGCTAGGCTCCCTTAATAATTCTGCCAAGATCAAATAAAGAATTAAATGGGTCAAAGAATTAGAAAAAAAAAAAAAAAAGTGGTGCAAAACTTCCTGCACAGATTTTTGGAATCTGAAATCAGATTCCAGCTTCCAATACTTATAAAATGCTGCAGGGCAACAAAGATGAGTGACCTCAGAGTAAAATAAACCTGCTCAGTCCTTACATTTTTTAGGATTCAGTTCTTTGCTGACAGAGCATCTGAAAACACATTCACTTGGCCATTACTTTCACATATATGTCCATTTTGGAAACGCCATCAGGAGAATTAGGAGTTCAAAAAATCCTTCACAGTGGGATAGAAGCTGTTTGCCCCAGCAATTCTCAGTGTATGTACATTAAGAAAGTGCATGGAACTTAACTACACTATAATTTAAAATCTGTCTGTCTTTGTAACATGCAACTCACCTGTTCTGGATATGCAGAAGAACTAATTTTGTAGGCTTTAGTGATTTTGCAGTATTTTATATTATGGTAATTTAATTTTGACATAACCTAAAACCACACAGAGAAAGAGCAATCCAAAATTCTAACACTGATGCAAGTTGTGGTCAATTCAAGAAAATGGATAGAAGGAAAGGAAACTGCACAATGGTATTTTGAAAACTTTACACTGCAAAAGGGAGAGTCTTATTCACTACCTGGTTGCATTGCCTGGCATAAGGAAAAAAAAAACCAAAATAAACCTAGAAATCCAAATTTCATTGCTTGAAATCTTGCTTGAATGGAGTTTTTAAAATTAATATGTGACCAAAGTAAAACATTCATGTAATATTCAGTAATTTGGAAATAAATTTCTCTGCTGGAAGAAGAAATTGTTTGACACATCAGAGACTTTTATACGTAGGTAAATATAATAGTAATTGATAATCAGTGCAGCATATTGTAGTTTTAGAAAGTAATATGGGTTAGAAAAAGAAGAAAAAACCCCAAACAAACAAAACCACCCAACAAAACAACAAGAACAACAACGAAAACCTCACAGCATTTTTCCCACTCCAGAAGCTGAGTTTCCACATTAAAAACTGCAGAGACACAAAAAATATAAAGCTGGAAAGGACGACTAAGATCCCTGATAGCAGTAACTTTGTGGAGCATTAGTTATCTCTCTCTCTCTCTCTCTCTCTATCTATCTATCTATCTATCTATCTATCTATCATCTATCATCTATCTATCTATCTATCTAATCTATCTATCTATCTTTCTTTTTTCTGAAAATAATTTATTCATGAAACTTCAAGAATCAAGCTGTCTGGGGCTAAATCAGAACTCACTGTTTGTTCAGCATCTAGCACAAGGGGAATTTTCATGGGAACTTTGACTCTTCCTCTAGTGGCGCCATTAATTAAATTGGAATTAGGTATGGCAACTTTGGGCATACTTTTATTTGATAGAAAAGAAACTAATCTATAGAAGTAGCTTGCTCTGTACCTTACAACTAAGGCAGAACATTACAAATATTGGGCTGGGGTTTAGGGTATGTTCCAGGCTCAGGGTCTCAGATCATAGACATTTTCAAAAGCAGAAGCTACTGAAATGATTGACACTGTGCAAATGCATAACAAGTTCTTCACAGACCTACTTGCTGATAAAAATCCTGCTGAAATCAATGGATCTGCTCTCAAGATCTTCCACAGAAGAAAACTGAAATCTCAAGAAAGTATGTGGCAAGGGAGAAGAACAAGCAAAAATCTCTTCTTTCAAGTACCAAGGGAAAGAAGCACCAAGTCTCTGTCACTAGGGTATTTCACTCTTTGCTCCTTGTTTTTCATATTTAATCAGAAGCTTTACATAAAGGGCTGTAGGAAGGTACCTCTTTCTGATTGAAACAAATATTCATTGGGTTTTGAGACTGGAAAGAGGAAACAACAAGGAAAACAGACTTCAGAAGTGATTTTCCTTCTCCTTCCATTCTATACTGTTTTCCTGATTTTAGGGTTCTGAAAGTTAGGTACCTTGACAAAGCTATGTAGGGTTCCTCTACAGCAAAGAACATCACAGAGAAGGGAATCCAGAAGGGAACCTGCCCCCTCTTGCTTACTCCCACGGTAGAATGGAATTAAGTGCCACCAGTGGATACTTCTTTACCACAAAGGAGACCTAGTCAGACCCTGGTGGACTAGAATACCAGTTTGGAACTCGATTTTGAAACCTAACTGGGAGGAATCCCACCTCCAGTACTGAACTGGAGTGAGTAAATTTCACTTGTGAAGCTTCCCACTACAAGAAAAGACACATCATCACAACTGCATAATGGAAATCTCAGTGCTCACTAAGTAATAAAGCTATTATTCATTTTCCTTGGCATTAGAAAGGGCTCTTAAAGCACATATATTTCTTTGGCTATTGTTAGGTAAAATGTCAGTCCTCTAGCCTGTGATTAGAAAGCTTTCAAGCTAAAGGTATTATTTCCTTCTTTCCATTACATGTGCAAGACAGAACTCACAGTTGGTGGAAATGAGCTGGAAGGGAGTTCTGAAAACAAAACAGAGCAATAATGGGATTTTTTTACCCTCACTGCAAAGATTGGTAGTAACCACAAAAGCCACACTGGAAATACCAAGTAGGCTTCTAGTTCATGTTTGCTGCCTTATATAGATTTCTCTATCATATTAGCTCAGTGCACAAATAAAAGTCAGTCTCAGTGTCTACAAGGCCTGCAAACCCAACCTTGTGCCTAAACCCTCCTGTAATAAAAGTGCAGTGACTAAGGCAGAGCTGACAATTCTGCTGACAGTGCACGCACCAGATCAGAGCACAGCTCACTCTCCCAGATTGTAATGGCTGTGCATTGCTAACAATAGAAAATCTTGGTCAGTAAACTAAACAGAAATCTTCAAGGACACATACATAATGTGGATCAAGAAGTATCTTTTTCACACTTTAGACTGAGGCAACATTAACTGTGTAGATTTGTGCTCTGTTCCTTCACAACATCGTTAATGGCATTGTTCCACCACAGCCCATCAAAATCACCCACTGAGGAGTGCCTCATAATGAAGATCTTTGATGCAGGAGACAAGAAATTTCATCCTGTTGCCTTCAAGGGAGTGGCAAACAGCCTGATATTAGCTGGGAATTTAAAGCAGGGTCTCTCCTGCCCCTAGCCCTCAGAGAGGGAATCTGTGTCACTGGTATTGTAATTAGGGGTAGGAAGGTGCAAGCATGATGGTCACAGTTCCTATTCTCTGAGCAGGAACCAAAGCAATGAGATGGCTACATCCTCCAAGCAACTATAAAAAGAAAAGGAGTGCAGTAATCCAACTTGTGAGCTGGTTCTATTCATATTTAAAGCTGGCTTTCATCCTACTGAGACCCTTTAAGAAATTGTTAATTTCCTTGTCCAGTAAAATAATATTGATTAACAAGATGAAATTTTGATTTATGGCTTTGGTTGTTGTGTTTTGCTTTGTGGGTTTGTTCTTTTTTTGGGTTTTTTGGGGTCTATTTTGTTATGTTTTTCTAAAAATTACAATAATAATGTACTAGGAAGACCCACCCTCTCCCAAGCAAAACCAAACCAAACCAACCAACCTATAAACCTCTATAAATCAGATGCAATATCTAGTACTGCCAGATCCTATAACTTTAATACCTCATGTGTTTGGGGTTTTTAATTTTGTTTTCCTCCCTTAAAATCCCAGTTCTATGAATCAAGTTATGATAGCATCTAATATTTTGAAAGAAAGTAATTTTCCAGTCTTCAAAACATTCCAGCATCTGGAAGGAATTGGGAACAACCCATATGTTTTGTTTTAAAAATGCTTGTTGAGGAATGATCTTCCGTGAGACTGATCTGGAAAGATTTGTGGGGTGGAGGTCAAGATGATTCCATATCTGTTGTTTGTAGAAGGAATCAATGAAACCTTTACACTAAAATAAAGGTTGTTGCTGTCTAGTGTCCTATATATGAAGTGGCTTGCACTACTAGTGAGGAAAGACAGAAATCCTTGCTGTGCTGAGGGTACCACAACTTAAAACCAACACTCTCTTAGCTTACATCCGAGAAGATGAGAATTCCTTCACTTGTCTCTACTCCTTTTTCTTTCCATGTGTGAATTATCAAAGAAGGGAAAGGATAAAGAAAATTCCAACTCCTGCTGAGGTGCACTACCCTGTATAGATTTAGAAACCCCGCCTGGTGCAATATTAAACTGGATTAGTTTAATGGATTGCTTCTGCAGCTTGTGGTACCCGATTCAAATAGCTGCCTCATTGTTTATCCAGCCACACCAGAATGGGAAGGATGGATTTATAACTCTCATGAAACCAGCAGGTTGAAAAGGACAAGTTGATTAGCCAGTTTGCAGTACACTTTATACTTTGCAAACTGAACACACCAGCTGGGACTAGTTATCCTGCTAGCAAACATCCATATGTCATGAAATTTCATAAACAAAGAAAATTGGTCTTGTTTTTTCCACTTTGGTTCAAAATATAATCTACTTTATAAGCATGTTTGCATTTTTAAGAGATGTTGCAATGAGACAGAGAGCAACTGAAGCCAAAGCTACAGCTACAAACATGTGAATAAGCAGCTGTCATGGTGTATTGTAATTCAGCACCAATCACAGTCTAAAAATAAGAGCCATAAACATGGGGATAAAAGCCCTAAACCCATAAAAAATGGTGCAGAGTTTCTTAAGGGAACCTGAGGGAATAGGAACATATTTTCTTTTTCAGAAGACGAGGAAAACAGGAACAAGGATGGACTACACCCTACTCTCCAAGGGCATGTCCAGACAGAACAGTATAGATGGTTCAGAGCTCCTCAGCCTCAGCAACGTCCCACTCTACTCTGGGAGTTGTTTGAGAACAATGAAAGATGCATTACAGGGTGACCATCATTTTCAAAAACATCAGTGATCTGCTTGAGTATAATCCACTCACACAGCCAAAATTTAACATGCCACATCACAGAATCTTTTTGAATAAGCGGGAGCATTCATTTGTTCCTGATTAATTAATAACAGTATCTGGTGACTCCTGGCCACTGTGGAGTCCAGAAGTTTCTTTCATGACATTAGATAACCAGCACAAAAGTCACACCCCATGTGCTTTCTTGCTCTCTGTCTGCTGGAGGCAAATGGCACTAGTGCAGATTGCTTTGGAGAGAGCTGTTACCCTGAGCCAGCTCAGCAGTGTGATAATAGGGCACTGGAAAGTAAGTAATACTCTGCCTCCACTCTCCCTGGTTATTAGTTCCCCCCTTTTCTCAGTCATTGCCAACAGCTCTAAGGGCTCAGGTAAAAAGGTGAAACAAAAAGCCTCTCAGCCATGGGCCCTGTATCAATTTATACACGTGAAACAGCCCTGGTGAAACAGAGAGCAAGGGAGCTTTTAATTCACAGCCACATCACAATCAATACTGTATAATACAGGTGCATTGTTTGTCTCCAAAAGTAATTTTATTTCCCAAAGAACTCTTTCACTCTCTTAATCTCTTTTCCTTTATTTTTTCCCCAAGGATAAGAGAAATGCCTTATGGAAAGCAGAAGAGCTCTCTGAAAATCCCATCACTTTTAAATTTCTTGTCAGTGGCAGATATATTTAAATCACAGTTCAGTGAAGCATGCATAAGGATGCATCCTGCTTTACAGAGCTCTTGCTCATGTCTACTCTCTTTCAGCCTCCTATTCTACCCTCAATTAGAAATCCTATATAGTAAACACAAAATGTGAGTCCAGTAAGCAATAGTGATGCCAATGCAAGGCCTAAGCTTTACCCCTGACAATTCCTGAGAGCAAAAATTCTGGGTTTGCAACAATTCATTGTCGATATACTTGAAGAGCCTTGGTGCCCTCAGAGGCAAAAAGTGAGTAACCTGAGCAGCTGTCTTCTGTTCCAAGGTAATTCCCCTGTTAAAGAATGACAAAGCTTGCCTTTACTCAAGTGAACCACAGAGGATTTGATATTGAATTACATCAATGTACATAAACACATACTATCATGCAGAAGACATGATCCTCTGTAGGTATGTCTACACTTCCAGGTGTAAAGTGGGCTCAAAAATAGATGTAAAGGTGCCATTCCCCATGACCTCGAAGTTTTCCATCCACAATGGTATTTATAGCTCAAATTTCCAGGAAAAAGGTAAAAAAGCTTTCCCTCACATGTGTGCTGATGCAGTGGGAGAGTAATGTGCTCTGCCTGGGCACAGCCTGCCCTTCCTGGAGCACTTAAACAAGACTTGGGTTCATGCAGAGGCTGGAAATGAGCTCAGGCTGTCCTCTCTCAGCAGAATCATAAATGACCTGACTTCAGAACTGCTACCACCACAGCAGGTATTCAATGAGAATGGAAGGCATCCATCCACATGTGTTGGAGAATGGCCTCATACCCATACATTTTTGACAGTGTAGGCATACCCCTTCAGAACATGCCTGATTTCTTTGCTTTAGATATTACCATTTTAATGGTTTCACAGAGAATATCATCTGCCCATCCACCTCTCCCTGTGACAAAGAATAGAAGTTTCCAGCATTCACAGCAAGGTGGAAAAAAAATCCACTTCAGACACATGCACACGCATGCACTCCCTTGGTAACAACCTGGAAATCTCCTTAGCTGTGTACCAGTATTGATTGTGCCTTAGTCCCCAACAGAGAGATGGTTTGCTCCATCTCATCAGTTGTGGAAGGTTTTTTGGGTTTTCTCCATGGGTAATTTCCTCCAAAGTGAGCGCAAACAATGCAGTCAGAAGAGCTCCAGAGGCAGGCAGGGAAAATAACCTGGTAGCTGAGAGGAGTTTATTGGCTTCCGCTGCTTATGAACAGCTCGACAGCATGGAGTCCTCCAGGTTGGTGTATCTCTATAATCTTGACCCACCTGGAGATCCATGGTGTCGAACCATGAACTCATGAAGACAGCACTGCTTCCAGTGTTCCTCTTCATCCTCAGGATGTCCAACAGGGATTTGCTGAGTCTCTACCATTTCTTCTATGACAGGCAAATTCCTTTGCTCCTTTTTAGTACCCCCTTTCCACCACTGTATAGTTTTATACACATGGATATGAGGTCACACACACCTTTCCTTTCAGCATTTGGTAAAAGGCAGTCACTCCACACCTCCCCATACTCAGTACTTTCTGTACCAATTAGAGTATCAAGGTGGAGATCTCCATCAGGAATTACAAAATCTGGGATTTCTTTCATGTCATAAAAATCTCTGAATAAGATTTTTTTGGTAGCTGCTTTGTTTTGCAATGATGCTGAAGAAAGCGAGTAATAACATGAGAAACGTATTCTCATTGGCCAAGAAAGATTTATAGAAGGAGATTCCTCAGTATTTCTCGAAGA
This sequence comes from Trochalopteron elliotii, assembly GCA_024734555.1. Classification (NCBI taxonomy): domain Eukaryota; kingdom Metazoa; phylum Chordata; class Aves; order Passeriformes; family Leiothrichidae; genus Trochalopteron; species Trochalopteron elliotii. The sequence continues at coordinate 2,715,338 of JANPWX010000604.1, read as the reverse complement.
TGAATAGAATCTGGACTGTCTTCCCAGCCTCAAATCACATGCTGATGTCCAAGGAATAGTATATGCGATGGTGATCATGGTGATCTTAGAAATTTTTCTAACATTTCCAAGCACAGTGCAAATGTGCAAGCACAGTGTCATAAACTGTTTTATAGTTCCACTGACTCAGTACTTTACTTTGGTGCCTCTAATGAGGCCTCGCTTGCAACCTATTATTTTCAAGCTTTCTGGCCTGCCCATTATTCTCCTACACTTTGGGTTTGATGTATAAATAATAAATGGCCAGCGTGATGGCTATAGGACCTTTAGGGAAAAGTATTAAGAAATCTTCTGTCAATGAAGGTTTCAATAAATTAATTTTGCTTAAAGAACAAATTTCAGCTGACCGCTTGACATTAATTAGCCCAGCCTTACAAAACTCCTCCAAGGTATTATATGAATTTTACAACATGCTATACATTTTACAGATAGTATGCTGAGGTTCACAGAAAGACTAAATGCCACATTATTATTTTATGCAAACAGCTGACCAGAGTGGTGATTAAATTGTGTAGTGATATATTCTTGACAAAAGTCTTTAGCTTGCTTAACTGGGGAGTGATAGCAGGACATTTTGAACAAATAGGCATCTATTCTGGAACTCATGTCCCCTACTGATTTGTAACCTAACTTTCTTAATTTTTCAGAACCTATGGAAAGGCAATCCGTTTAAGTTGTGCTTGTACATTTTTTTTGACTGAATGATAATTACCAAAAAAAAAAAAAAAAAGGAAAAAGTCACTCCAAGGGATAGGATAATTTCTGGAGCCTTCGTATACCATAGATATCTCTCAGGTTATGGATACATGAATGGAGAAACAGACTTCGAGAGGTGAACTTAGGATATATTGTGCAGCTGTACACAGAAAAGTGAATTATACATGGAAAAGCAGGAACTAGAAAACCCCGATACTTGTAAGTTGGCAGGAGGGTTTGCCATTCATTTTTCTGTCACTCAAATATTTTTTTTTTCTTTTCAGGGGGAAGAGGCTGTAATTATTCACTACTGATATATAATAACAATACATGACAGCATTTGCTGGCTAGAGAAGACACAGAAACAAGACTCACACATGCCCCACCACTCTGTCATAGGGAGGATGCACACACAGCCACCTCACTCTGTAAAAGCCTGGATAACCCAGGCAAAGCTCAAGAGACCTGGCACACATTTAGGCTCCTGTTCAACAGCACAGTAAAAGTTACTCTCTAATCTCTTTCTCTAGAACTGTAGAAAAGGAACAAGAAAACAGATCTAACATTTAATATTGATATATATGATACATTCCTAAAAACATATAAAGAGATGCTAATTACAATTCAGTTTTCAAAACTCCACTGTATCAAGGAAGTACTACTTAAAGTAAAGAAATTATTGCTGCATCTTGCAGTTCATGCCTATAAAGATGTCTCACACAGCTGCCGTGAAAGTATTTGGGTTAAAGAAATTTTTGGTTTCTACAATGGGTATGTTTGGTGTTTATTTTCTTCTGCAATTTACTGACATGATTTTTTGCTCAGAGTCTAAATACATGTGCTAGAGCTGAGGGGGTTTAGGGATGTGCATCTGTTCTTGCTGCTTTATCTTTATTTGAAATTACAACACTGTTTGTGGCATTAACTTAAGTTTCAGCAGAGATGCTGATGATATAATGGCAGAGGCAAATAATGAGTATAAGCAGAAAGGACAAATGTAATCTTAGTCTGCTTTCATGCACTTGCCAACAGTGGTTTCAAGTAAATATATGCACAGTAATTCAAATTATGTTGATGACATAAATTTAGTTTATGGTGGATAGTACATTATTCCCTGAGATGCTGTGGGGAAATACATGGGATTTCTGCTTAGTAAGACGTACAAATATTCTTCAAATAGCCCAGTTGGAATATGTGAACTGCTGCTAAATAAACCCACAGAAATGTCCAAGCCTGATAGAAAAACTAGGTCTTCTCAGAATGAAATAATGTTTCAAGATCTAACTAAGGATGAAGTAAGTAAAAGACACAGAATCTGATACATAACTAAATTACAAAACTGTGTTTCAGCAAGTTTTCTACAACTTATCAGCAGCCCTTTGATCACTTTACCGTGTAATGGCACTGTAGATTTGTTGTTTCTTGTTTCATTTCCATCAAACATGAATCTGAATAAAGTTTTACTAAAGCAATTGTCACAAGAGAATCTTTAAAGAGTAGAGCTAGGGAGCTGCCAAAAGGTACTAAGGAAGGTGAAAGACAAATGAAATGTATAATCTGACCTTCCAGCGCTCCTTTCATTTTCACTTACCTCTCCTGCCTCCCTCCCTGCTCAGGTAGGACTGTAAGCCTATGCTCCAAAGATGCTGCAGTGATGACTGACAGCAATGATGCCAATGTACTGTGGAAAGATAATTGATGTTGCATTCTGTCAGGCTCCCTTATGATATTATCACTATAACAGCAAATTTCACTGCACCACCAGAGATAGTTTCTTAAGAACTTCCTGACTGTCAGTAACAGAGCAGACTGATAAGTGTGCCCAAAAGAAAAAAAAAAAAAAAGAAAAAAAAAAAAAAAATTGAAATGTTCTTTCTTGGCTCAGAAAATATTTAGATTTTGTTTCTACTTCTGTCAAAGTTCCTGGCTAGGGATTTGCTCCAAGGTTTCTTTAACATGCCCAATTATACGTAGTACCTGCTGACTGACTGCTCACTGTCCAAATCCCATATCAAGCAGAATTTGATGCTACGGAGAAGGGGACAAATCTCTTTTGTAGGTCTCAAAAGATGACCTCATCTCTGTGATTTCCTCTGCCCTCAGAAAGCAAAGAGTTGTTTTAGGAGAGTCAATTCCTTCCAAAAGCCATGGATACTATTGGAGGTTTTTGGTTTGGAGTTCAAATTTGTTGTTATGATATTACAAAATAATATTAAAATATTATCATGTAAAATATGCAAAATATTAGATCTCAGCTGTATGTTATTGCAAAGTCTTTCAGTGATGGATTTAAAGGCATGTGAAAGGCACTCTTCAAAGCAGATTTTCTTTCATTCCTCACTTTCTCCTTTAAACAGTTCTGATTTCGGGTTTTTCTCTTTTAACATTACAAGGGCTGGATAAAACTGCCTCTAGAGACCATTGGTATCACCAGCAGTAAATTACCAGCAATTGTGCTATTCTCTGAAATGATAATGAGCTGGATTAAAGCAGATAGAGAACTGCTTCCCTAATAGAACTTTGGTCATTAAATTTCAATATGTAAAATTCTATCCGGCGTTGCAATGGGATACCATACTCTATTTCCTACCCTTTGATAAGGTGTAATTCTGCTAAATACTCTGAAGCAGCTGGCATGTTTCAGTGCAGAAGTGTGCTGAATATGATACAGTAGAGAGTTTTTACTGGAGTTGAATCAGTTGGTAATATATTTTATTATTCCCTTAAGGTGATAGATAACATGAAAATGCAAACCATTTCCAGCAGCATTTGATTATGGAGAATCTAGCGTGATTTTTGGTAGTGTGGAGCTCTAATACCTCCAGCTGAAGGCTATGACAGCAAAGAGATTCCCAAAATCTCAGTAAATCAGCCTCATGGGCTTCCCCAAAATGCTACAGAAGACTTTCCTGTAATTACTGCTAGTAACATGAGGGAATGCAGCAGAGACAAGATGAAAGCTCTGGATGATAATTTTTATAATTGTCATACTAGTGGAAGTTCCTGGGTAGAAGTTATAAGATGAAAGTCCTGCCAAGTCCAAGCTTTTCCTGCCTATGTAAAGTTACTAGTCCAAGGGAAGTGTCAAAGAAATTGATTAGTATTTGTATAAAATTTATATTGGGGTAGAATCTTTTAAAAGTGAATTTCAATCAAAAACTTCCACTCATTTCCGTGGAGGACTTGATCAAGAGAGATACTTGTTTTATATAGTTGTAGGCTTTTCTTCTTCTCAAGATTAAAAAAGTTCATATCTCTTAGGATCCCTGGGGAAGTGTGTCTGTGTTGCTTCACTTTCATTTGGAATAAGACATTGTCTAACACTACCTGGCTACAAAGGTGTAAGATAAAATTTTGTGACAACTTGGAGAGAAAGAAGATCTACTTTGACCCCTGTGGAAACAAGATTTCTACCAATCCAACTGTTTGTGAGCTGATATTTCTAGATTTCTACCTAATGGGCAGAATTAATTTGATGTGAACTGTGTGTTGTGTACTATTGAACTAATGAATAGTCACTGATGGATATGGTGTCTGCAGGGCATTTCACTCTGCTGAGTCACATAGTTTTTGCAGTATGTCAAAAATGAAATGATTCTTCTAAGGGCCAGCACTTTTCTGAAGACAAATAAAGGCCAACATGCAGCTAAAATCTTTTTAAGGGACAGCACAATCCATCATTTCAAACGTGATTTTGACATTATCCAATAGCTTAGCAACTGACCATGCAAACTGCCACCCAAATACTGCCACACGCCCTCTTCCATCCAAGAGCTATAATCAATACTGAAATGATGAATGACTATAATTGCTTTAATTGTCTTATAAAACTGAGCAGCTCTCTGATAAGTACAGGAGGTGATTGTCCTGCTTTACTCTAAGCTGTGTGGCCTCATCTCGACTCCCATGCACAGTTTTGTGTGCCATGATATAAGAAAAATATAAAGCTGTTAGAGACCATCCAAAGGAGAGCAACAAAGATGATGAAGGGCATTGAGGGGAAGCCGTATGAGGAGAAACTGAGGTCTCTTGGTCTGTTCAGCCTGGAGAAGAGGAGACCAAGGGGACACCTCACTACAGTTACAATTTCCATGTGAGGGGAAGAGGAAGGGCAGGCACTGATCTCTGCTCTGTGGTGACCAATGACAGGACCCCCTCGAGGGATTGGCCTGAAGTTGTGTCAGTGGAGGCTTAAGTTGGATATTAGAAAAAGATTCTTCACCCAGAGGATGATTGGGTACTGGAACTGGCTCCCCAGGGAAGTGGCCGCAGCAAGAGTTCAAAAGGTGTTTGTGCAATGCTGTTGGCCACATAGGGTGATTCTTGGGGTGTTCTGTGCAAGGCCAGGAGTTGGACTTTGATGATCCTTGTGGGTCCCTTCTGACTCTTAGGATATTCTATGATTCTGTGATAACACTATGGCAGAAACCAAGAGAAAACACACAAGCCTGAAAAAATTTCATCTACTCCAAGATATGCAATAAAGAGATCATAATTTTGAAACATTTACTCATGACATGTATCTATTAAAAGGGAGAAGAGAACTTGGGTCCTGAAGAGTGTTGGACACTCTGTCAACAAGACACATAGGACAGTATGCTAAAATATTACCAAATTATCCACAAGAATACCAGAGGTTTCAGTCTTTAGACAAACTTGCTTGGAAAATAAAAGACTACTATTTTTTTCACCTGAGACAATCTTACCCCAGGCCACAGGTGGTCATTCCCACCAGGGATTTAAATCAGACAACTCTTTGAAAAAGACCCCTACTAGCTGTACCATTATATATTGAAAACAAATAGCCTGCTGAGCATTGCAAAACCTTGCCTCTTTGGTGACTTTAGCTTCTGCTGTGAGGAACATGGGATGTTTAATCTTGATCAAATGGGACAAGCAGCACCTTGATGTCCCTGGCATTTTCAAAAGAGATTATCTTTCACATTCAGATTTTTAACTCCTTGCCAGCTCAATCCTCAGTGTGCTAGTCATTTGCTTAATGCCAAAGAATACACCATCTAAGTACTGAAAAATCTCAAGCACATCACAAGCCATTTCTTGCACTAAAAGTCTGAACTTCAATTCAAGATAGACGCATGGTATTTAAAGAAATTGCACACTATGTCTTACACTATTAAAAAAATTAGCCTGGCAAAAAGTATTCCTTTTTCATACTTCTGTTTTATAACTGGGCTTTAGATAAGGCATCAAGTAGAGGACAATCTTTCACAGGAGTGTAACTCTGGTGTCAGAAAACCCAGTATTTTCACAAGGGTTCTGATCTATTAAGAACAGAGCACAAGCTTTAACAGAAAGCTACATCTTGCCTGAAGAGTAAGTGGCTGTAACAAGGCTTTGATGTTTTATTTCTAATGTTACTTTTGGTGTTTGTTTGTTTGCTTGTTTGTGTAATGGGTTTGTGCAGGATTGTGTGTTTGTGCAAAACTCATGATGCCAGAAAGAAATTGATGAGAGGGAAAGGTAAGAGCACTTTTCATTCTCTTGTGTCCCAGCCTTGTGCATCTGCTGCAATGCCAAGCTCAGGAAATTAGGTTAATTTTCAGGGAGACACTCTGCTTTGCCAGCATCTGAAAGCTCCTAAATTCTATAAGTCTGCAACACATCACTCATGACAGGTCTCAAAGAGAAAGAACACTCACCAAAGAGAAAGAATAATTTAAGGGGCAGCAGTACTATCCAATAAAACTCAAATGCTGCTTACTGCACAATGCATTACATGAAAAATGGACAGATAGAGTATGATGATTTCTCCTCCTGTCAATGACACTGACCAAACTAAACAAAAAACTAGACATTTATCTTAAAGGAAAGTTGCTCTTTCAAAACAGAACTATCGCCAGCAGGATGTTCTCATTTTGATGGTCTTGTTTAGAGACTTAACTGAAAATCCAACTTTTTGCTTTGGCCTGTATTTCTTTTGGTTTTCCTACTTCGTAATAATTTTGTCTAAAAGCTAAAGGTAAAAGACAGGCAAGCAGAGAAATCTTGTAGTTAAAGGATAAACTGATTAAAATGAAGAAAACAAAATTACATTAAAGGGCTGTGATGTGTTGCAGGACAAAAAGAAAAAAAACACCACCAGCAGAATAAAACCCTGGAAGATGAGGGCTTTTATTGCTTTTTGCTTTCAGAAAACAATGATTGCTCTTTCAACCAGTCAAAGCATTGTTTTAGAAGAACTGATTTTTCCCAGGTAAATGGAATGAAATCTGATTTTCTCTCTTACTACTGAAGCTCACAAGAAATACAGTATTTTTGGAACAGACTGCTGTGCATATCAGAGGTAACTGGATAGAAGAGCCCAGTAAAGTAGACAAAATCAGGAAAAAAATTTTGAATTCAACTCAGCTCAGTGTGCACCAACATAAAAACAGGAGCAGATATTACTTGCTTATGCTACTTCATGCTTATTCTTCAAAGAACTACACTGCACAGAATTATTTAAGTTAATACCAAGAAATACTTTGCATCTTGTCAGAAAGCAGGTAGTAATCAACAGTAAGCCTCCTCATGATAATATCCTGGAAAAAGAGACTCTTTAAAGGTATTTTGGTTATTGCTTTTTGCTATCCCAGGCTTTAAGTAATTTTCCAGATTTCTTGCTTTAATAAAAGCAGAACAATGTGTCACATAGAAGTGATATTTACCAGTTAATGATCACCAGATAATTTCCCAACACAACTCAAAGCTGTTCTCCTCAGCAGAAGGCTTCCTGTAATTCTACGTGGGCTTTCACATCACCCACAAACTCCAGTTATATGGTGAACTATTTTCCTTCTCCCATAAAAAGACTGAACTACTTCCTAAACAGTTCCAGGGAAAGGTGTAAGACTTGCTCCCACTGTTCCTGGATAAAAGGATGCCAGCTGCAAGCAGCCGTAGATGACAAAAAGATTTCTATTCAAACATTAGCATTAACAAGGAAAAGTCTCCTTCTGAAGAATGGTACTGAATTGGAACAGCAAGCAGGGCTTTCCAATTAAGTTTTTTACTTCTAAGCCTTTCAGGAGCTTTTTCAGTAGCACTTCAAGAAAATCCACACAGATATGTAGAATGTGAAAATAAGAAGAGAATAATAATTATAGTAATAAGGAGAAGGAAAAAAGAATAAGATGGTTTCTTTGTGCAAATTTTTCGTTGGTTTTGTTTATAAATCTGCCTGTAAATTATCTTCTAGTGCAGAAAAAAAGTGAAAATTACAATTGTTAAAATTATAAAGAACAGACCTGTCTATTTATTTATTTATTTATTTCCAGAGCAGCCTGGGATTTGAGAATAATTTCTCTTCCATTTTTACAGCTGAAGGATGCTTCTTTTCATCTCAGGGGACTGTGACTGGGACAAAAGCCACCCTCTGCCAGCTCTGCTGGGGCACATTCTGAGCAGTCAGGTCATTGACCTAAACAGGTTAACACAGAGATGCTCAGAGAGGCAGCATCAGGTGTGTGTTTTATATCCAGGCAGCCCAGAGAGTCTGGAAACACCCTGGACTCCAAAACTCTGCTAAGGTAATATGGCATAGAACAAAACAGACACATGTGGGCTCTCATTTCTGCTCCAGGCACAGGCTGCCCTTCAGGGCTCATCATTAAGTGCTTAATGTAGGAGGCCTTTGAAGTCTCTCTGGCCTGCAATTGCCAGTCTCTTGTAATTTAGTGTTCCTTATTGCATTTGTGGACACTGCTGATAGGTAACAGTGCAGGTGTGAGGGTGCTGGGAGCAGACAGACAAAGGCAGTTCGTCTGCTGCTTGTCTGATGCCTCTGAAAGAATTGCTGCTACTGGTAGCTGACAGCATGAAGGAGACACTGCTTTTACCCCAGGTATTTTTAAAAGAAATACTGATTCAAGGGCTCTGACAGTGGCTGCCACAACGGCATGACTGGGGTGAGCCTGCTCCAAGCACTGAGGAGGGGAGAAATACTAGTGGGTTTGAGACTGGACTCTCTTTGCCAGCATCTACCTGTGGATATGATGGAAGGCCACAGCAAAATGCACCAAGCTCTTGCAGCTTTGCTGGCAAGCAAGTTATAGATTATCCTGGGATAGGTCTCTTTCAATCACCCTGTGTGACAGGAGCTGAAATACCAAACCCCTCCACACTGGTAGAAAAAAGGAGAGGCAGAAAATGAAAATTAAGTTTGTACTGTACTTTCGAGGAAATGAGTTACAAGTAAAACAAAAATCAAGCCCCACATTCGTGAACCAAATTTGAGCTACGTTACTTGGTTTTAGAATTCCCTCTGTGACACTCAGAGCCTGCAAAGGATCGGAGGATAGGATTGTGCCATCTCATTTCCTCTGCAAAAATCTCTAGAGATGAACATATAGGGAATAGGGGAGGTGGAAAAGAGAAAGCAGAGGCAGGAAAAAAAAGGAAATATATGAGTATAAAACAAGCTCCTGAAACGTGAAAAGGAAGAATGGAAAAGGATCGTACACCAGAAATATAACAGAAAAACAAAAAACCCAAAACCCTCCAGAAAATAAAAAGAAAGAAAAAAACCCCAAAACTAGTGAGTTAGGTAACATAATCAAACTCCTTCTGAACCCCAGCCAAAAATGTAGTCTAGTTTAAAGAAAAACAGGGTAAGGAGGATGACAGCTGGAGAAGAAATGACTGACAGCTAAACACAGTTTAAGAGACAAACAGGAGTTTGGCTTAAAGCAGTGGGATGTATCCACCCCTAATCTATTTATCTAAAACAACTATCTTCATTTGCTAACATTATTCATTTCTCAGTCAACCGATCTGTCTGTGTTTTGCTGCAAGGATACAGTGGTTATCTCAAATTGTCTTCTAAATCCGTTCCTTCATCTTTAAATTACATTCTCCATGGGGCAGATATTGGGAATTATTGTGATGTTTTTTATTTATTTTCCATACAATAAAGATAAGACACACATCAGTACTCACTTTAACTCAGAACGGAGAGACATAATTGGTTTGGAGTCATGTTTAAAAAATTGTGTAAGATAGGTAATTTTACTGAGGTAGAATTTTTTTATATATCCAGCCCAAAAGAGTGTTTCCTTAGCATTATTCTCTCCAGCTCTGTGGTCTGTCCTGTCCATGAATTGCCCATGCTCCTGCACGTCTTCATGTGGTAAAAGAAACAGAACCAGGTGACAATTTGAAGAAATTGCCTGGTAATCAAAGCCCTGCCACAGTCAGGCAGGCACAAACAACTGTGATCATATTTCACCCTAAACAAGCACTGATGTTTTATGGTGATATTGGTAGAAAGGCAATCATCCTGCAAGACTTTTGACAGGAAAATATGGAACAAGAGTTACTTTCAAACTCATACCTGCCTACTTTGTCCAAACACACGAAGAGCCCACAGCAGGCACAAAAGAATTTCTGTTCAAAGTAGCAAATGAAGCCTTTTCTAAGAAATTCACCAAGTGGCCTAGTCACAAAAAAGAAAAAGAAAAATACAAACAAACCAAAACCAACCAACCAAAAATTAAAACCAAAAAAAACCCCAAAAACACATTCCAACTTTAAATGGATCCAATCCAATCAAATACATATTCTACTCTCCTGCAGAAAAATAACAAATTTTTAGGTCACACACTTATCATGTAGTGGGCTTTATCATTGTAGTAAAAAGTATATTTTTATAAAATTACCACTATCTCCTAAGGCTTACACCTCCTCATTCTCCTTTTCTCCACTAATTAGATTTGTCATTGTATTTGGTTTCTTCACATACACCTTGCACATTGCTGAGCTGGTACTTCGATCCTTAAAAACAATATTAAGTAAAGAAGTTCAGTAAGGTTTTTTAAAACTTTGTTTTAAATTAAAGAAATTAAAGGCAAAGAGTTTCAACAAACTGTTGAAACCTGAGAAAACGCATTAGCATCTGTTTTGCATTTCCAGTGAAGCAAATAGTAGTTTTTGTTGTTTTGTTTCTTTTTAATCTAGGCAGATGTTTTCCACTAGAATTTTTAACTAATAAAAAATCAAATATTTTACTGAGGAAACTCCTTTAATAAATGTATTAAAGCAATAACTTTCTTGAGCTTCTGTAATTTTTGGCAGTTATTTCTTTTTAATACAAATAAATGGCAGGTACTGACAGTTGGAGCTGTTCTCTTTTTTTATCTTCCTCTTCTAATAGGTGTTTTCTTGTTCTTAAACATAGGAAATCACTGAATCTGAAAAGAAATAAACCCACTCTGCTCTAAAATGCTGTTTTTCATTAGAGACAGAAGTAATTCTATAATATACTACTACTATATTCTATAATAAGGAAGTTTAATACATGAAGTAAGACCATAAAGACTGAAAATGAAAGAGTAAGACTGTTTTAAAAAAAAGACTCAGAAATGGAAAGCTCCTTGCAAATATGGTGTCAGCTCAGAGTCTTAAATATTAATTAAGGAATGTAAAGAGAAAGGGCAAAAAAAATCACTAAAATGATAATATTTCATTCTAAATCTGGACATTCAATAGGGATAAGCATAGCTGAAATCTTACTCTTCAATTCAACATAGACACTGAAAATACATCTCAGGTGAGAAACAGGTTCATAAAGCAAACCTGATGATTTTTTTTGGTTCTCATTATTGCAATGAGACTTCAACTGAGCTTGGTCTATTCAGGACAATTATCCAGTCAATCACATGTTAACCTAAAGCAGCACTGGGACACTTCATTGAAGTACCAAAATCAGATCATTTTGGTCTCAGACAACTTATTGTAAAATATGGAGTGAACATTTTGTCTTCCAAGTCTGGCTGTGTGTTAAAAACCTGACTAATGGGACCAGGGCACAAAACTTCAGCAGAAAAGTACAGTGCCACTGCATAGCTACAAACCCAACCAGACTGCTCATTGCCAGTTTTACATGAGCCAATACTGAATGCCAGTATTTTTTCTCATGCTTGTACAGGTACACTTACATCCTGCATGTTTCAGAAATAACAACTCCTGTGCCATGTCCGTAGCAGCCTTCCTCTGCAGGTTTACAACACACAGGTGGGAAATCAGAGCTGGGTCTCTCCCTAACAGTTTGCAGACAGTCAATGAGAACTCCTCATTCCCAGTCCAGGACTCAAATCCTGCAGTTCTGGCTCAAGCAGATGCCTGTTATTTATCCAAATCTCCTAACTTCTTCTGAGGGACCACTTGTGAGAGTGTCAAAGTGTCAGCAGGAGAAGAAGACCCACTCAGCCTCAGGCTAAGGACACAGAGGCTGCTTTAGAGATGACAGCTACTCAAAAAGTATAACCCCAAGCAGTTAGCTGTTTGCAGAGCATGTGGAGACTGAGCCAGCCCACGAGTTTGTTTTAGAGGTTGTGTTTAGAGGTAACTTGAGCAACATTTGCAGTATTGCTCACAAAGCTGGGCATGCTGTGCTGGCTGTAAATTGGAGGTCTAACAATTGTAAATGTTGCTAACAAAAAGATCAGTTACTGTTTTACATATAAATCTTAAAATTAAAAAAAATTCTTTATCCTAAAGAGATTATTTCTACCCCCACCCCAGAAAAGTCAGTATGGAGACCTGCTCTCAACAAAAACATTTAGCAAAGAAAGATCCAACATTCAGGCAGAAACCATCTTTACCTCTTTCTGCTCCAGGCATTTTTTCACTGCTCTCTTAAAATCTGAAACTCTCAAAGACGTGCTGTTGAAACCCTTAGGTTTCAACCTGGTGTTACAGAATTACTGAGAATAAAGTGGTTTTTTTGGATGGTTCATTGTTTTCTATTTTTTTAACTGATAAGTAAATTAATAAAAGAAAGCTTTAAAAATTCGGTGTTGCAGTATTTTGATCACTTGTATGATTAATGTCCAGACCTGATTAACGAGGCAGTTTATGTTGAGTGCACTGCATGGAAGCCCCATGACAGTTTATCCTGCCTTTTGATCTGCCTGAGTTCATTCCCTCTCAGTCACACTGCAGCATGGACCTGTAAGAGCTCCTCTGTAATTCTCAACCTCTCTGCTGCTGCTTTACGATAAAGATACCAAAAGTATAAAATCAGATTTTGCTTGAAAAACATGATGGCAAGTAAATATTAAAGTCAGTGTGGCAAGTAGATTTATAAAGTAAGTGTATAAAAAAGCTGGCATTTATTTCAGATGGAGATCTCCACCAGTCAGGAGCTGGAAAATAAAAACAGTTTGTGACAGGCAATAACCTGTAGTGATGGTAGAACGGCCCTTGTAATGAAGCTGCAATCACTCTTCTGATCTCCTGCCGTCTTGTTTCGTTCTTTCCTTCTTGAGGAGCTGGCACTTCCAATCTGTTCTAATTCTCCTGATTCTAGGCTTTGATTTATACTGCTCTGGCTATTGTACATCCTGTCAGAGGAAGGAGGAGTTAAGCCTTCGAGGTGGAAAGAGAGGCAGCAGTGACATGAGGGTGAGTAAGAACAGAGAATAATGCCAGTGATTAGACAATGCTGATGGGTGACGTATGAGCCTGCCTTGCTCTGTAATTATACATAATATTTTTTCTTCAGTCTTGGCTGATGTGAACAAATACAATGTACCACCACCCCGCAACACCCTGGGAAAAAAATAAAAGAAAAAGAAAAAAAGCAAGCTCCATGTAAAATTATAGTCCAATAACAAGAGCATGGTGCTGAACTCAGGGTCAGGACATCTGGGTTCTGGCCCCTTGGCATCAGCATGAGACTAGACAGAACACATTTATTCTTCCTGCTGCCTTTGTTTACTCTGGTGCATTGAAATAGATTTCTAGAAGCTCTGCTTTGCTAACAAAGTGCAACAAATGAAGAACAGACTCTTTAGAAGTGACGTCTCAAATAGAATTTATCTAACCCTGCCAGTTATCACACTTGCCTGTCTATTTACAGGTCCCTGGGGCCCCATGAGTCTCCCATGCTCTTTTTGGTCATTCATTTACGGCTCTGAGACATTTTTGAAACATAAGAATCTTCAAGTAAGCAGATATCACTGGTGCCCCTATTCAAGAGTACAGCAATCATAATTTGCCATATAGTAATTATTTTTATATATAATATTGTAATATTTATAATACAATAGGTAGTAAATAAATAATTCCATAATAAAATAATATAATAATTATTTTTATTTAATTCTTTGAAAATCATGCACTTTGCTCAATAATCAGCAGCCTTTTATTAAGTAGAAGGATACCTCTCTGAGCTCTGTAATCAATGTAAAACCAGGCACATAAGGTTTGATACCACTAGTAATTTTAATCATACTTGAGAGTCTATTTCCACATGATTGACCATACTTGTTAAAAATGCATTACGTTCCTTAGTTCAGCAACTGTCTATATTCTGCTGCATAACAGTAAGGAAGTCACTGAGTAAAATAAACCTTGCAAACGCTTTCAAATGTGCTGCCCTGTATTTTCAGCATTCGTGAACAGGTTTTATGTGTAAAAGAGGAGATGTTAACAAATGTGGGTGAAAAGCTAACGAAAGATTTTGCAGTCTCTTCTCAGACTAGATACTATTTCATTCCTTTAGCATTTTGTGCCAGATCCAGGGACTATCACTCACAGTATGGAGCAGTGGATGTGACAAACATTTCTGGGGTGTTTGTTCAGTGGTGACATACCTCCCAAAGTGAATAAAAGAGCAGTTGCCTCAATCCTAAAGTGAGCTGAAGAGACAGCAGGTGGTATAAAAAAAGGCAATGCTAAAGCAGCAGAAATGTCATAAGGCAGGAATCCCTTTGCTTGCTTTGCAAATTTTTGCAAAGTTTTCAAGAAAGGGGATGATGGAGCAGCCAATTCTGAAGTGAAGGAGACCATGAGACAGAAATTAACTCCCCAGGGAAGCCAAGTCTATTTTAAGGTCACACATTTTTCCTTGGGACACACACAGCCAACCAGGTTTGCACTCTTGGAGTGGACTGAACTCTGTGCCACTTCCAGGATGGAGGAGATGCAGCACAGTTTCTGTCTTGTGTGGAAGCAGTCCTGGTGTACTCAAGGAAAACTTGCCCAAAGGGAGTTTCTACTACTACAGTGTAGACTTGCAGTTTAATCTCTTTAAAGGCACCTGTCTTTAAAAGACAAGTGGATGATGCAAAATAATGCTAAACCATAACATATCAGTGTTATGTTCACAGGTATTGAACCAAAAGATCCTCCTGCAAGACGTGATCAAGAACAGACTGAGGTATGGAATCAGCCACCAGTGATTTGCAATGATTATCTGCTGTGGGGAAAGGAATAATAAATTCATCCCCTGCTGAACAGCCCATGCCTTTGATTTTGTCCTTTCTCCAAGACATTTCTGGTTTCTGATCTCTCCCTTCAGCTCTGCTGCTCTTCACCCCTTCTTAGAGCAAAAGGGAACAGTTGTTTTCCAGCCTGTCCTAGAGCACCCTCAGCTTCTGCCTATAGGTATCAGGTCATTAATTTAGAGGTGGGAAGTTGGTTCACATGTGTTAAGTGAACAGTCACACACAAAAAGTACCAAGTTCTCAATACTGAATGCGAAAAGCTTAAAAGAATCTCTTGGCCTTGACATAATAATCAAAACTATTAATCAGACTGTGAAGCTTAGCCAGCACACTTGCAGATGTACAATTTAAAATATAGGGGGGAAATATCCAGTGGACAAATTAATGACAATTAACAGATTGTTCAGCATAGGTCATTTTATTTTCAATGATCTGAAAGCAAAAGAAAGCATCAGCTGTCTGATGAGACCAGTGACCGATGAGACCCGGGGCTGAGGGAATGTCTGTTCTCAGAAAAGCCCATTTTCACACAACCCTCTTTGAAGCTGTTGGGGAGAAAAAATTTTTCTCACAAATCTAACAACTTTTTGTGTCCTGCCCTCTCTTCCTTAGGCTGAGAGGGCAGAGATAACAGCCAGACAATCCCACAGAAGGGACAGACTGCAAACTGCTCAAAATAGCAACATGCTCCTGCAGTGAATGTGCAAAACCAAGAAAATCAGTGTCTCTGTGTGTGAATGGTGCTGGATAGGTGATCACAACTCATTGACTTAAAGACTCAAACAGCAGATGAAATCATTTTGTGACTGGCAAGGCTGTGTCTTTGAAAAGACTGGTGAGAAGTGCATGGTGGAAGGAAGAGGAGTATGGAGGATGGAGGAGTGGAAAAAGCAAACTGAATGGAAGAGTTCTCTGTTTTCAATCTGCTGGATGTAGACCAAAGAAAGAAAGTTTCTCTCTCTTCTCCCAATCCAAAACAGAGTACTGCTTTCCATATAATAATGAATCCTTAACTTGTTTTTGTATAAATGTTGCTCTCTTTCAATTAGATGTTTAATTAGAGAAATAATAGATTATTAAAAAATAAATAAACTTGGACAGTTTTGGTGAAATCTATTCTTTTAAAAAAAAAATCAAGGAAAGAAGTATTTGATTTTCAGATTGTTTCCCCAATTAATCCTTTCATTCCTCACTGTATTGAAGATAGCATAATCATCTGTGTATAAATAGTGACAAGAGCAACTGCATGTACTCTGTTGTGGAGAGCATGGAGGATTTTTTCAGAACTTTTTTTTCCTTTTGCCCTTGAGGGACTGTAGGTAATAACTTCAGCAAGGAGCAAGAGAAAAAAAATATAGGTATTGTACCAAATCCCAGATATTCCTGAGCTAAGGGAGCTGGTTCTGCTCCTGCACCGTTCAGTGCTCAGGGCTGCACCCTAGCTGGGATGACATGTACACAATTTCCTATAGGAACACAAATAGCTATGTCACTGTTTTGTTAATTTGCTTGAGAATGCTTATCTAAGCAAAGATCAGCTCTCATTTTCCTCACTGTGCAATTCAATTCAGAATTTGAGGAATGGTGGGAGATCAGACAACACGCAGTCCTTCTCCCTTTTCACTGGTGGGATGTACCCACCACTTTAAAGCAGAGACAGTGATGTTCTTCTTAGCTAATCGATTCCACCACAAAGAAGGACTGACATCTTAGCAGCAGCAGCACTGAGAAGTAACTAGAAACACACCTTGTCTCCTACCAGAGCAAAGCACTGCATCTGAATTCTGAGGTGCTGTCTTCTTTTAGCACCTCTCCCCCTGCTTTCATGCCTGCCTCATAAACACCCATCAAGCCCCAGCTTGACAAGCCCTGGTGTCAGAGAAAACGTGCTGCCAGATGACAAGGCCTGGATTAGGCTCCTTCTGAGGCTGCACTTTAAGCACCCAGAGTGGTTCACTGCAGAGCAGCAAGAGGTCTGGCACTCAGCACACATTCTAATCCTCTCACATCATGGCAGGAGCAAGAGACAGGCAGAGCGAGAGACAACAGCCTTTAAAATCCCAGCGTCTGTACTCACTGGGTGATCCTGTGTGCCCTTTTAGTGTCCAGGATGCTGTGTAATCAGGATGGGCTGTGCACAGCCTGAATGACCCCCAGACCCCACTTGTGGCTGACCATTGCAGCAAAGAAGAGTGGGTTAAAGAAGAGTGGGGGAGAGAGTTGGCATGACAACCACAGAAGGCTTCTAGGTGGCCTGTACAATAACTAATCATTACACAGGAAAGAGTGATAATTACTCCTTAATGCTGCAGTGCAGGAACTAGCTTTGTGGCAGAGCACAGCAGGTTGAAGAGATGAGGGTGTTTGTCAGCACAACAAAAATGTATTGGTGTGATCCCTACCAATGAGGTCTTAGTAGACCTTCAAAAAAAGCAAATGTTTCCTCTTTTTTTAGTTATCATCTCTTCTCTATATGTTCAGCTGCAAAAAATTTCTTCCTTTCCGGTTGTTGTGCTTTTAATTTTGTTCCTTTGCTTAAGAAGTAATAATGTGCAATGAATAAAATGTTGATCTGGAGCTATTCTTATGAAATAAATAAATTATTAAAGGGAAAAAAAAAGTGAGAGCTCTCCTGGGCTTTTTTCCTTGTTGTTTTTGTTATATTGCAATAACACTACTGCCAGAGGATTAGGAAATAAGTTTAACCACAACTTCCTCATGCCTTGAAGGAAAGGGAAGAAGACCTTTTTGTTAGCTCCATCAACTCAGACTGGAAAAAAATTAAATTGAGAGCTTTTCATCCACTAGGATGTACAATCAGAAGTCTCTGAGTCTCCAGCTGACTCAACCTGAACATAGCATCCAAAGAATATCATAAAATGCAGAGGATGCATTTTTCCTTTGCTCTTGTGCTGTAGGCATTTGTTATGCTGTCATCCTTAGCACAAAATCAAGGCACCTTCAGCTGGTCCTGTCTACTGACCTGCACTGAGGAAACTTGATGCTTCAACTCTTAAATGATGGAGAAAAAGAAGCTGTAGGGAGGACAAGGGGCTCATTCTCATTCAAGTCATGGCACCATAGAATATGCTGATTGCCAGAAGATCTCCTTTGAGAGAGAATGACCAACGTGCCAGTGCCCCAGGAAAAGGTGATTCAGACAGTCTTCAGTGGGACTGAGTCTTCAGAAACTGCACCTTTTGTCCACAGCAGCCAGACCCAATGACTTTTCCTAAAGAGGAGAACATTTGATTTCTAGGCTGTCACTATATCACTTGTCAAGTCTTCCCAAACTGGGTAAATACTGCTGTCACTGGTTTGTGGGGCTAGGTGCTCTCTGCAGCTTTGCACCTGCCTTTCCCTCAGGACAACTTTCCAAAGTGTCTTGTAGTAGTTTTAGTTTTAGTAAAAACCTAGCCAAGACAGACAAAAAAATTCTGGGGAGCAAAAAGTAAAGCAGGCTGAGCATTGTCCAAAGAAGAGGGCTCACCTGATGACTCTGAGTGCAAAAGCAACTCTCCTTAAGCCAGAATTCTCACTTTTCTCTCTCAGAAGTGTGTGGCAGCAGTGAGTAGACAAAGGAAACAGGCACACAGTGGTACTACCCCAGCATAAAGTGGGATACCATCCCATGTATAGCTGCTTCTGTCAGCAACACCCAGGGGCAGTGGAAAGGCTCCTACTCTCCAAAATCTCATGTTATTGGGTAATTTGCACATGGTATAAAAAGCAACTGAATATTTGAAAGATAATATATTGTTTATTTTTTTCTATGGATGCCCAAATTTAGGGAAGTTTAAGGGTAAGTTTAGTGCTGACTGTTCCAGAAATGCTGCCAAATGTTTTAAAATCTAAACACGAAGAGCAGACAAAGCTTGTGAGAATGAAAATATTATTTTAAACTATTTGCATGTTAAAAGCTGAGGTACAGAAGGTTACTTAGTTTGTCCAAGGCCATGTCAGCAATCTGCGGTGAAACCAGCCTTTGTCACTACTTTCTGAAAGTACTAACAAGAAAATGAATCCTCATTTTTTTAGCTATGTGTCATTTCCACACCCCACTTTGATTTTTAAGAGGAATTAAAGGCAATAATGTGGAATATTGATTGTCAAATCTGTCATTCAGAAAGGATGGCAGTGCTTGATTTATCTGGGCTTTTTTAAAACCTGATATTTTGCATTCCCCTGTGCTTCAAAGTAGGAGATAAACAGTCTCACTTTGCTAAAGAAACGGAGAGAGATGGTTACAGGCTTTCTTCAGACAAAACATAGCAATTACTTTTGTTCATCTGCTTTCTTTTTTCTTTCCTTACTTTTTTCTATTTGTATACTTTTGGGTTTTTTCCCCCTTTACTGAAGCACATAGCAAAATAATTAATAACAGTAGGATATTCCTTGCAGGAAACTGCTTCTGATGTCAAAACCTTTCAGTAAAAATCCCTATATTTACTTCCAGTGGCTCAGATTGTGAAAATGACTAGCAGACATCAAACAGACATTTTAAATGAGAATTTAACAGTGAACCCTTCATGTATTCTTCCCTTCTAGTGGCAGTTAAGTGTGCTGACTATCGCAAATGTCAAAAGCAGAAAGGTAACTTATTATACCTTCCTTCTTCCCTGCTTTCCCTCATATTTAAGAGCCTTCTGTGTTTGGCTAAAGGAAGAAACTTCACAACCAAGATTCCCTGTATAAATTCTTACTGCTAGGGCTCAAGGTCATACTGAGAAGGCATGACATTGCCAGGTTAAATATAGCACTTTCTTTGGTGATGGCCTCTCTTTTCATGTCACTCGTGCTCTGACAGCTTTCATCAGCTGAATATACACTGCTAGAAAAGCGGAATCAGTATGGGTGAAAGATGCCAGTAATGGATCCCAGGATCCAGTTTAAGCTTAGCCTAAGCATGGAAAACCAACAGCAGAAAAAACATCTCTCTTTTACTTCTCACCAAGATCTGGAACTGTTGCAGCTTTAGCAGCTTTTTGTTTGAGGGACACTGAACATTTTATCTTATCCTCCTTTTCTGAACAGAAACTTTCCCAGTGAGCATCTCCTAAAGGCTCAATTTCCCAACATCCAAGCTCAAAGTAAAACCCTGTGGATGGAGTCTGTCTTTTCCTTTTTTTATATTTGGCAGCACCACAGCTGAACCTCACTATCTGACCATCTGCAGGAAGCAAATCCCTACAACACTGTCATGGGACCAGGAAGAATTACTGTTCCTTCCTCAGGATGCCAAGCCAAAGCCTACCCAAGGTAGCAAGAGTTGGTCTCTGACCTCAGCAGACTTTGTGTCAGGCCATAGCAATGTGCCAAAAATCAGGCAGCAGATTGGTGGTATGGTCAGGAGCTTATCTGTGATCAGCTTGGTCTCAGTCCAGTGTGCTAAGTGAAAAATATCCTCTCTAATTCAACCCTGATGCTTGCACAAAGCACTAGCACCCTTAGGCCAGGAAATGTCTGAGATATTAAGTTATGGAGGGAGATCAAAGAGGTATGAAAGTCTAATAAAATGCTAATCATCGGTGAGTTCACCCACCTGTGTGTTGGTAAGGCAACTGGTACAAAATGATTAAACAACCCATCAATTCCTAAGTGATTTCTAGAATAAATGGAGAACATAAGAGTATGTGCTCTTAACTAAATAGCTGAAGACGTGATACAGTTAAAACACTGAAAAATAATAAACTTATTACTACACTAAGAGCAAGAGACAAACTGATTATAATCAGTGAACTGCTTAAAAAGTACTGAAGGCAGAAATAAAAAAAAAAATTAAAATAATAAATAAAAAAATCTCCAAAGAATGAAGGAGAAAGAAAGTAAAATCCATGGATTCAAAACAACAGATATTTCAACACAGAATTTCTGACTCAGTGAAGTCATGCAGAACGCAAACTGGAAGGCAAGATAGGAAAAAAGTTATTGTGAAATGTTCAGGTCCAAGAAGTTGTTTGAGCCAAGCAATTGGGTTTGAGGAAATAACACTTCACCTCTGGTGAAGCCCATGGCTAAGGGAGGGGGTTAAAAAAAAGCACAAACAAAATGTCAGTTGTAAATGAAGAGGGCCAAGGATGCACAAACTGACAAGAGTTTTGGGGATGTGTGCAGAGGGGTGAACTGCAGGACATTTCTCAAAGGTCTTAAATTCACCCAGTTTAGGAAGGAACCAGTGGGATCTGCTGCACATCAAGGGACTTTTTGGAATAATAATGAGGAAAAAGACTTTACAGAGGTTCTGAATTTTTTTTTTTGTTAAATCTTCTCTGCTAATGATGCTGTGCTGATATCCATGTTAGACCTACTTTTTTTCAAGACAAGAAAGCACATGAGCTGTCAGAATGTGAAATACTGAAAGGGGTAACATTTGCACACACTGATAAACTGAACAGCAGCATATCAAAAGGACCTCATGGTTGCATATGCAAGGGTTTGGAAAGCATTTGAAATTGAAGTGGTTGCGCTGATAGCAAAAATATGGAAGTTGTTGCTGAAGTCAGATACACTGCAGAAGGACAGGAGGGTAGCAACAAGCATACCTATCTTTAGGACAGGCACGGGGTTAATCTTAGGTATTATATACTACAAAACCTTGTTTCACTTCCACCTTAATTGATTGAAACTAAAAAAACTAGATTTACATATAGGGGACAATAAAAAAGAATCATGGCTTTTTTTTTAAAAAAAGAAAGTTGTCTGATATATATTCTTTGAAGCATCAAGCTAAAAGATCAAGAAAAAACAGCCTGACAAGTCTACATATATAGATACTTATATATTGTGTTATATTATACATATTATATATTGTATTAAATCCTTTGAGAAATGTAAGTTGTGAAAGAATAGGTAGATTATTATTACAAGCTGGAATCTGGTTAAGAAAGAGAAAACAGAAGCTATACATGAATGATCTTTTTCACAGTAAAAGATTAACAGCTTGTCCAAGAACTTAGAACTTCTTTACTGAAATTATTGCTCTTAGAAAAAGAGAATAAGGATTTTCTTTTCAAGTACTTCATGTTAATTAAGTTGGGAGAACCTGACATTTGGATCGCTAATGGAAATTAACATTGGCTGAGGCAGAACAATCGCAGGTAGAGTGGAATATTTGGAAGCCTTTCTGGGTTCTAAGCCAGCTGTGGCCACTCATTATGGCATTAAAGTGAACAACCCTATTCTGCTCTATTACAGCAGCAATCAGAAATAAAAAAAGCCCAAACGAAACAGACAACCCAAAACTTTCATTAGCATGGGAGGAGTAAGAGGTGTTAAAATGGAAATTATTTTATTGTCCTTTTCTTCTCTCGTGGTGGAGTAAATGAATGGCACTTATACAATGAACTGGCTGTTCCAGTTGGACTTTTCATGTCATATAACAGAGAGGTATCAGTAACATTGAAAGACAACTAACTTAAATAGATCAAAGGTTGTCTGGAATATGATTTTCCACAGAAAATATTTAATTAACCTACTGAATTCCCTGCTACGTGCTATCACTAAGGTACTGAACTTACAGGGAGGCAAAACCGGATCAGTTGCTTATCTGGCCAGTGAGTACATCTGCAGCTTGTCTAAAATCAGTAGAGGTTTCCCTTTGGGGAGGGAAGCGAGGAGATCTTTTTGTCATTTGGAAAAGACCTCTGAGTAGTGAGCAAACCCCAGCTGATGAGTATAAAAACCTTTTACCTGAAGGCAGTGCAGATATCTAGGGCAGCATTCACTACGCCTGCCTTTTTGGTAACCAACATTGATAGAAACACTCTACAAGTTGAGACAAAACACCTGTCTGATCCAATGCTATAATCAGTATGTTCTAATGCTCTGTAAGTGGATGACTGATGCCTTTTTGAATAGGAAAATAATGAGCAATGAGAACAAATAACACAAATTCTGTTAATTATTCATGCTAACATTCATGAAACTTTTGAAATGTGTGAATATTTTCATTAATAAATCATTGGTCACTGGCTTGCTTTAAAGGATTTCAGAAATAATAGCGGAATAAGCTTGTTGCCATTACTCATGAACGAAGTTATGAATAATTTTCAATATCTGACTGCTCTGCTTTCTAATTGACTGAACATGAGATAGATGAGTTTAAAATAGACATTAGTAATTCATTGCAAAGCTGAGAAAAAATTCTCAGGAATCTATGAAAATGCTATGGGCTATATCAGAAACCTAATTTTTTCCTATGTGTATTTTTTGCAAATTTTTGTTTCTCACATGGTGGAATGGATTATAAAAAAGAAGGATCTGATCTTCTTGTTTGAATATCATCCTATCTGCACAGAAATAAAGTGATCTTTATATATTCAGACTACCTGAAAATCCTGAGCCAGAGAAATCACTAAGCAAGAAAATTCTTTTAAATTGCTAGGTTTATTTTATCACCTTGGTTTCCAACACTAATTTTGACAATGACTCAGAAGAAAAACCTATGGAGATATTTTTGTCTCATTATACCTCTTTCAAAAAAAGCCAAAAACCCCCAAACATAACCAAACACCACACCAAAAACACAAGCAACCAAAAAACTCTTAAACCCACACATGCCCACAGTTTACTCAGAGCTTTTCTGAGTGCTTGAGGGAAACCCTGGGAAATGCTGATTTACAGAATTTCTCGCCTATTTATGTTGTGGCTGCTCACAGAGATCTTTATTGCCATCACTGCGAGAGGTGCCCCACGCTATTCCCAATGCCCATTATCACATTGCATTTCCCTTTCAGCAGTGTCTGATGAAACAGAGCTGTTCCATGAACAGTTGTCAAAACACTGGCATATTCTAATTACAACACTTACTATGTTTCTGTGAAAGTCAAATTCTGAGCTCAATTGCACCAGAATAAACCAGACGCAATTAAAATCACTGGAGGCACCCCTGATTTGAAAGAATGTAATTAAGATAAGAATCTAGCCCATGGAGTCTCAAGAAATACTGGAATGATGGGAAGCAGAGAATCATCTTGTCAAACAGAAAACATGCAGAAGACTGAGCAAAGCAGCTGGCCCTAAATGTGGTCTGTTTCATTTAATCTATATCATATCCTTAAAAATGAATACATGAAGCACGTGGATTACTGAAATCCCATTCCACATCTTAGTGGCATTGGCAAGAATTCTTTAGAAAGTGCTTGAGGGAAATGAGAAGAAACTCACTTCATCCTATCCCATCCTATCCTATCCCATCCTATCCCATCCCATCCCATCCCATCCCATCCCATCCCATCCCATCCCATCCCATCCCATCCCATCCCATCCCATCCTATCCCATCCCATCCCATCCCATCCTATCCTATCCTATCCTATCCTATCCTATCCTATCCTATCCTATCCTATCCTATCCTATCCTATCCTATCCTATCCTATCCTATCCTATCCACTTGGGACTTCAGTGTGTGTTATATGAGAGATATTCTTTGGAAGATCTGCTGATATATAACCCTCTCTGTGGGGAATAGGTGATGTTAGACATAGGTAACAGTACAGTTTCTTAGGTAGGACAGACAGTCCAGAACAACGGGCAGCTCCACAGCCCAAAGCATTTTTATGCAGTGGCGAGCTTAAGGAAAAGGAGGCAGCCCTTTAATGCAACTTCAGGAGGGGTCTCAACTTTTAATTCTGCCCACTTCAATCAGAGAAGTGTAGGAAGGCACTGGGATAAGTCAGCAAGGGATCCCTCCTTGATTTAATAGGGAGAGCTAGGGAATGCAATCTGCTAGGCACAAGTGTTTGGCAGTCAGCTGGTGGGATGTGGACAAGCAAGTAGGGAACTGTATTTTTTGGGCAGCTCTGACCCAGGAAAAGCTGGCAAAAAACCCTGGCAAAACTGAAAGCTACCTTTGCCAAAATATAGGAAAAAGATGGGTAGGTGGTGTGCATGGAGTCTCGTTTAGCTACAGGAGTTCTCAATGCTTGGTTCTTTCTGCAGCCTGGTTCTTGGAGATGGGAATTTCTAAGATGGCTTTAACAGGGCTTGAAATGCTACCACACAATTTAATGCTACCATACATTAAATACCAGCATACAATTTAAGCTTTTTAAGATTTAAGGCTACAAGCATTTGTGAAAAAGTTATCCCTGTCATTCATATGAGCTAGATCTAAGCCCCTTCAGCTTTCCCTAGCCTGATTACTGTTGCCTATCCCACCCACCCACCTAAACAGCCAGTAGAAGGTCAGGGCAGCAGTTTCACAAGTGAGTAATCCTCTTCTGTGCTTTCAAATATCTCAGAATTAGCAGAGAGTTGCTTCAAGCTGTGAAGCTCAAAGCCAGAGAGATCCAAAATATCTGAAAAAAATGGTCAGACATAGTCTGGTCTTCCCAGCTCCAATTTCTTCCCACTTTTTACTCCACAGTTTAACCCACCCAAGCCATAATCTCAGAGTGACTAAACCAGGATCAGTTGAATCAGCTGAACATCGCCTGCCTTTTTTTTTTTTTTTTTTTTTTTCAGCCGGGGCTTTAGAAGAGGGAAAATCCGACTGACAACAGACACTGGGAAGAATGGAAGAATGTCCTTTTCTCACACCGCTTGCTTCTCACCCTCTGCTGTAGTTGGCTATGAAGCCTCACCTTCCTGGTGCCCGGGGATGCTCATTCTCGCCTGCCTCCGGCACTAGAGGGCGCGGAGATCTGGGCTTCGGGCTGGAATTCCAACTCTCCGCCGCTTCCCACTTCGCCTTAAACTGAACTCAACTTTCAAAGAGGTCCTGGTTTCACAGAAAGGGAATTGGCTTCATTATTACTGGCTTGTCTGAG
This sequence comes from Trochalopteron elliotii, assembly GCA_024734555.1. Classification (NCBI taxonomy): domain Eukaryota; kingdom Metazoa; phylum Chordata; class Aves; order Passeriformes; family Leiothrichidae; genus Trochalopteron; species Trochalopteron elliotii. Next base: position 2,689,608 of record JANPWX010000604.1, on the reverse strand, counting down.
TTCCCCATGCAGCATTGCTATGGAAACAGGACCAGAAAATACGTCTTTTGCATGTAGGTCATGATATTAGTGTAGAAGGGAAAGCTGGGTAAACGGGTGAGTGGGTGACAGGAGTGAAGTGGGACAGAGTAACCTCCTGGGATTGTATTAACAACAGTGAGGGATTTCATAGTAGGTGTCCTCGAAAGGCTTTTGAATGAGACACGAAATGGGCTGAAACAGCCAAGCATTTTGAGTGGCTGAGAACCATGACACACACACACACAGGGATTCAGCCCAGAGGTGACAACCAAAGTGACAGTGGGTACTGGACTGAACACCTAGGAGGAAAAAAAAATAATTGTTTATAGATTCTGTTTTTAACTGATGGCCTCAGTTTCCTCCTTTCAGTGCCTGGGTCTCCATCCTGGATGACAACAGAGCACAGTCAGCCTGCTGTCCCTTCCATCTTCTCAGGACATTGTTGGTCACACATGGTCCAGGTCTCCTTGAGCTCTACCCAGATGCAGAGTTACAAACATTTGGGTAGAGGATACTACTCAAACTCCTGGATTTGGATGGGAGAAAAACGTGACCTCTCCTTTTTATAATTTTGCCCTCCCTCCAAAGCAATGTGGGGATATCCTAGACCCCCCTCCTCATGTACTGTGCTCTTTTCTCAAGTGGTCTGCAATGCAGAAATCACAGAGTGCTAAGGGAAGGAATGGAGAGGGCAGCTCAGTGGGGCACATGCTCAACAGACCAGTGAGGTTACGGTGCATCTCACTCTCCTGGTGCAAAAGCAAACAGTCCAGGGGTCCTGCAGAGGAGAAGTTCAACCAAACTTACACTCCAAGAGATCCTAAAGGAAAAGGGAAGTGTATCCTGTGTATCTTAGAGAGATTTATAGATGAGTCACCGAGAGCGGCTGCTGTCATAAACCACACAATCAAAGCTGGTGTGTATTCAGACAGGGGCTGTGTTTGCAAGTGATGCAACACTATAAAGACAGAGAGCATGCATACTTCTGCTCTCCTGTATTCACCTTCCTTATTGTTTTTATAGTTTGTGGATTTGGTATATCCCCCAAATGACTGCAAAAACAGGCTGTCAAGCAGAGGTCAGACCTTCCTTTTTTGTCCTTGCCCTTTTCCTTATGCAAAGAGAATATCTTCCTGAAGGGAGAAGGACAAGCCAGTGTGTGCCAACACACTGGCTGATAGATGTCATTTTGGCTAGATTTGCAGCAAGAATTTGCAGTTGGAAATAAAACCCTCTCCTTGCCCTAAAAGGAGCTTCAGAGAATGAAAATAGTAGGAATAAACAATCTTACAGGGGTGGGAAGAAGAGTCCCCTGTCGTTCACCCAGTGAAGGGATAGGGACTCACCCATGGGCTGGTGGGGGTGAGTTACAAGCCCTGACAGCTTCCCCTCGGAGCTGGCAGCTCCTGCCTCCAGGAGCACCTGGCATCAGGGCCCTCCGGCTCAGCTGCCATCCAGGGGGACGAGCAAAGGAGCTCCCAGCCTGCCTTTCCCCATCACCCCGGGTGCTGGGACAGCCGCCAAGCGCGGCACGGGGCAGGCGAGTGGGAAGGCGAAAAGCCAGGAGAAGTGCCTTAGCTGGAGGGGTGGCCAGAATCGGCTTTTGCCCGACAAGAAGCAGAAAGCACTTCATCCCTTCAGAGCCCCCGATGCGGCCTTACTGTGGGGTTGCACCAGGACCCCGATGCCCCAGGGCTGTTTCTGGGAGGCAATTTTTCTCCCACAGCTTGATCTGAGCTCCCTCTCAAAGTATCAACTCGCTCCTCTCAAGCATCCCCGTAGTGGCGGCACGGGCCAAAGGAAAGGGAGCCCGGAGGCACGGCCGGGACCGACACAGCCCTGCCGGGACGGACACAGCCCTGCCGGGACGGACACAGCCCTGCCGGGACGGACACAGCCCTGCCGGGCTCTCAGCCGGACCGGGGCAGAGGGGCTAGCCCGACCCGGCCCTGGAGCATCCTCTCCCACAGCGCCCTGCTTCCTGCTCCGGGGAACGAACTCCGGGGCCAAGGATGGGGGGAAGCGGGGCCGGAGATGAGCCGGGGAAAGCCCAGACCCTTCCCACTCAGAAGGGCCCTTCCCACTCCGACGGCGCTCCGAGCCCGCGCTCCGCTCCCCGGGACAGTACATGAGAGACGAGGCAGCGGGAGCTGCTCCCCGGCAGAGCACGGATTCTGGGGGTGAGGGACAGTGCCAGCACAGCGGCAGCCCCTTCCCCTGTACCCCGCATCCCTGCTGGTCCCGCAGGGCAGAGATCCTGCCCGCCCCGTCCCTTCCTGCCCGCCCCACAGCGAGCCCACACCGCGGGCAGGCTCCGCTCCCCGAGGACGGCTCCGCTCCCCGCTCCCGGTGACATTTTGCAGGAGTCGTCGACAAACATGCCACAGCGGGATTTGGGAACGGCAGCCGGGCAGATGAACCTGTGTCGGAATGTAGCATTTGTAATAAAACCCGCTGTGTAAAGTGCTTGAAAAATGTGAAGGTTTCTCTAGATCAGGCTACTGTGTCTCTCCCGCTATATCATGCTAGACTCCGTCCTGGGATTAATATCGCAACCGAAACTCGACAGAGAAGGGCTCTGGGCTGGGGACAATCGCTTTGCCTAATCTCCTCTCCCTGCTTTTCACCGCTGGCCCGCGCAGCTGTGGCCCATCCAGCAAAAGTTTCCCTATGGTCTGTTCTGCTGCTTCTGCCAGGAAGCAAAAGCTCGTTTCTTAGACATTATTTCCTTGGCGGGAGCTTTCCTATGACAGCGGCGCATGAAATCCTAGGTGCGGCGAAGGAGGGGCGGAGGGTAGAGGACGTGGGAAAAAAAAAGCCAAGAGGGAGGAAAAAAAAAAAGAAAAAGAAAAAAAAGGAAAGAAAAAGGAAAAAAAGAGAGAGGGGAAACGTCAGTAAAAACCATATCTTTCCTACCTGTGATCCAATTAGCAGAAGTTGCATCTCATCCCGCGGCAAGCGGCTGGCTGGAGCGGCGGCTGCGGAGCGGCCCCGGCGGTGGCGGCAGAGGCATGCGGGCTGCGCGCCGTCAGCGCCCGCAGCCAGCAGCTTTATCTTCCTCTTCCATATCTTCCACGAGGAGCGAGGGGGGTTGGGCTGGGGGAAATACAGATCGCTTGGTACCGTGATAGTGGGGGGAAAGAATAACAGGTTGGAAGCTTTAAACAAGAGGTGGCATCGTCCGGGCTGATGGAGTTTTTGTCTCTCTTTCCCTCTCGCCCTCCCACACCCACAGGCACACACATATACACACACACCCTCAGTGTCTGTAACCCTCGGGAGTCTCTGCTGCAGTTCAGCCAAGCTGAACCTTAAAAAAAAAAAAAAAAAATTAAAAATAGAGCAATACTACTATCAAACCTGGCTTGAAGGTTTAGACAAAACTGGTGTAATTAAAAACAGGTGAAGCCGGGACTCGTGAGTGAGCCGGTAATAATTCACACTTCCCCCAGAGCTGGTGGAGAAATGAGAGTGAGCTGCCGCCCTGGCTGGGCTGGTGGCGAGCGGGAGAAGCGGGGTGCCTAGGTGAGCATCTCGGGTGAATGTCCTTGCCGGTGCTGCGGCTGTGGGTCCGCTCGCTGACCGCCCGGAGGGGCGTGCGGGGGTGTGTGATGTGTGTGAGCGCGAAGCGGGCTCGATTAGCTGCAATGGGAAGGCAATTTCTGCAGAGAACATTTACAATTTTCTTTCAATATGACAGGATTAGTTGCTGTTGAAGGCTCTCCTCCAATAAGATCGCACTGCTCTCTGATTTGGTGGCTTTGCTGAATAGAAATTACTGGTTCTTGTTATCTCCCAACACACTCTCCCGTCTTCCTCATCAGGCACTCCCCACTTTCTCATCACAAGTCTTTATCTATAATTTGCACATCAGAAACACTGTTTTTTGTTTTTCAATTACCTCCTCCCCATCTTCCCTGCAATAGTCTTCTTTTGTCCTCTTTTTTTCTCTTTTTTCCTTTTTTTTCCCTGCAACTCCTTGATAGCTGTAAGTCTATAGCAATGTATGAGAGGAGGAAGAGAGAAAGAAATCTTGCTTTTAGATTATTGCAGTCATCGGAGGCTCCACATATTGTGGAAAAATGTTGTTACACTAAATCCAGTTCAGTTTCTTAAACTGATTATTGTTCTGAAATTTTAATGGGGAGAGGCTTCTTTCACACAATGAGAAATAAATTAGGGAAAACATACATTATGAAAACAGGAGTTAATTCTCAGGGAATTACTCTTTAACTAATAGTCACTAGGCTAAGAAGTATTCACTTTGCTTCAGGAGCCTTGCCAGTTCTATGGATGTAATCTAGATATAAAAATCTTTAGGTTTTCTTTGTTTTTATTTGCGTCTCTCCTGGACCAGAACTGATTTGTGGTCTGAAGTTTGCTTTTTCCCTTGGGATAGAGGCTGCCAGAGTGGGAAGCAGGAGAGCAGAGCCCATCTCATCTGTTGTCCAAAGAAGAGTAGGGAGGAAGTGCTAAGTGCAGAAAAGAGAAGTGGATTATACGAAGGCAATCCAAGCTTTTGGCTGCTGCCTTCTCTGCCCCATGTCCTGTCTTGAAAGGCTGAAGGAGCTACAGCCCAGCCATTCCTCTCCAGCCACTACTCCTCCAAGTATTTCTTGGCCAGAGATTGCTGCAGGAAAAGAGCTGTCTACACAACTCACATACATGTAGCTGTTGTTCCTGGAAGGGTCTTAGGGGTGGATTTACCCCAAAGAGGGTGATCTTCAAGGTAGGGCTACTGCCTGGAAGGGTTCAGGGCCAGGCTGGATAGGGCTTTGAGCAACCTGATCTAGTGGAAGATGTCCCTGCCCATGGCAGTGGGGTTGGGACTAAATGATTTTTTATGTTTCTTACTACCAGCTAATTTGGAGATGGGGAGCTCTGAATTTTGGAGGTACTTGTCCTTCAGTGTTATACAAGGCTGCGTTTCTCTACCTGAAAGCACTTTCACATGATTTAAGGGGTGGATTACTTGCAACTCCCCAGGAGCATCAAGGTACCTGGGACCTGACTTCTGCCGCTTGGTTTCTCAGCTTCCACAGAAAAATTAGCCTGGACTTCACAGCAGAGTTGGAAGACAGCAATTCAGGCAACTCAGATGATATTTGGTATCGGGAGGTTGGAAGCATGCCATAAGCATGCTGCAGCCCCATGGCATTCCTCCACCTCAAGTGCCAGGGCAGGGGACAGCCACCTCCACAGTCTGGGTGCCCCTTCCTTTGCCAGACAGAGCCTCAGCCCTGGCCCCTCCTTCACCTCCCATGGGTTGTCTCTCAGACCTTGGCACTTAACACACTTTAACATTCACTAATCAGGATGATCAGCAGCCTCAAAAGCCACAACGCCCGCTTCTTCCCCGCTTCTTCTTCCCCTTATTATTATCATTATTGTTATTATTTTTTTCCCTCCCAGCGAGTGCTTGATTGTGCACGTTGATTTCTGGAGATTTAATTAGAGTTCAGACACTGAGAGCACGACTCAGCCCTTCCCACAGTGACGAGCAGGGAGCGGGTGGCGTCCCTGCCCTGGGATGACCCCGACAGTCTTGGGGACTCCCCAGCCTCCCTCCCTCTATTGCAGAAAAGGACGGAGGTGCGGGGATCTCTTCCAGCAGCAGGGCTGGAGTGTAGGCAGCAGGTATCTCGGAGCTGGCCCTACCCAGCTGCAGGGGGCTCCCCAGTGCCACGCTGCTCGGCACCGTGTGGCCGTCACGGGCCGCTGGAGGGACATCCTCCACCGTGCCAGCCTCGCCCGAGCGGGGAGCATCTCACTTCCTCGCCAGCACTCCCCCACGCCGTGATCTCCCATGCAAATAAAAGCCCAGTCCTGAAAACCCCTGGCGTGTGACCCTCACCACCTCCGTGCTTGGTCTGCAGCCCGGCCGGGGGGAGCGGAGATTCCCCCCACTGAGCGTGTGAGCAGCGCTGCCTCCCTGAACCCGCCGAGCCCGGTGCTTAATCAATCTCGGCAGATACATCTTGATGGCACCCGGTGAATCCGCGGTAATTGGCACCTTTTAAGTTTGACAGAACATCCGTCATTACCGGCTCTCCTCTTTATAGATCTACGTGCTAGACACGCCTCCTGAGGGGAAAAAAATGCCGCTTCTGAGCTTAAAACGTTTAAAACACATCCCCCTTCCCCGACTCCCCCACTCCCCAGCCGCTCCAAACTCCCCTCGTCCCCGGCTCATGCAAGAGGAGGGAGGGCGAGTCTTTTACAGCGCGCTGAACGGCTGTAGAGTTAAATTCTTCTTAGAACCACTGAACAAAACACTCAGACCTTCGCTGGGAGGGAAAAAAAAAAAAAAAAAAAAAAAAAAAAAAAAAAAAAAAAAAGGCTCGTGAGGAAGCAAGTATTTGCTCATGCTGAACTATGCCTCCCGCAGAGGGACCGGGAGTCGCTCCAGGGGAGTGCAGGCAAAGACAGCAACTTTCAGCGAGGCTTTTTCCAAAGGAAACAGCATCACTATCCAGAGATGCCGAGTAATCTCCAGCTAGACTTTGCTGAGGGTTCTCCTTGGTTTTGGCTACACGTCTCCCAAATGGCTCCTTCTCCCAGCGTGGAGCTGCCTCCTTGGGGTTTGCCCCGGCAGGATGAGTCCCATGGATATATAACTTGGGTCGGGAGGGAGGAGCGGTGTCCCCGGGAGCCACTTCCAAGCGGAGCTTTACTGTTGTAATTGTTGGGATGAGTTCCCTCGCTCCCTCTCCGATTCAGCTCTCATCTGCACCTGGGGGTCATAGAGGTATCTGCAGAAACTCAAGGTTCCCTTGAGGGGGAGGGAGGCTGCCAAGGGGCTGGGCGGGTGCTCCCCACACTCCCACAGCTCCTATTTCCCCTTTCTCATGATGCCTCCACGCCTGTTTCACCTCATTGGCACAGGATTAGTGTTAAAAGGGGAATGGGAAAAGAGCAGACTGTGACTTCCCTCTAACTGCCAGAGGCTCTCATGTCCACCTAGATTCAGGGCAGATGAGAACTTCCCTCCTCGTAGCCTCTTTCTGTCCCCAGATGAATAGGGATGGACCAGGAGAGTAGCCTAGCTCCTGTCACTTGCTGTTTCCTGCTTGCCAAGTCTCCTAGGAGGAGGGAAGCAGGACAGGTGCACCTTTAGATGTGCAAATGCCCAGTGGATGGGGATCTGATTGCTCAGCTCTCTCCCAATATGTTCTCCATGGCTTAGGTGACTGGCTTACGAGCTAGCAGACAGCTTTTTTGGGGGACTGAGAGAGCAAGCCCAGGGAACTGCCAGCTCTGCTAACCAAAATGCTTGATTTGCCTTCAGAGGTGTGGTCCTGTCCCTGGTGCCTGCTGGAGATGGACATGCCACTTCCCAGGGGAAAGAAGTGGGTCTGAGAGCCATGTTTGTTGGGAGCACCTCTTCCTTGTGAGTTTTTTCCAGCAGTTTTAGGTAAGCAGGACTCAGAACAGCAGGACAAAGCCCTAATTTCTCTGTGGTGGAAAACAAAATGCAAACAGGTTCTTAGTGCAAATAGTGAAAGGCCCTTGAACTTCTACATTTATTTACCCCCAGTCTTGCAATGAATAGCTGAGTTTAATGCACGAGAGAGGCAGGTGCCTGAGAGATGATGGGAAAATGCTGGTGAGAGTGGGACAATGGAACTGCAGATCATCCTGACAGTGTGGAACACAGAGAGCAAGAAGGAGGAAAGGAACAATTCCAAACTGAGACAAAGGCAAGCCAGATTCTGTGCAAATAAATTCCTACTGGACACAAATATGAGGAAATTAAATGAGATAAATAAACTGATGGTCAAACCTTTAACAGAAAATGATGTATAATGCCCCTGCTATGCCCATGGCAGTGGATTTCTAGGAGTGTTATAAACCACAGTTCGATCTGCCAGGATAGGCAGTGAAACACTGACACGTGGTAGTTTGGATCTCACTAGAGCCAGTGGACTAAGAACACCTTGGTTTTTCTTCTCAGTTCAAGCTTCAAAGTTCCCCAGAACAGCTGGCAAGGGGGCTACATTACCACCAGCTACATTAAACTGCCTTGTTAATACAAAACCATCAAGCATTTCCATTTCCCCTGAATGATGATGCTCTTTTTGTGTCTCCTTTGAGTCTCAAAGCCCGGCATACTGGGAATTATTCAAATCAGATGAAAATGGATGCAGTGGAAATTCCCAACAGGATTAGATGGGGCTCAGGGTCTAATTTTAAGAGCCAAACTGATCCTTTCTCTAGTGGAGCAGCTAGGTGGCGAACTGGAAAATCAAATCTACTGTTTTATTAAGGATAAGCACAGTATCTGGAGAGCATTCTGCTAGGCACAGCAAAACTAATGGAGCATTTTTTAATATAAGCATGCACGTAGTTATCATCCTAGCATTCAACCCCTATCAACTGCAAATCTTCACTGAAGGTTTTGTTGGCTTGTTTGGGGTTTTTAGTTTGGTGTTTCTTTGTTTGTTTTGTGTAGGAATAAATATTCCTTGCAAATGCTGCAGCGTCCCACTTGGGCAGACCTGAAACGAGTTGCAGAATAATCTGCAAGATATATCTGCTGAGAATCAGTGTCAACTTTGTTCAGATTTGGGAAGACAGTGATACAGCATATATTCAAGGTTGTCAGACATATTTTGGAATAGAGGCAGAAGAGTTTGTTGTTGAAAAAGAAAACAAGAAAGAAACACGTCACCTCAATTTATGTGATATAGGAGTTAAAAAACATTAACGAGGAGCCAACCAGGGATATGGTTTTGTTTTCAACATGGTAAGTTTTATAGCTGTGACACAAAGTTCTTAAAAGGCAAAAAGTTAAATAAAATTCTCTCTAAATTGTGTACACGCATCTGGAGTGGGCTATCTGCGTCATAAAAGCTTTACTCGACATTGACCATAGAAAAAGCAGACCCTCCTTGACCTGAATGTCAGGGGTTCATACCCTGAAGTTTCTCTTATGAGGAGAAAATGGGAAAACGTGAAATGGACCGAGCCGCCGGAGGAGTTCGGAGCCGCCGCCTGCAGCACCCTGGAGAGCGGCCGGCCCGCGGCCGGCGTGCCCCTGACTCCCGGCGTCCGTGTGTCCCCGTGTCCGTGTGTCCCCGTGTCCGTGTGTCCCTGTGTCTGTGTGTCCCTGTGCCCGTGTGTCCCTGTGCCCGTGTGTCTACGCGCACACACACACACAGACACAGGCCCCTTGCACATACTCCCCTTGCTCGTATTTGTGCTTGCAACTGCAAGCCAATAATCAGCTGCACATCCCTTGAGATCTAGGTATGAATCCCACATGACTTGGAAGATGACTCCATGCAGGAAGCTGGAGAAGGGTGTTTCTGTGCCTGTCACCTACCCATGAGCTGGAGTCAGTGGCTAGAAATGAGGAAGAGTTCACTGTCCCTTTGAGAGTGTCAAAGAATCCCAGAATCTCAGAATGGGGAGGGCTGGAAGGAACCACCTGAGAACACCTAGCCCAGTCTCCCAGCGTCCCCTCAAGCACGTTAGTCAGTCCTGCATTCACATGCTTTCTGAATATTTCAAGAGAAGAAGTTCAAACACACAGAAGAACATAGTAACCTGAAGTTCAGCACTAGGAAAACTCCTTTCAGTATGGGATTAAGTAAATAGCTGTGTTATTGCAAAAGAGAATTTTTTCTGTAGAGAGCCTCAGTTTACTGGAAACCAGCCCACTTCACTCATATTGTACAAAGGATGATGTGTGGACACGGGAAAGCAGGTGTCAGGCAGGCCATGGACTTCTTTTAATTTTAATTAGCTGGGAAAAAGATCAAGAGGTATTTCAAACCCATTTTTTTTCTCAGAGCAGCCAGACTGTTGGCAGCTTTATGTGCACTCCAGTGACTCCAAAGAGGCACCAAGGACTGTTTGTTTGATGAAGAGTTTAAAGGGGGTCACAGTTCAGGGGGGAATTTTTTCCCCCAAATATTACTTTACAAACAGACTCAATAGTTCATCTTCCCTGGGCATGAAGTCTAGGGTTCTGTCTGCTCTTTAAACACTCAAGCCCACATACGAAGCTCTCCTGCAGTGTAACTCTGTAGCTACTTCCCCTTTGAACTTTTCATTCTGCCACTGGGCTTATGCAAAATCCAATACTGATACTGCTCATCCAAGCACACACAAGGAATGAATGGTTATCTGAAGTCCATAGGAAGCACATAAATCCAGAAACAGAATTTTTAAAACAGGAGATCCTGAAAAGTTTTTAAATAAGCTATTTCAGCAAGCAGCTTAGATCCATCCTAAAAAAGAAATACAAAGAGGAAAACAAATTCAGTTTCTTTCAGGAAGAGGGTATTGGAAACAATACCTTCTGGGTTTCCTGTGAGCATTTTTCTGTGAGATGCTTGCTTTCTTCTCCTGAAAATGCTGTATTTTGTGCTTTTTGTCACTCACTGGAGCACTGATGCTTGCAGAAGAAAGACATCGTCTCATCAAATGGCTTAACTTTGCGTTGGTCACACACACACTCAGCTGAGTGGAGAATTCAAGCAATAACAGCAAAATTAACATCAACGTCATTTAAAACCAAGCATTAACAACAACATTCCATGAACAGTGCTGGATAGTACCTTCTCCTTATTGTCCAGTGACTTGCTGATTTGAATCTGAGTGAAAGTTGCTTCATTTGTCCTGCGTTGTGGAGGAGACATCACTCATTAAGCTCAGGAATAAAATGACATTATTTTAGCCTTTTCCTTTCTCCAACTGACACACTCACAAAAGGGTTTGCACCACACAGTGCCAGGAGTCCTGAGATGTCAGAGATGTTTCTGCAATGAGGCACTTATAATATTTTATAAGCATCTCTTCTATGGATCAGGTAAAGCCCCAAGTTGTTGTGCCTGCTCTGTTTTCAGCACCTGAATCATTACGCTCCAGCGTCCTCTGTAGATATGGCCTTAAAAACACATTTTTCATTTGTTTACCTTACTCTTTAACCTGAGTTTCATGTTCATTTTTTTTCCTACATTTTTCACTTCTTCTCCTTCACAGCTTGAATTTCTCTTGAAGGTTTTTATCTTTGTCTCAGGCTCACAGCATGAAGAAAGGAAAGAATTTCCAATCTGTAGGCTGGCAAATTTAGAAGCCTTTCTCCAGCAATGACCAGATTCAGGTATTTCTGTAGAAAGAGCCAAGCAGTTGAACCTTTAGACATGACAAAATCTGCCTCCTCCTAGAAGGCTCCTCCAAATCATGGAGAAATATGTTTGCATAAATTCTTCTGTATGTTTTTTGTTGTCTTTTCTCCCGTTTATCTTAGCATTAAATTCTGTGACTTAGGATATTGCTAATGTGTCCGGAAACACCTTGTTCTTTGAAAGCTGGGAAATTTTCAGACCCAAGGTCATCCTTGGCTTTGAAAACTATAGTATAAATACATGTTCTACACTTGAAAATTCTGTGAAAAAAAGGTATTTTCTTATATGCGTTTTGGTGTTGATACCTAGTACCTCAATTGATGGCCCCACAATGTTTTGGTTTTTTGCCTGAAGTGGCAAAACCAGTGATTTACCATCTTGTAAAAGAAAATTCCCAGATTGGGATTATTCATTGTATCTTTACTTTTTCTATATTTTTTCTTATGTCCCTACTCTCTAAGGGTAAGAATTCAATTTTTTTTTTTCTTCACCTTGTTCAGCCAAGTGTCTCTGTTTTTTCTTTCTTCATGGCAATTATTTTTCCCCCTTTCTGCTCCCCTTTTACAGCATCTTTCTTGAGGCAAGTTCATTTTATTGCAGATACTATTCTGGATGAAACCACAGCACTTAGATAGATGGTCTGTATAATGTCTGTATAATGTTCTAATATGACTGCCCAATATTATTTCATAAATCAGCGTAAACCTTGTTGCTTAATATCCTTCTGCCTTATTTACTTAGCAAAGCTCTGAACACATCTTTGCTAATCTGTTTTGATTTATACTTGTGTCACTGGTATGTTTAACTGAAAAACTTCAGTAAAATACAGCAGCACATATTTTTTTCTTCTTCAGCATTTACTGCTTTGTATTTTTCAACACTGATCTTTGTTAACTGTGTTGCTGTTCAGCCACCAAATTTTTTAAATGCATTTAACTGTCTTCACTTTTCCATTGCTTCTAGCCCAGCACAAGACTCATTCTCAATTCATTGCACTCTTCTGAACTGCTACTGGAGTTCCTTTGTCAGAATCAATTTGCAAATTCATTTATTACTAATGTTTGAGTGCAAAATTCCAAGTCTTACTTCCTTTATTACGTCATTCCTATCTTATCTGCTTATTCTTTGAAAGAGAACAGAACTCCACCAAATGGAGTTGCTCAGACTTCTTAGAGTCCTTTCTACTTCTAGCAGTAGCACTGAAGTTGTACTGACTCAGGTCGTCTGTATACCTACAGCTTCTCAACTTTCAGCTTGCAAATCAAGATAAGATTAGTAACAGTTATCATCGCAAATCCCATACCTCAATTTTTTATACTTAAATACTTTTTTTTCTTGTGCAGCTTTGAACTGTAGCCAGTGTTATCTTTCCATGAAAGCTAAAAATTCTACCATGTTTTTTATCTTCTCACCTTCATTATTGATGCCGAAAGAACTACACTATATTCCTAAGCATCCTGGAGAATTTACTTGTGTATTTTGTTGAAAACTACTCCCACCTAGAAAGGGTGAAATGTGCTTATGAAACATGACAATAAGAAGCCATTCTTTTCCTCTTCCTATGCTTGTAGGCTATTTCTTGTCAACAGGACATGTATTTAATTTTGACAATACTAATAAAAACAGTAACAAAATTTTCTGATTCAGTTTGACTCAACAAAAATAACATAGACCTTCTGTCAGTATTTCCATATTGTACTTCTAAAAATTACCTGTTTTCACATTCCTCTGCATTAAGTTTTTTGGTTGAATTGATTTATATTGGAAGGAAGAGACTCTCATGAGCAAAGACATGACAATAGTTCTGTAGCTCAAGCTGGTATTAAATCAAGTATAAGCAGCCTTTCTAATAATCTTTTAAATTAGAAGGAGAAAACTCTCAGATGAAGTTCTACATTGCTGCAGTGATTATTAAGAGCAATGAATCATGTGGGGTCAAGCTCAGCCAGCAAACTAAATTAGTTTTGGAGCACTTTTAGAATGTGTCTTGCAGTCACACTTCTAACACTGTTTGGTGATCCAGCAAGACTGTAGATCACAGCATGTGGCAATCTTAAACAGGAACAGAGATTTGTATCCGTGGCTGTCTGATTCCTTTGTGAATCCTTAGAATGAGAAATGGCTAAAAATCCCCTTCCTTTCATGTGTTTTTTCACACTCCAAGTTATCACTGTGGACATCTGCTAGGTCAAGCACTATTTAATCACACAGTACTTTCATCAAATCATCTTTTCTACCAGAAATACCAAATTATTTTAATTTTTACTCTTCCTCACTGTACCGCACATTTGAACAACTGAATAGCATTTATTAAGACAAGTTCTTTCTTGCATCACTTGCAGAGACAACAGATGATTCAGTAAAACTCTGTGTATGTCTTTTAAGAACAAGAAAGTATGTGGTTTCTCCCAGAGTAAATAGATACACACTTCTTGTGACATTAATGACAAACATGATCAATAAAGTTAGTTGCATTCAATTATGAGCCACTTGCAATATTAGCATGTCAATGTTTTTTAGAACCTTTAGAAGAAGTCACTCTCTGGTACAAACTTAATAAGCTGCTGAGACTGTTAATGTTCTGTTCCTGTTTTGCCTCTTCAAGGAAAGACATTCCTGAGTACCTGAACTGCCAAACCCAGTGTACTGTATTTTTAAAGATTATACTTAATGTTACAGCTGAATTTGTGCACAGAAACTAGCCCAAGTAAAAAGGCTACTCCTGTAAACTATTAGGGAGACATTTTCATGCCTGTTTCCATATGAAAGATAAACCTAAATATTGATATCTTTTGTAAAATGGTGTCATCAGAATTATTATTCTGATAGCTCATGAAAATAGTTCATGAGAATGCCTAGGTGAGTGCTCAGTGTTCAGCACAAAAGTGTTGGTTTAAAGGACCTGAGTGTGGATGTTATGTTCTCACCTGGACCTTGGGGAGTAAAGAATAAACACAGGAGTCAGAGTTATTACTTTAATACTCACTTAAGTGCCAGTTTTCAAAACAGTTCCTTCAAGTGCAGGTTATACAGCACTTGTGCTCCAACCACGGGGCTGCTCAGACAGAACTGCTGAATATCTACTCTGTGTGTGGCTGTTGAGCAGAGCAGCTGTTACTGGGAATCAGGGCTTTGCTTTGTCAAGTTAGTTGTTTAAAACCTGAAGAATTTAGTAAAAATATAGACTACAAACTGTCTTGGCTTCCTTTTTCTCATTTGAGAATTCACTACAGTGATTATCCCCCTCAAAGGAGGGTTGTGAGGCATTAATAACTGAAGTCCTTCATGTGTGGAAAGGTACACGTGGCAAGGATGCTATAGCACAAATTATTAAGAGAGGAGCAGAGAGGCACATATCTATTTCATGCAGTAATGGGTAGGTTATTCGTTCCTCCTACTCATGTTTCTTGTTCAACAAAGTTAAAATTTACATGCCCAAACACTCATAAAATAACATTAGTTCACTATTAATATTACAGCTCTGCACAGCTGTTTCCTTGATTTAGGATCCATTCACTGTACCAGTAAGCAGAAATAGATCATGCTGTTTATACAGTTTTTTAAAACAAAAGAAAAATACATCAGAAAATGTAATTTTTTAAATCTGTTAAGCTATGGTAGTTTGGGATTTTGTTTATTCCTTTTTTTTTCCAGCACATTTTACAGAATTCTGGTTGTTATCTAATGGTCCTTTCTGTCAGAGATTTCCACCTCTGATATACACTGAGCTTGATTTTATAAAAAGAAAATGGCAATACCAGAAAAAACTTCTTATATAAACCCCAGGTTTTTGTACAAGTTGTTACTTGAGCTGAGCCCAAACAAAGCACGCTGGAGAACAAGGACCAAAATATTTTCAATGCCAGGCAATAATAATATACAGGGAAGCAGAAACAGAGCAAAAACTCTTTTTCATCATCCCAAGCCATCCTCTCAGTCTCGGAAGGATAAGCAACTAGATCTACCCCTGCAAAATGAACTAGTTTGTACAACATTAACTTGCAGGCTCCAGAGCTTGGACCTAGGCCCTTGAGTCTTCCTGCAGAGGTTTAAGACTTTGGATTCATAAAAGATAGTTCAGTCAGCAGGCAAGTGCAGCAACTGACTAATAAGAGTCCAGGCAAAGAATGACCCTTGGTGCTCAATCTTTCTGGCTCTTTATATACCACTAGATTAAGTTTCATCCTCTGTGTATGTCTCTGGGCAAGGAGATTTGGGACTTCTGGCTGACCAGTTTCTGCCCACATAATGGTAATATTGGTAGCCAGTTGTATTGGCTTTGTCTGTGAAAAAGTTAGTTTTCCTTACAGTAGCTTGTACAGTGCTGTGTACTGGATTTATGATGGCAGCAGCATTGATAACACATAGACGTCTTAGTTATTGCTGAGCAGTGCTGACACAGCATCCAGGCCATTTCTACTTTTTATTCTGAGCAAGAATTTGGGAGAGAACACAGCCTGGACAGTTGACCCCAACTAATCAAAGGAATATTCCGTATGATGCTGTGTTGTGCTCGGTAATAAATGCAGAGGAAGTTTGCCAGGATTGACATTGCTTGGGGACAGACTGAACATCTCTTGGTTGGTGGTGAGCAATTGGAGTTTTTTGCACAATTTGCTTGTATTGTTAGATTTTGGCTTTTTGGCTGGTTTTTGTTGTTGTTGTTGTTTGGTTGTTTTTTGTTTGGTTGGTTTTTTTGTTTTGTTTTGTTTTGTTTTTGTTTGTTTGTTTTGTTTTGTTTTGTTTTTTTGTTTTAGTTGGTGGGAAGAGTGAGACAGTGGCTCTGTGGTGCTAGATTGACTACCAGGATAACACCACAACACTGGCCAGCCATAGTTTTCACAATGTGATGTGGAAATCCCAAGCTCTAGATGTCTGCTAATGCATTTTAAAACACTGGGCTCAGTTGTCCAGACTTTGGGTAGGACATCTGAATTGGTTTTTTTCTTCTTTTTCAGTAGAAGGGACAATAAAGAAGAAATTTGCTGCATTCACAAATTCCCATTTGTTTACTTTTTCCTCCCTTTTTTTAAATAGAGCTTTTTTCCTAATGTTTAAAATCTGGCAAAGATAAGTTTATTATAAGACATGGTGCTTGTCCAGGATTTCTGATTAAAAAACTAATGTGAACTACAGGTTATCATTTCCTCTGAGAAAATGTTTGAATGTAAATGCAACAGATGCCACTTGAGGTTGCCCAAACTATACGTGGCAGCTCATGGAATAATGGCTACATAGGAAGTCTCAGGTAGATGAATTCACACAGGACTAAGGAAATTGTGTGTGCTCTTACTGTGGAAATTACAACTGGCTGGAGAAGGCCAATTTAATTTTGTGACACCCATCAATGTTTCACAATTTGTTGTTGTTCTTCCCTGTGAAGGGAAGAGCACTGGAAAAAGTTTTTTTTTGTTTGGAGAGAAGTGTCAGAACATCAACTTGTGATTCTATGAAGTCAGCCTTAGAGAAGGAGGGCAGGGGAAAGGTTTTTCTCCATAACCAGTAGACACTAGGGAGACTTCTGTTGCCAAAACAATCTTCCTTAAAAACACCAACAAATAAAATTCAATAAAATGTTTCAATAAAATAGAAAAAAAAATCTTCCTACATTATTTCCATTAGATCTAAATGGTAGACTCTGGCAATTAAGAATAAGAAGATTGAAAATAAGGGTTGAAGAACTGAAGAACTTTAATAATTGTTATCATTAACTATCTTCAGATAGATATATATAAAAAAGAATTAGATGCACTAGTACTTTAGAACCTGACATGTAAGAAAGTATAGCTCAGAGGTGGCACTCCAGTTCTGCCACAGACAATAAATTGAGATGGTGTTCCCAGATGTGACTTTTGTAGTGAAGTATGATGTACTTAGCCACAACATCCTTATAGAAGAAAAATATTTGTCTTCACTAAATCATACAAATAGTGCCCATTGCATGATGTTTCCTTGAATGGTGTAATCAGACTCACTACGACAAAATGAAAACATATCTTTGTTAATGACTCCTGGGACATAGGAAAAGAATGCCCAAAACACAGACACACACACAAAAGAGAAGGAAAAAATACAACAAAAAGCTAAAGAAGAGTTTCTAGTTTGATATAACTTGTTTCCTAGAGAAAATACCCACCACCCAAAGTAAATGTGAAGTGCAGTTGCCTCCTCTATTTTACAGTGATCAGCTAATTGGCATCTTTTGGGCAGGTTCATCACAGAGCAGGTTCAGCCTCTCTTATACTGTGTGGTGAGCAAGGATGTGGCATGCCCCCAACAACAGAAGAATATGGACCTCCTGGAGTCCAGAGAAGAGCCATGAAGATGGTCAGAAAGCTGGAGCACCTCTCCTTTTCTGACAGGCTGAGAGAGTTGGGATTGTTCAGCCTGGAGAAGGGTGGGCTCTGGGGAGACCTTAGAGCACCTTAGAGCACCTAAAGGGGCCCTGCAGGAAAGCAGGAGAGGGACATTCTACAAGGTCACATAGTGATAGGACAGGGAGTGATGGCTACAAACTGACAGAAGTAGGTTTAGATTAGATATCAAAAATAAATTTTTCACTGTAAGAATTGTTGGACTCTAGTATAAGTTTTCCAGAGAAGCTGCAGATGTTTCACCTCTCTAAATGTCCCAGGCTAAATTGGATGTGGCAACTCGGCCTAGTGGAAGGTATCCCTGCCCATGACAGGGGAATTGGATTTAGATGATCTTACAGACCCCTTTCAACACAGACTTTCTGTGATTCTGTGGTTGCATATGATTCCTATAGACATGACTCACAGAAACTGATTATTCTGGGATTAACCCACAGTACAGGACAGCAAGCTCTTGCAGTGGTTAAACAGTCTGTTCTTTCCTGTAGGTATTTAGGGGGCAGAGGCAGAACTTGCCACTGCTTTCCAACAGAGACAACCAATTTGAGGACATGTCAAACCTGCCCAGTCTCTTCTTCCTGTGGTATAATTACTGTCTGCCTCACTGAGTTACATCCTGGTTTATAGGCAGTCCCATTACAATGGCTCCCTCTCCTCTACAGTGAAAGCAGCAAGAAACAATCACCAGTTGTTTTTATCGGGTTCAGCCCAACTCTGAGAGAGCAGCAGCAGAGCTATTGTTATGTTCTCTAGCAGATCTATTTATACACAGGCATATGGAACATTTTCCCTGCACTGATACTTTTCTGCTCAAGTGTTATAGTTTGCTTTTTGGGTTATTAATAACAACAAAAGCAATAATAACAACAAAACAACAACAACAACAGTATTAATAATAATAATTCTACCCCCTCAACATTTGCACTTTCAGTAAATTTCTGTTGCATCCTTTTTTCCCCAGTTTCCTTGTTACTTGTCTTTCTTCCATGTACTGCCAGCTGCCTAATGTCTAGACTGTAAGAACTAGAGCAAAAGTTTTCAAACTTTTATGTTTTATATACCCTGAAAAAAAAATCCTAACGGAGCTGCAAATATAAGACTAGTGAGTACAGATTTATTTTTGTTAGCTATATTTCCTGCCTTCCCTAGAAATAGCCTAAGTACCTCCAGGGGGTTGTAGACAAACCACTGGAAAACAGACACATAAAAGGTGAATTTCCTGTGCCTTGAGGTGAGATTTCAGGTGTTGTCTGGAGAGTTTTAGGGTTTGAGAAAGATCCTCTGCAGCATGGATATAGGGATGTGGTAGCAAGACTTATCTTGTGGGGAAGAGTTGATGCAATCTGACACACAACAAAAAGAGAGAGAAACAGTATTTTTAGACTAAGGACTATAACTGGTCTTTTTTAGTCTGGCAGGAGTAGATCTCAGTGTCTCAAGGTAGACAATATACAATAACAATACACAGAAGATATTGTTATATCTTCTTTATTTGTAGAGCACATGGTACCTTTGGGAGTCAGCTCTTTTAGCAAAACTATATTGTCCTTTATTATTATTTGTTCAGAAAATTCAGTGGAAGTTGCACAAATAAGTGTACAGTGTTTTAAATTGTTTTAAGATCAACACCTGTTGATCAATATAGCATATAATAATATTTTCATTTATATATTTCAAATTTACATTATTCAATAGAATAGCAGTGACAATAGTAGCTGAGAAATAATTCAATGATTATGTCACCCTCAGAAAATGGCTTTTTGCCAGGGTGGAATAGATTTATGGAAAAGACAGTGCTTATTGTTCCTATTTCAGCATATATCTGAATAAAAAAGGTATCACATTTTTTTTTCAGAGAGAGTTCAGACTTTAAGATTTAATATATCTACAACTCAGTAGAAATTAAAAATTAGATCTTTAGACAGACTCTTTTTTTTTTTTTTTATACCTGTAATAAAATCTAGATAAATAATTTCAGGCTTTTTTAATAATGTCTTTAGAGAGGCAAATGTATGCATCAAGGGATCCTTGGATGAAATCCTTTAGGGACGTTTATAGATGAACTTACATATTTATGTTTAGTTGTCTGTATGAGAAAGGATATGTTGGTTTGAGTTGTAATAATAAATTAATTGTATGGCCTAAGGTTTTCTATAGTTTTTTTCTGACTCATATAAACCAGTTGCTCTCCCTCTCTGCAACTGTCACTCCAGGTGTGCTAGATCCTTCCACTTTAATTTTCTTTGTGTTATATTCAAATATGCTAAAACCCTACTGCTTTACACTCCAGTTACTGTAACAACTTGGGTGAGTGAAGGAGGGAGATTAAAGTCTGTTCCTAACAATGTTGTTCCTACACCTGCCGAAAGGGTCCTCCCCACTGATGTTGTTAGGTAGCTCAGAAAACCCAGGGGAAGCCCATCTTTATCTGCTAAAAAGACCTCACCCATTGGAATGGTTATGGATTTGGATTGCTTTATATTAGCTGTTGCTTATCTCTCATTGACTGCACAGAAGTAAGAGAAGAGGAAAAAAAGGAAAAAATAATATTCTATAGAACACTCATTCTGGAGTGTCTAGAATAAAAGGGTGTTTACTCGTATCTAGTAAGCACTAACCCTTTTCTTACTTCTGGCTAAAAACCAAAGGTTTTGGTCTCTGAGCCAAAAATCTGCATCAGGCATTGGGCTGCTGAAGAAGAAAGTGGTTTCCATATCTCAGGTGTCCTCTCTTCTTTCATTTCTCTTCCTCTGCTGAAGCTGAAAGTGTGCCATTAAACAGAGCAGCTTGATCTACTGCCTTCTTCCTCTGTTTTAGCAGGTGCTTTAAAAATGCTGAATTACAAACAGTGATTTCTGAGGTCTGGAGTCCTGGTCTTTTAATCAGCTACAAGTTCTGGAAGACTGCAGTTCCCGTCTGCATATCCTGGCAAGGGTGGGTGGGTTCAAATCTGCCAAGGGAAGAAAGCTACAACCCACACCCTCTGAGTAGCTCTGGGACATGGAGCAGGTACCACAGACTCAGTTTGAAAGCTGAGGGCTCCAGCTAAGACACACCTGAAATCCGTGCTGCTAAACCCTTCTGTGGCAGCACTTGAGAAAATTGTACCAAGAGCCACAATTTGAGTATTTGATTCTCACCATACATCCCACACCAGTTCAGCACTCTCTGCCTTTGTACACACAGGCTAGAGGCTTTAGAGAAAAGCTAGGACTCAGGAATTGCAATAATGACCAGGTGTAGAAAAACTTATGATGGTCTCTTCCCTAGGAGGAATGTGTTTTAATTTCATGGAGCTAGAGGGGTCTTAACTAATCTCTGCTTTACTTAATTAGATATGCTAGTAGAAATTTCCATGCCACCTCTTGAGGAAACAACAGGAGGGAATTTGAAAAGAGGCTGTTGGTTAAAATGAGTAAAGATGTTATACACACCTCTTCTGCCTGCCTAATTACTCATGACATGAACACACACAGCTGTGACTAGGATGCACTAGAACAAATTGTTCTATAAATTCACAGCAGTTTCCTGTGTATTTCAGAAAATGCAAAATGTCAGTGGTCTCTTGGCAACTCTCTGTTGAGTAAACTCATATGAGGACTGTAATAGACAATAAAAGCATTCACTTAGAAAAGATTTTCTTTCCTTCTAAGATGTTGGATACTTATCTCCTGAGGGATTAATTTGTTTGAGGCAGATACTGAATGTTCCCAAGGCCTCGTTGGGAATTCTCAGCTGAGTGAGTGTGAAGCTGCTGCAGCTTGTACTGAAGTGAAGATCAGTTTAAGAAGCTTGTAGCTACGTGTCTGAGGAAACACATTGATTCATTTTCTTCTGCCTTTGAAAACAAAATCACAATTAAAATAAGATCAAGAAATTTTATTATAAGGGAATGAACATAAATCTATGGAGCTTTATTTCTCTGCCAATTAGAATGGTTTTTCACTAGGGCAGCTACATGTATTTCTAGGTAATTATTCTCATGTAGTGCTGATGTAAGTTAAAGGAGAACCATGGCCTGTGGTCTAAAAAGAGAAGATTGTAATAAATGCTGGATACTTGCCAGAGACAATATTTCGTGTAGGTTCAAACCAACTCCTGAGATACATTTGGTTCTATTTTAGCTTCTACTTAACTTATCCTGGTTACTTCAATTTACAAGCAGGTTTTTGTAAATCCAAACACCTTTATGAAGGCTCATGAAAATAACTCTCATGCAGACTGAGAGACTGAAGTGATTAAAACTCTGAAGAAGAACAGATGTTTAAAGATATATTAAAAAAAGAAAACATATATACTGCTGAAGGTGTCATTCTGGTATCATCTTCAAATGTTATCAGGTAGAGATATTTGCATGGTGGCAAGGAACAGAGGACAAACTCCTTCTTGTACTTGCTACCATATCCTTACTTTGTGTATGGAGAGGAAAACAGGTTCCACAATGCAGAAAATTATTTGCAAAAGAAGTGATTCCTGCCCACTTCAAAACATAGCCATAAATGAATCCGAATAAATGGTGTACTCTGTTCAGAGAAAAAGAGGCAAAAAAGAATACTTTGGTAAAAAGTAATTAAAAATTATATTATTTTTTCCCTTCCTTGCCTCTTTTTTTCTTTGTGTGTGTCTGTTTTGTTGGTAAGTGGAAAATTTACCATGCAGCAATAATATGACAAACTTGTAATAACCTTTAATGACTCTGTGGTCAGAGGGCCAAGTCCTACCTCTGGTAATGTGACTTGCATAAGTATAATTGATTTATATAGGGTCGTGCTCTCAATAAGACTCATGGAAAAGACACTGGGGTTCTTGAAAATTTTGTAGCAAAGGATTACTTTCAGTTTTTTTCCAAACACATGGTGAGTTCACTTACCTTCTTATTCTTTTGTTTCACATAGATATAGATTGGAACTTCATAAACCCAGCCTTTTTATTTTTTATCCCACAGTGTTGCTCATACAGGAGGACTTAAAATTTATGCAACCTTTTCAGCAAGTTTCACTGTGTTCAGTTTTCTTTGTTCAAAAAAACATTGCAAACTTTTCAAGGAATTTGACTCACATTTTCAGAGCAATAAACCTACCTAGAAAACCAGTTGAATACATTCCTTAGGAAAAGATAGCCTCATGCTAAGACTTTGAGTTTTTTACTTTAAGTCATACTTGAGATTTCGAGAGAGACTTTCCATAGAAATTATTGTTTTACTCTCATAGATACTCTGAGCAAAGCTGGTCAGAAATATTCATTGTATAGATTTAACCTCTGGATCTATCTGGGAAACAGACAGCAAGTGTCTGCTAGTCATAGCTCTCGTCACATAGTTTCTAGCAGTAAACTTCATCATATGGCAGCTCCACACATAGTTGCATATATTTACATATTGTCTGTTGCTCACAGGAGGTGAATAGTTACATCACATGACAAGGTTTCTGCTTCCCAGTTCAATTAGTGAACATTTTATAACCAGCAAATAATGTGAAGTATATCAGAAATGGGGGAGTGAATGCTTTTGTTTGCACAGAAGGATCCCAGTCCTCCTGTTTGGATGGTATTTAAGTGATGCATGGCTACGCCTCAAGCATCGACATGAAATGCACCAAGGACAAGATCAGCAAACATGACTGAACTCTCTATCTCTAATAAACTGTTTGAATAATTTGGGTGTTATTTAGTCAGCCTACAGCCAGTTCTAACATAGAGCTGCACAAAACAGCAAAACTGAGCTGAGAGCCCTAGAAAGAACCTCCCACCGTGGGCTTGTTGAAACTGGGGTCACTTTAAGCACATCTTTTTCACAAGTGTCAGAGCTTTCCATGGGAAAAGTGGGTTTGTTGCCACTGTTGGGGGGAACAGAAACACATGGTCATTTTAAGGAAGTAGCAGGCAAGCCCTTGAGAAATGTTTTTGAGAGGCCAGGAAAATGCTGAGGAAAAGCTTGAGGTGGAATAACACCAATATTGCTGAATTGATGGGAGAGTCCTTGTGAGTGTCAGGTTAGAAAAGTCACATGCAAAGAAGGGGTTGGAATCATCAGGGTTGTTGGAATCATGTGCCATTGCGTAGCTAATGAAGGCCATGGGATTTCCATCTTTTTTTAATTTTAAATCTCAGTTGAGAGCTAAGAAGGAATAGTATTTCATGTAGGAGTCTGAGTCAAAACTCCAGATCTACACGTCCATCATTCTGAGGCAAATTTGGTTCTAGAACCAAATGCTGCTGCCTGGGCTCTGTGCCAGGGATTAGTGGTGACTCATTAGTAGCATGTCCAGGGTAAATGAAGGCTTTCTGGAGGTATGAGCACATTGACTGAAAGCCCAGTAGTGCCGATGGAAATACTCCCTACCAAGAGCTTTAAATCAAGCTGTTAAAACTGGATTCCTGGGGATATTATTAAAACTCCATTATACGTCTTGGTCTCCTGAAGAAACGAAGCCATATGTCTACTTGATGAATCACTGAGATTTCTGATAGAAACATCTCATCTGGTACTGATCCTGCCAATTTCTATCTAGTTTAAGTTCCAGTAACCAATTACAATCCAATATGTTATAAACTGAACCATGTCCTTGCAGGTATCTCAGACATATCAGTGTTGCCGTAATACATTTTTCTCACACTTTACATTTATTTTTAAAAATTTCCTCTGTTATTGAAGAGTTTGAAGCAAGGATCCATGGCATCAGGAAGGCAGAAAGCATCTGCAGAAACAGACAACTTTGCTATTGCTATCTGTGATACAAAAGACACATCCATATCACCCTCATCTTCTAATGAATAAATAACAGAAAAAGTGTTTAAGAGAAAACTGTTAGCAATTAATCACGTGCCTCAGAGATCTCAGGTTCCAAATGTAGGCACAATGGCATTGAAAGTTTAAATTATAGAAGCAAATAATTAAATATGCAAATTAGTAAGTTTAAAATTGAAAAATCAAAGTCCCAACATCAGCAAAACATGGGAAAAAAAGTAGTTGCCTTTGCTTTGCAGTCTATGCATCTTTACTGGAAGGTCTGCAAAGAGATTAATACAAAATACTTTAAAAGAGCTATTTATGGCTGAGTGATGCTGTGGATCAAACAAATCTTCTGTAAATACATTTTGAAAATGTTAAAGAATGTAAAAATTATAGAAACATCAGAGGCAAAGATGAGAAGAGTGAGGAAAGACACAATCATATCAGTTCTTTGTGGCATGTTTGTATATTCAGTCTGATAAGAAGGAGCATCCCTGACCACAAGTTTTCAGGAAAAGCAAAGTATAAAGTAATAGAGAGAGTTTTTTAATTTAATGCCCTACTTGCATTTTGTGACAACTACACTTTTTTGTCCAGATTTCATCTTGAAAAATCAGTCATATTTTTTAATAACTTTAGTATTTCTTGGAAAACCTGAGAAGAGTGTAAAAGTAGGTTTTGATGTTTTCTTGGTTTTGATAAATGTCCCAATCTGAAGGGAAAAGAGCCTCTTAAGTTTCAAAGGTATGGAAGTATTTCCTAAAAAATCTGAATTCTGAGAAGATATTAAAATGACTTCTAATTTCGAAACTTAAATTGACATAGCAATAACTACTTTTAATAAAACGTCTTGGAAGCACATGTGGCTGAAATGAGAGGTGTCTATTAGCAACCATAAGAGCAAGTCATTAATTTGTATGACCTCATAAGAATTTATTACCCTTGAATAAATTTGTTAATAGCTTATTAAATCAATATAAGAGAACACAATGTTAATGCTAAAACACAGCAAATGAAATATTCAGATTGCAAATTAAATGATAACACAAAATGAGGAAAACCTTCAGCGAGCGTGAATTAGTCAGAGTCCATTTAAGCCAGAGGAGATGGAACAGTTAATGGCAGCTGATCATGTAGCTCCACAAACTTAAATCTGTTGTCCTCTCATTAACAGTGGAACAGCTAGTGATTTTAATGAACTGGACTGTGCAAAGCCTTTTCACAATAAAAAAATCATGTTATTCTTCTGGTATCATAAATGGAATTTGAAGGTGTAAAGAGGTTAAGTGATTTGCAAAGGTCGCAGGACAGATAAGTGGCAGAGCCAGGAATAGATCTGGCATGTCATGACTCCTTGCAGTAACCAGAGGACCATCTGGCTTGTCAGAATAAATCCACATTTAATTAGGTGATGTTCTAAGGGCAAACAAAAATGCCAGCATAGGTTAAATGTCATCTAATGATTTGTCCTCACAGTAGTTCATCTGTAACAAGCCATTGTGTAGCCCTATTTCTAATCTGTTGCATCACAACTTCTGCTACATGGCTGTTAAAAAAATCTTTTATCTTTGTCCTCAAATGCAAATTCAGAAGATGTAGTGCTGATTAGGCTGTGCTTCGTCTGGAGATAAAGGCAAGGAAATGTCGTGATTTATTCTATGCAACACTTAATGCAAATATCAGATCAGTGCCCTTACTGCTCTTTTATTAATTACATGTGTTAACCCACTGGGGAAAGAAATCCCACCTGATTTTACTGAAGGCAGTTCTCCTAAACTGAAATTGAGTTTAGGTCCTCCTTAGCAACAGTTCAGCACTGAGTAGAATAAGGAGACCTGTCACCTGTAACAAACGGGGCAGCTCAGCCACATCAGAATCCAGGGCTGGTCAAGACATTGATATGTCTCTCACTTATTTTGGCTGAGTTTGTATTTGGCCTAAAAGTCCTGAATTCCTTAACATAAGTCTTCCTTTCCCTTCTACTTCCATACCTGCTGCCTCCCTAGGAGTACCAGATACAGCTAATGGGGTTATTTTCTCCACGCCTTGGCTGCAAACAGAAATTTCACAGTGGGATAATCCTTAACCATCTTTACATTAATACAATAAATCTCAGAGCATGTTTAACTCAGATATTCTCTTTGGCTGCAATTTAGTCTTTTCACATTTTACTCCTACACTCTCCTTTCTGGAATTGTTACCTTGATGAGAGTTTTTTTCATTTTCATTTTGTTGTTGTTGTTGTTTTTTTGTTTGTTTGTTTTTTAATTATTTTTTTTAGCTTCCCCAAGTATCTCGTAACATCTCATTTACCTGCAAAACCAAAGGTGGCTATAAAATATTCTGCAATGTTAACAGTGCAGGAAAGGCAGTACATAAGAATCAGGGAGCAGAGATTTAGACATTATAATTCACTTCCAGCAACCCAAAGCTGGAATGACTTGCCTCAGCTAAGGACCTGACTTATAACCTACAACAACAACTGGGCTATAGACTAAGATGACCTTCCTCCTTTTGTTGTAAATCTTTGAGTAAAACTATGCCATTAATCAGGGAAAGGAAAGAACTGCAAACTCTTCTGTTGAAGCTAGCTATCATTATCTATGCCAATCAAATCCTGCTCCAGAGATAATTACCAGAGTGTGAGAATGTACCTGTTATCATAAAGTAAATTAAACATATAAATAAGCTTCATGCAGGTAATTGCAAACAAAATGAAAAGAAATGAAAAAATAAAGAAAGCACAAGAGAGAGAGAAACAGAAACACAAAATGAAAATGAAGACAGAGAAATAATTTCATGAAAGTCTTTCAAGATCTACTTTAACTGATGACTGATATTCATATCTATGCAATTCATGAAAAAAGAATTGAAAAGGAAATTAAAATAATAAATTTAAGTTATATATATAAAAGCTATTCTGCCTGACTACCTTTGTTGTTGCTTTATAATTATCCAGCTGGGTTGTTCAATTGACTGGAATTGAACAACCATAACAAGATTCATTCCCAAGTTTCATTCCCACTTGGCACCTCCTTCCTTTCTGTGAAACCTTTGCCAGCATATTAAAGGCCTGACACTGCTGTGGCCAATAATGTGCCTCCACAGTTTTTAGCTAATACTCTGGACATAAAATCTGCCAGGTAACTTTTGTACTCTGGAGATATTGGCACCTTCACCATGCTCCTCAAACATGGCTGTAGGAAGTAGAGAGATTTGCATTCCTCATATTTCCTCGGTGCTTATTAGGCCTGTGATGCTGGTGTATCTGCAAGTTAACAGATCTCACTGCAGAGTCTCCTGCTGCTTTCTTCTTTCTCTGTCCCCAGGAATGTGACTATGCACTTTGATCATCCAAAGCCATAAGCCCCTGAGAATTACATTAAAGAATTTTTTCCTTTTTTTTTTTTTTTTTTTTTTTTTTTTGGTGAACTGTGTCAAAGTTTCATTCTCTCTTTGAGGTGCCCTGGACAGCATTGCTTTCAGACCTTATCAATCACCCACATTTAACTCTGTGAAGTTTTCAGTGTTCAGTTAGCAGGAGGCACACAAAGATAAAATTTCTGGGGCAATTTTGGGAAGGGAAGTGAAAAGACAGAAAAGAAAAAGTAAGAAAAGAGATGGCAATAGTACAAGCTTGTTTTAACAGACTATCAATAATTCAATGCAAGTTTTTTTTCATTGCTCCTTTCATGTGAACTCTTCTCCTAAAATGCTTTATAAAATAAATAATACAAGACCATAGATATATAATAATACAAGACCATAGATATATTATACTGTATAAATTGCAGACCAACAGAGGCAGAAAGATACTGCCTGTGGAACATATTAAAGAGAGACAAAGGCCAATAACAGAAAGAAGAGAGTGGAAGAAATTAGGAGGTGCAGGCAGGGGAATGAAGAGAGGTTTGCTGGTGAGATCTGATAAAGGATGGAGAGTTGATGAGGCAGAGAGATACAGAAGGCTGTTGCAGATGGCAAGAGACTGTGCAGAGGGTCAGAGAATTAAACCAGTGGGGGAAGGAGGAGGATTGGCAGATGCAAGGCCTGGAAGTGCACTAACAGGGCAGGCATTTTGCAGCCAGTGCCTGAGATGAATGGGATGCTCAGAGATTTCCCTGGAAATGGAGGGGTTATGAACTGGTGGTTTTGGTATGACAAGTACAGGAGAGTGGACAGTATTGTGCTTGCTGCCAAGATGCAGGAAAGCCTGGGACAGGCTGTGTCATCAAGGCAAAGAAACTTGGAATTTTAGGGGGGGAGAATAAATGAAAATGGTCTATCTTCAGATATAATTAATTTATTAAGTCCAGGTGCAGTTTACATAGGGATAGGTTCAAGTGATAATAAATTCCCCTCAGATCTTGAAGCCCACCTATCTCATCTGGTTTTTCAAATTCCCTTACTATGCTGGCTGTGCCTCTGACCTATCCCTGCCAGTGGTTCCTCTATGAGAACATCCTCTCTAGCCAACAGTAAATTGATATTCTGGAAATGTTTTAGAAATGGCTCAATTTTAGCATCTGCACTTTTAAGTGCAAACCTGTTGAACATACAAATTTAGGTGTGCACTTGAGACTTGTGCTCACAGACATGATTGGGATCCTTAAACTGATTTGTTCAATGCCAAGTTCTGCCTGTGTGAAATCAGGGAATATTAGAAGTTTTGCAGTTTCATTTGCCACCCCTGATAACTCATAATCCCTAAAACTTCTTTTTGTCTTCTAACACTGACGAACATTTGATTTCACCTTGGTTATAAAGATCATGATGGGGTTATATTTGAAAATGAAAGGATATTTTAGTCCTGTGATCAAAGAGTGTACTTTTGAGCCTGAGGCCTTATGAGATTTCTTTTTTCTAGAAGTAGTGAAGGGAAAATATTCCTATGTCACTTCCTTCATTCCAGACTTACTCCCAAATTCCACACAAAGTAATTTCTATGCAAAAGAACAGCTTGAGAAGAGTTTAAAAGTGAATTTATTTATCTAACCAAATACTTTCAGAAATAGAATGACTTCTCCAAGAGCTCATTTGTGGGTCAGTTTGTTGCTCTATAAAAGTCACGAATATTAAACCAACTGGCTTTAAATTAAGCCTCAGATTTTGCTCAAAAGAGAAAAAATCTATTACAGATTTAGGAATTTTTTAATAAAATGCTCCCTTGATCTTCCCAAAATTTCAGACAGCAAAACAAAACAAGACTTGTTTTGCTCCAGAGGTGTCAGAGATCACTCATGTGTCCTTCTCAGACTGCTGTAAATGCAAGAAAAGGAATCATGCCAAAATGTGCTGAAAGCAGATGCAAGTAAGCAAAAGGAGCTGAATTCCAACTGATTTGCAGAAGTCCCCATGATATTAAGTAGATATAATCTGCATCAAGATATTTCTTTGTTTTGTAAGAGAAGTCAATTTTAATGAGATTTCAGCTAAAATGTTAAAACAGTAATTGGTAGACATATATTTGTCAAGTAATTTTGCTAACAATTGTAGTCATACTCTAGTAAAATTAATTTTAGAAATGATGGCCAAAGTGCGGTATTTTCTTCAAGATCTGTAGCCCCATTTCCCACTTTCCTCTGTTCATGCTGCAATTGTCCATATTTTGGGAATTAATTTTGTTTCTCAACAATATCTAAAAGTTACATGCAGTGTGTCACTGACTGACTTGCAATTTAATGAAGACAATAGTGACACCAGTTGATTTTTTCTAAGAAAGAAAAGTATCAGAAAAAGTACCTAATAGCTTACATGATTTTTTAAAAAAAAATTTTTTAAGCCAACTTGATAGAGTAGCCATCTGATGAAGAATTCCTGCATGTACAGGGAAATGTTTTAGTTATTATGAAGGTGCAAATGTATCCCCCAGGAAGATGACAGAGAATGTTTGCATTGCAAGACTTCAACTGAGTTTCAATTACTGTTTTATTTTTTAATGACCTGAATGTGCATCTCAGGATATACGTATTTTTTAGCTACAGTGCTCATGTGAAATATTTAGGCACATAAATCACAGAATCACAGGATTAACTGGGATGGAAAATACCTTTGAGGTCATCGAGCCCAACCTATGACCTCACACCACCTTGGTCAAGCAGACCGTGGCACCGAGTGCCACATCCAGTCTTTACTTAAACACCTCCAGGGACAGTGACTCCAAAGTACAAAAGCTTTAATTTTCATACCTACAAACAGTAACCTGACAAGAGCTATGAGTTTTGCAGGGTTCCTTTAATACCATTTGGCTTGGTTTGCCACAGCCAATGGGGGAAAAAAAAAAAAAAGAGGAAAATGAAGTGATCTCCAGAAGATATTTTACTACCAGCTCTCAAGTCTTATACCAACAAGATTTCCAATCAAGATGTTGTCAGTTTTCTGATAACTATTTCCAACATAAATATACATTAATTAAAATACATTTGTGTCTGAATGAAGTAAATCACCTTTTTCAGAAAAGAAAGCTATTATGGTTCTGATAGGGAAGTTGATTTGGCACACATAAACTACCTAACCTGAGTGCCTGGTGTAACACTAGAAGATTTTCAAGTATTGTCCGGTGCAGAGAACAGAGTACTCAGCCTTTGAACAGCTGTTCTCCACTAATTAGTGGAATTAGGGCTCATAATGTGCCAACCAAGCCCATACAGAATTGTTTTGTTCCTATTTTTCTAGCCTGAGTGCATTAAGTTTAAGAAGAATAGAAACCTACCTTCCTTCCTTCCTTGTGAATGACAGCCTAGCTGAAATCAATGAATAGCTCTTAAGGCAAGATACAAACAAAACAGTATATGCTATACTGGTGTATATGTGTATATGTATATATGTATATATGCTATATATGGTGTATATGCTATTTCTTAGGGATTACTCCAGGCCCTGGATTGTTCTGCCTCTCCTCCATTCCTCACTTTAAGGAAGCTTGGACTGCTGTGGGAGTGGTCAACTCATTAAATGAAGAATAAAGAAAAATCCTTGCAAAAAAACAAGACCGAGAAACCCTTGAGCCTGGAGAGTTTTCTGCAGGATTAATGGGTTAAATTAGATGAGGAAAGATCTACCAAAGATGCAAAAGCAGAATTATAGCTATTTATTCAAGAATATGTGAGGGAGGAAGACATAATAGTTTACCATTTATATGGAGGTTGAATTTCAATTTAGTTCTTTATCATATAAATTCTCTTATTCACAAACCACACTGAAAAAAACACTGACCTTGGTAGTCATGTAGCTGCAGTTTTGAAAATCCTTCAAGGAAAGAAGCAAAAGAGGTGCTCCTAGTAGACCCAAAGATCTTCCTGGATCCAGTCTGCAACAAAGTTCTTATGGCCATTGACCAGCTCTGTGACTTTATTTTTTAGTGAAAAGTCAATCTTGTTTGGGTCATTCAGAGCAGACCATATTGACCTGAAAATAAAGAGCAGGAAGATGAAAGAAGTTCATCTATGCCATCTACAGTCTCCACATGATTGGGCTGACTCAGAAGTGACACATTTTTTGACTCAAGAATGGAATAGTTACATTATTTATAGTGGAGATATTACAAACATCAAAATAGAGCTAAACCAAGCGAGTCTGTGTTACAACCCCTACCTGAACAGGACTCAGCTGTGAGGAACCTGTCTGACTGCATCATCTTCAGCAACAGAAGCTCTCATGATGCTTCAGTGCAGTGACGAGCCTGTGACCAGAGCAGCTTGAAGGGGCAGAACGAATTCCAGCTCCAGTCCCACACTCCTGTCCATTAAAAGCAAATACTCAACTTTAAAAATGTAAATAAAGATACAAAAGGAGACCAAACAAATGCAGTAGCATTAACAGCTTCTCATAGCCCTTTATAGTTCTGTGCAGTGATTACATCCTATTTACTTCCACTTCTTGAAGCTCTGTTATTGTATTCTGGCCACAGGGAAAAGAAAAAAAAAAAGCCTCTTTAATTATTCTTCAACGCTTTTTGCCAGCCAGGCCCTGTGTCCTGGATTGAAATCAATGTTAATGGCTTTTGAGACTCCAGTATAGATATATTTTTTAATTGATGTCTCCTCTTCCTCCTGCTGGCACAATTCTCATTTTCATTAAATTCAAAAACACATTGATGATCCACTCAGATCTGATAAATTATTTTAGCTCTTTTCAGCAATAACTAAATTTAATAGTGGTTTGCTTGCACAATTTAATTAATGGCACAAATATTTGAAATTTGTGAACAACAGCTGAGCTGTAGTGAGATAAAACAGGTGGTCTGGTGGCTGTTAGGGTCCAAGAAGCAAGCAAACTAAAAGAATGCAGGCTGCTCGGTGGGCTCATTACTACAATTTTTATTTGAACCTCTTCCTCATTGATTCCTAATCTTTATTCCATCTGACAGGGCAGTTGGTATTACAGACTTCCTCTGTGGGACTGTTTATAGAGAAGGCACATACTTAAGAATTTGACAGACTAAGAAAGAAGGAATGAAATGAAATGAAATGAGTAGAGGTGTTTAGAATAACAATTAAATTATTTGGGATGCTGGAGATAAAGTGTGGAATTTTTTAACCCGTGGGCCTCACTGATGCAGCAGAGAGGCAGGGAATTCTACAGCTCAAAGAGAAGAGAAGGCAGTTAAAGATGGCAAAGGGAAGAAGTAAAGTTCATTAGATGCCATACTGTGATACTTCTTATGGTTTTGCTTCTTGCCAGAGGTGAATTTGCTAGGCTGGTACCCACTGTGTGAGCACTGCACACACTGAGCACATCCTATGGTGGGAAATGTGATATCTGCAGAGCCTCACTGCTGTGAGCACTGTGCCTGCACGTAGCTGTGCTCACACCAGGTCAGCAGGCACAGGTGGGATTTTTGGTGTGCCAGGCCGGAGAATAAACTGTTTGAGGAAATGGGTTTGAGCTCACCTCTTGCCCCTGTGCTCTGGGCCCAAGAAGCAAGAACATTCCTAATTGTCCACCTGCTTTTTCCTGGATAATATTGCTATGAATCACATCTCTCAAGGTGAGAAATATTCAAACACAAGTCCTGCAGTAATCTTATGAAACACTTTACCTGTCATCAATGCAGACAAGAAGCAGGAGCACTCCATCTCTCAGACTCTCATGAAGTTTGCTACCTATTATACCAATAAACTTCACTTGGAAGAGAAAACAAGCTCATTAAAAGAATTCCTTTTTTTTCCTGAAATGCACTTCAGAGAAATTTTCATTGTATTACTATCATCAGATTCATAACTGTGGTCTAGCATGAATTGTTAGTGGAAGTTTTCTAAATACATGGCAAACACACCTAATCTCTGCTCCAAGCAATTTTGTAGCCTGCAGCAGGAGACAAAAGGTGAATTTAGGAAGACAAAGAAGAACAAGGGAAAACTGCAACAGCCTTGTGTCAGTGGGAAAAACTGACTAATATGCCACAGTCAGTCTGTTTTTTCCTGTTGGTCACTTGAAAGTTAATAGACAATTTACAGATATTTCCAGGTAGATCTGATGAAGCACAGGTGATCATAAGGAAGGAGGTTTTTGTCTGAAGAATCAATTTGGAGGTCCTGTAGTTTCCAGATGAGTTTCTGCTCCTTTTAGTATTTATCAGTTAAGATGGTTATCCTGGATCTGGATTACACAGCCATACTGTGATGACTACTGGATTTAATGGAATAATCATCAGAAAAAAGATCCTTGATATCCTTAAAAATAAAAGCCTTGTCACAAACTCTGTACCTGAAAATGCTGGTGGGGTATTTCCAGTTGTTTGTGTAACATTCAGAATTGCTGTTGAAGGGGAAATGTCCTTGCTCGAGGAGATATTATACATCAAAGTCGTGATTCAAAACTGTGAAGATGAAGAGGTAATCAAGGGTGCTAATGGTCACAGTGAGGTGTGATAAATCTGGACAAAAGTGGTGATTGTGGGCAATAAATCCAGCAACCTGCTGGGCCTGGCACAGAGCCACCTGAGACAGGCTGATTGCCAGTAGTTTGAAGGTGAGCATAAAATGAGGCATCCTCCAAGTGAATAACACTCACATAATGAATATTATCTTTTATTAAAGCCCTAGGTCTATGATCAATGCAAAATTAGTCTGAGTGCATGAGCACCTGTGTTCAGAAGGGGATCTTGACTGAGACAAGCAGGATGATGAACATGCCTGCAGGCTGTTATTTTGCCTTCCCTTTGACTTCTCCAGTCCTTGTTCAGCAGCTGTATTCTCAGAAGGTGTTTAGTCCCGAAACTGTGGTATCTCATCATAAGATTATGCAGTCCTACTGTGTTGGAAGTGGGTGGAATCTGGCCATATTAGGATCAGGTACCAGGACAGATAAGGTTCTGGGTCTGGCACTGTGACCACAACAACCCCTGCAGGTGGACTTCAGGATCTTAAAGGTTTTTTCAACTAAATGATTCTGTGATTCCCCAAGTGGTAGCTGGAGATCCTTCTATTCTTTTTCTTCTTAGGGAAGCACCCTGGCAGGAAGGGAAACCCCAGAAATTTCGACTGGGGAGCTGGTTGTCCTTTCTCAGTCCTGCTCCACATTGAGCTCCCTGCTGGTGATGAGAGATGAAGAATAGCCTCAGGGCTGAACAGCCTTTGAGGTGACAGGATCCAGCAATTCCCTTTGAAACTATATTTTAGGATCTCTGCAGGTAGGCAGACATTGCTGTAATGTATATGGAGGTGGGGGGTGACGAAAGCTTTTCCAAAGAGGAGTCAGAAAATTACACCTGTGTCTGTGGAATAATAACACAAGACCAGCACATGGTGCTCTTAAGTTATGCTCTGTGGCATCTAAATCTTAACTTCTTTTTGAATAAGACTAAATACGTCTTACTCCAAAAAGGAAATTTCCATCAATTGATAAGAATTGGTAATAACAGTGTGGTTTTTTTTCTTCCACCAACAACATAGATTGATTCTTACAATAGAACCAGTACTTAGAAAGCTAAACTAGATATCAGATGAAGCAGACCCCTTGAGAAACTGTATTTTGACAATTCATCATATGAGGTTGTTAAGTTAGTCCTGTGTTTGATTTTTTTTTTCTAATTTACAGGATAGGTCTCCATTTTTTTTTAACATCCCCAGTTGGAACTAGGAGGGCTGCTTCAGAAGCCTCATCAGGCATTCCCTTTAGTAGCATACAACAGGATCTTGCAGCTGCCCTGTCTCTGCAGTATTGCCCAAGGTAATACTAAAATGCTATCAAAGCAGAGAATTTCTACATCCAGCAGATTGAGAGGTAACTTTCAAGCCTATGATGTCTCTTTCAAGTCCCAATGTTTGCAAATTAACATCATCGTGACCTACTATACTTGTGCATTTTACTTTACTTGATGTGGGATTTATATGCTTGCATTCATTTCAACCAGTCACTCTCTGCCTAACACAATCCAGGCTTCTATTTTTTCAGCTCAATTGAACAGACTGCTCCTTGGTCAGAAGATGAAGAGGTCTGGCTCCACAGGTAAGATACTTTACTATGCAGAAAACACAACAAACACATTAGCTAGTGCCAGTTCTGCAACAGAAATAATGGGTAAAATTTATTCAGTATTTTAAATGAATCTTTCTTTTTCTTACTAGAAAAAAGCCTTGTGTATTGAAATAGAAATTTTTGAGAGGAAGGAACTACTTGTTCTGGTAGAACTTATAACTTTTCTCATAAAGCTTTTGCAGATGTAGGGCACATTGCAGATCAGTCCCAGTTCAGGTCCAAGTGCTGGCTCAGCAAACTGTGGAGCACAGCATTTCCCAGGCTTCCTTATCTCAGGAGGATGCTTTGGCTGAGTATTGCACTGTGGGAGAGACCCTGAGAGCAATGATCACAGAGGGAAGGATGTTCAATATGCTCACCAAAAGGTTGCAGAGATGTGAGGTCCAGTTTCCTCTCTCTTGCAGAGTAGGGCTCTTTTAGGCTTTCTCTCAGTCTGCTTAATTGTTTTCTTTCCCTTTCAAGAAAAACAAAAAAACAAAGACCAAACTAGGCTTTATATTCTTAGCTTTTCCTAAGAAAGAGGAACTTTAAAATATGTATTGGTGAAAATTCATTTCCTATTTAGTCTTGGAAGGTATCAGTGGTCACTTGGATGACCTCAGATTGAAGGACAGTTTCCTTTTTCTGCAGTTTATCAGCTGTGCTTATAAGTCAGAAATTGTTTCAAGGGGTGCAAACACACAAATTTTAAATCTGTAGGGGTAAGATTTCCCTTTTCTTTATGTACACAGAGTAGAGCAGTACTGAAGTCTATGGACACAACAGGCACAAAAAATATTTAAATGAGGTTTCCCTCACTTAAAGGAGGAGAAAGGAGATGTTTCAGCCAAAAAGAAATTATCCTGGTGCAGCTATTACATAAATGCAACTACAAAGATATGGACCATGGCTTTCCTTACAAGATTTAGCAACGAAAATCCTACCTTTAAAATTTCACAAAATAAAGCTACAGAAGACATTCATGGGAGTGAAAAGGAGTAGGTATGTAGAGCTCATCCTTCTGGGCAGAGAACAAGGATTCATTCCTCTTCCTCTCTTCTCCCCTGCCCTCCTGCCCTGTGCTGAAGCCTGAGTTTTGCAAGTTGGCAGCTCAAACTTCAGCTACTGCTTCACATGTGGAACCCACAGCAGGCAATGCACAAGGATGTTAGGGATTCTCAGAAACTGTCAGAGAGCATCTCTCAGAGCCCATCATGATGCCAAATAGTCAATTGTGCAGCACCATTTCTAGCACTTAGTCCCAGTGCAATTTTTACATTTGGCTTTTTCTTATTTCCGAGAGATTGTTTTCTTATACTGTCCATGTGCACTCTCATGTCAACTGAGATGTCTGGGAGGAATATTTCAGGGATGGTGTTTCCAAAAAACCATGGAAAGGCTGAGGTTGGGCAATAAGAGATGTTCTCTTTGCAGGTACTACAGTCCAAGTGCTTGACCATGTTTGAAAAAGTTTTACTGAAGGCATTGGAATCACAGGAAAGGTGGAAAAAGGGAAAACAACTGATTGCCTAGGGAAACTATTCTGCACATCTAGGTGTAAATGCTCTTTTCTAGTACATACATTTTTTTGTTTACTGGACAGTTTTCCAAGATTATTTTTGGTACCAAGAGAAAAATGAAATAACATTTCAACTTCATTAAGTAATGTGTGAACTGCTAATTTCAAAAACTGCTTCAGCATTTTTACCTTGTCAAAAAAGATTCTAGTCTGCTATCACAATTCATGTTTACTTCAGAAAGAATACTTTTTTAAAAAATGTAAATTTTTACTTTTGTATTTCAGAATTGAATCTTCTTTGGGAAGAATTTTTTTTAAAATTTAGATATTCATATTTTTTGGAAAAGGTTACCTGTCTCAAAAAAATTCTCATAAGAAATGTGTTTCAAATGTTTTCTTCATAATGTGTGCATTGGACTGTGGCTTCTTCAGTTAGAGAAACCCACAGGATGAACCCATTCATTACTGTCCTTGCAAACAAAGTGACAGTGGGAAGACAAAAATGTGGTTTCCATTGTAATGTCCAAAACACAATGACCTGCCAGAAAATTTTCTACTGTCGGTAGTTAGGAGCAAGCATCATATTCATGACAACACAATTATTGACACGGATACACAAAAACCAAGGAAAAATCTGCATCGTCTGCACAGAAAAAACATACATTAACTTCATATCAGATGAGGGGTGGATTAACTTAATAGTAGCTAAATGTGTGTTGGAGACCACCATCTGTTCTAAACACAGATGAGTGGATTAGACCCATCTTCTAAAGCATATCTGGAAGACCTTCCTCTTTGATCCTTTGGATACAATTCTATAGCTTATCATGCCAATTAAATCAGTATGAATTGAACTGAATTGAGGAATGAATCGTTGGTTGCAAGCCAGTTCCCAGTGTGCAGGTGTCCACTTCAAATAAAAAAACCCTCACTACAATGTTTTGGCATCATTTCATGTTCACTTGTGCAACTATAACCTGCCAACAGAAACCAACTTATTTCCTCAAGGATTTTTTTTTTTTTGCTTTAGTTGAAGAAGATTAAAGTAAATACATATATAAGGAAATCTACTTCAAGCCACAAAGGTATTATTGGTTTCAATCTGATCTAGCATCCCACTGAAATCAGTTGGGCTTTTCTATTGTCTTCAGTGTGGTTTGCAGTGTCCATTCTTAGACAGAACCTCTGAGAGTCTAACAATGCTTGCTTTTCAGAGAGCTACTCACTTGAACTCCAGACAGGCAAAGTGGAAAGAACATCTGAAATAGCTACAGAAGGTCAGTTCTGATAAAAAAATTGTTGGAAACAATATTTTTAGAAAAGCAGAATTTCTAAAGCTCTCCCAGAGGGCGTCTGACCTTCCCACATGGATGACTGTATGGGACTTTATGTTTCATGGGACTTTAGAGATAATCAGCACATTTACTATTCAGAGCTATCAGCCACCATTTCTATTAGTGACAATATCAGTTTATAGAGTAAAAAAAAAGGGTTTTTTTAATAAAAAAATTATAAAACTGTCTTTAGATGGTGCTCCAGAAGAAAAGTCAACTACTCTAAAAAGGGAACTCAACTAATAATCTTTAATCTTCCTCTGCAATAAAATAATTCTAAAATTAACACTAAAGTAACACAAATTAACAGAATGAAGTTCTAATCCACTTTTCAAATGTAATCAAAAACAAAATTAGAAGCTCAAAACAGTTATAACATTCTTTAAAGGCTCTAATGAGATGTAACAATGGGTTCTATGAATTTAAAGAAATCAAATTAAGAAAAAAAAAGTAATTTCAAGTGTTTGCAGTTGATGGTTGTCAGAGATTCTGAAGAAGGAATGGGTAGTTTTCTTACATTAACATCATTTGGAAAATTCTGCATGGACACTGCTGAGGACTTCTATTACTGATAGCAAATATATTTTGAAGTAAACTACCAGCCATCAATAGGAGTCACAAAGGTTAGCACCAAACTAAGGTACAAATGGCCCTGCTTGAACCAAATCCTCTTCTAGTTACTCTTCATTCACCATGGAACATTTCCATTGCCTTCAGATATTATTTAGTAGTTATTCTGGTGTGAGCACAGAGTGTGAATTGGGGTGTTTTTGAAGAGAAGTCCCAGTTCCACCATCCCCAGACATAATACAGCTGTAGGGATTCCATGAGAAGACCTCTCTGTTCTATGGAAACAGCAAGGAGCAGCCACACTGTGAATGTTCTCACACCCTCATATATTCTGCCATCAGGCTTTCAGTTCTGACACACCCAGGCCTCTTCTCTTTAAGATAACATCATGGACTTTGGCTCTCTACACTCAAAATAAAATAAATATCAAGTAGCAACCCTGCTGTGTTTGCTAAGTCATTTTCAAGCATCTAATAAATATTGGTTATTTGTACTTGCCACAGCCAGTGTTTCAGGCACCTGAATTGATTTCAAGTAGTCAGTGAGAGGAAGCCAACCACTGGAGCAGAGCCAAAGAGCAAACTTTACTGAAAGTACCCAGGGAGAGACATTGAAGGGAAGCAGGACTGGAGGCCACTGGTACTGTACAACATCTCTCCTTTCATCATTATGGAGGAGTCCCTGCTTATCGATGATAAGGTACTTTTTATTTTAAAGCAAAACTTTTGCTTTTAAAAGTGTTAATTCTTCTCAAGTTTTGCACAGGTACAAGTAGACTACTTTTCACCTACCTGCTACCAATGCATAATTCAAATCTGTGGTTTCTTCACTGCTCAAGCAGTTATCTGACAGCTCATAAACCAAAATTCAAGGTGTGGGGGAGGGCTAAAAGATAGCGTGGCAGTCTTGGGGCATTTGAAAAACAACTGTCATGGCTTAAGCCTGACTTGAAATTAGGCACCACTCACTGCTCACTGAACATCCCCACAGTGAAGAAATCTGTAATGATCAAGAGATGAGATTTTTCGAGTTAGACTTGAAGTAAGTAGGTTTAGGACAGCCCATACTTTGCACATAGTAAGAAACAGCACTTGCCTGGAGGGGCTGGCAGGACTCATGACAGAGTTTGCACAAGTTTGAGTTTAGTGTTTTCATCAGTGGAAGCAAGAAGCATCTTGGCTGAAAACTTGGAAGCACTGGAATTATAATTCCTCAATGCTGTTTTGGGCATGACTATGACAATACAGATTTTTTTTTTTTATAAGCAGCATGGAAAAAAAGATCCAGGAAAACCAAGTAAAGAAGGAATTTGTTTGTTTCAGACAAAGAAGGCAAACACCTCTCATTTTACAGAAGGAATAAGGAGACAAAGAAAAGTCATGTACCTTACTTAATTTAGCAAGTGAATAGAAGTCATTTCCCCTTGGGTCATATTGCATTAGCAAGCCAACAAATGGATATTCATTCCTATCCATGCACCTTTTCCTATACAGGATAAGAACTGCAGAAAATATTTGCAATCTGAGCATGAGGCAAGCTTTAGGCAAAGTCTCTACTCATCACCCCAGAGGCAAAGCAAAGTAAAGCAGGAAGTGTGCAACACACAGGATAGAAGAGGGTAAGTGCAAAACTTGCATTCTTCATTAAGGCAAATTTGTAAAATTACCAGTATACTCAGATTTTTCTCACATATTCAGCTTTTTCATTCCCCGGCCCCCACCAAGAAATTTAAAAAAATAACAAAAATTTGCGGTAAATAAATAATAAGCAATTTTTGAGTCTCTTTTTAGTGTTTTGTGAGGCATTGTTTGAGGATAGGTGAATGAAAGCCTGTAGGCTGAGGACATAGTCACACAGGACACCTGAGTACCTACCATAGACACTGTTCTATTAATTGGTGTCTTAATTGACAAACATAATTTTCTGGTCTTTTGAAAGTCAAAATATTTGCACTGACTAAATGGTATGTCAGGTGACCAGAAAGTTTCAAATGTGTTGGTGACATAGTGAGCTGATGAGCAAGGGTTTGTTGTTCCTGTTCACTCCCAGCCCAGACAAGAGAATGGCTCATGTTGCCTTGTTGCAATAAATTAGCTTTCTCAGCTCCCCTGGGAAGGCAGCTGGCAGCAAGGTGCTTCCCAGAGAAAGGTAGGTGAGGAGATGGGATGCTGCTCTGGGAAGGTTTCCAGAAGGAAGGATGGGGGAATATAAATAGGAAGGAAAAACAAAAGGAATTTTATAAAAAAAGGTATATATGATTTGTCTTCTTCCTAATGAGAAGAGCAAGGCATGAGGTCGAATTCCCTGAAAATGATGAGTGTGTGGGTACTCCTAACTCTGTTATTTCAATGGCTTGGATCCTAAGCAGACTGCATTAATGCATTGATACTTCAGAGAAAGGGGGAAACAACCATTTACTTAATGGCTCATGGATTAATTGAATTCCAGACAGGCCTGGACAGTGGTCAGCAAACTTCCAGTACATCACCTACCAGCAGTATCTTTTCCTCAAGACCTTTGGCAGTGTACAGCTGAAAGCAGGTCTTTCCTTCTCTGGGAACTGCAGGGATGCATAGGAATTCATGCCATGGGGGGAATGGCAGACAGTAATGAGCAAGAGAGAAAAAATGGTAATTTATATATAGATAGTGTGTCATCACTCACAGATGATTTAAAATACTTGGATTCTGTCTAAAGGCCACTTTACTCCTCTCTAAATCACTTCATTTATCACATTTCTTTGTGGGTTTCTTTTTGCCTTTTTTTTTTTCTCCTCAGAGAACCAGGTCACTTCAGCTCTAAGCTAAGGCATAATGAGCTCAGTAGCAGCCAAATCACAAAGAAACTACTCTACCTATGACACATCATTTTCTGGTGTTTTAAAAATTTATAAGATTTTTAAGCTAAGCCTGGAAATTATTTTCTGTTTTTCCTCACTTTACCAGATATATTCAGCCAGCTATAATCATGTTCTTGTCTAGCCTATGAACTTGAAGAAATGTAATGAGACAATTATTTGGGACACAGTTTAGCTTTAGTTACTAACACTACCTGTACCAATATTTCTCTCCCTTACCTACCAATCCTGATGGAAATTGCAGGCTCAAAGTTATAGACTGTAATGTATTAATTTCCACCTCAACTGTGTTGTGTATTGTTACCCTGAAACAGAAGATGATGTTAAAATACCCATGTTGCATGGGAATATAAAAGCATAAGTAATGCATTTATCATGTAAATGTATTTACTGTGCTCTATGAGGTTCCACCTGCACACCTGTGTTAATTACTCTGCTCAATAGCAGAAAACTAAGGAGTTTTTCAGTGTGTTGAAATACAGGCAGACAAATAGCTGGGGAAGAAGAAAAAAAAATAAAGTGGGGAGGGAAACTAGCCAGAGATTGCTCCTTCTTTGTCATCTTTTAAGGGTGACAGAAACTGAGGTCACAAACCCCTAGTCTGCAGACATGAGAAGGTATCCCAGCACTGGGCATTCCCTGCCTTCACATCACAGTTGTACCAACACAATTGTTTGTGTGTTTATATGAAAGCCAGATCATGGAATAGATTTGTACTTAAAATAACACCCAAAGAAACCCAAACAAAGCAAGGGTACTTTGCAAAGATACCCAAACATATATACATCTATACCTATCTATATCTATCTCCCATAAAGACTCCTTATTATTGAGAACAGGTCTACCCTCTATGAACAGACGTTTTGCCCAGTTAAGTCTTGTCTTTCTTCCGTCAGCTGACAGAGGAGCAGAAAGTCAGGCTCTGCTTTGCCAGTGTTTGGGTAGTTGAGCACAAATCTGACTCTGTGTTCTGATCTGGACCAAATCCATGCCACAGCTTGATTGGATGTTGTAACTGGAAACATGGCTTAAGCTTAGAATGGAGGAAAACTTGAGAGGGGAAGATTGACAGAGGAGGAGGAGAGATTTCACTTCTGAATACCCCAGAGATTGTCAGTGATGAGCAACATGTGCTTGGGGGGATCATTTAGATTTTTTAAGCACTTGCCCAGGAGAGCTGGTTGCACTGGGACACTTTAGGCTGTGCAGATTGTAATAAGTCATCATATAGGAAAGTTAACTGCTGATGGGATAGAGATTTTTAATGTTGACAGCCTTTCCTTTAACAAGTTATTTCCCACTGGTGAATCCTAAATGAGAAAAACATTTTAAATTCAGCCCAAAGAGTTGAGTTTCTGAGTGTATTTGCCAGGGTCATCATGACTTTTAACACATAACCAACAGCAACTTCCTCACTCAGAAATTACAGAGGAGATTTTTATTTTTCTATTAGAGACAGATGGAAAGAGACGAGCCAGTTCCAAATCACAAACACACTATCTGCTTATCTGTAATAATTCTCCTTAGCAAGGCAAAGATACCTTTGCCAGAGACAGGTGCTGTGCTAAAATGCACAACTGTTGTTTTTATTTACATGTGCAGCTGCTAATGCCTTTGGTGCCAGATTTGAATAACAAATGCAAAATTCAGAAGTTTTAATTATGTCCCCATGTTTGAAAAGCAGGCTTTTCAACAGGTCACATATCCTTGAAATGAACCATGAGCAGGTACCTGAACAGGTACCTCTGAGCACCTGAGAAGATGCTCAAAAGACATATTGTTCAGGGAAGATTCAGTGGAGATATGGAAGAGCATCTGTATGCAGTGGAGATAGGCACTGGAGAGCTGCTGTTTTTCTGTTCTCCTCAGGGCTGGGATGGACCAGCTCAAAATTCCCACTCCTATTCCAGTCAAAATGCATCCATTTAACAGAAATGAGGAAATTCACATGTTCTCTGCCTTGATCTCAGGAATTGTGCAGGAATTGTTCACATCTATAGGGAATCAAGCCACTTTAGTAATGCTTTTATCCCACTCATTTTAATGGCCTCAAGTCATTGTCTGCCACTGGAGTCAGAGATGTCTCAGGCTTTGCAGAAACTCAGACTCATCATGTTCATGTCTCAAACTTTCTTTCCTCTTATCCTCTCATATTTTGCCTGGTGCAACAAAGCTTCAGTAATCCTGTATGTCTCACATTTGGAGGGACAAGATGGCAGATGGTGGTGGGACGAAAAAAAGAGAAGATATGTTTGAAATCCTCTTGATACCTCTCTGAAGGAAGCTCAGGACTGCCCTAATTGAAGAGTGAGAACAGAAGTTTTCTGAAACACCTCAAGAAACAATGTGATATCGAACTCCTAAGCTCTGAAGAATTGTTTTCCTCATAGGGCTTCTTTACAAAGGAACAAGAAGAAAATTTCATATTATTGACTCAGTCTCCAACTAAAAGGTTTTGAAAATCTTTTGTTTTGGGCAAAGCCTTTCCAAGTCCCAGAGGAACTAAAGAGAGCTTAT
This sequence comes from Trochalopteron elliotii, assembly GCA_024734555.1. Taxonomy (NCBI): domain Eukaryota; kingdom Metazoa; phylum Chordata; class Aves; order Passeriformes; family Leiothrichidae; genus Trochalopteron; species Trochalopteron elliotii. Next base: position 2,645,091 of record JANPWX010000604.1, on the reverse strand, counting down.
GAAAAGCAAGGGCTTACAATTTTTTAGTCTGAGATTTTTTGAAGTGGGTGGAAAGAAATGCTTAACCCTTTCTTCTAAATCCTTGGCTGATCAGAGGAAAATTACTTTGACCTCCTTCATCCCTCTGGCACGTTTGTTCTTACAGGTTTTTTTTGCAATATAATGAAAAATATCTGCTTCAGAAATATTCAGACTGCACCAAGGAAAAGGGTGGTTTTGGTTTTTTTAAATGTCTGTTGAAGTCTCTTACCAAAGGCCAAATATGCAGATTGTTGGTGAAATGTGGTTGTCAACATTTTAAAAATTAACAGCATCTGGTTAGGATAGGTCATATTACTTTGATACCAGCCTTTCTTGTTTTCTGGGTAAGAGGGCGAAGTAACCTCCCAGATAAACTCAACAATAAGAGAAATGTGGGAAGATAAATCCTGCAGTTCCTCTGGCTTATTTAGAGATGTGATTAAATAAAGGTGAGAACAACTAAGGACTTCAAGTTTTAGCCTAGCAAATTTTTCTGCTGCATCATTTTCCATTTGGACTCAGCAAGAGCAAAATTGCCTATTGATTAGTAGATATCCACTATAGAGGATTCAATAGGTGCTTTTGCATATGCTGAGTCCTAAAGGCAGAAAACAACCAACAAAAAAGAAATTAACCCTGCCTTCCACAGCTTTCTCCAGAGAAATTGCTCCCTGACCATTGAACAGCTCTGAATTCGACCAGGGAAAAAAAAATCACCCAAGATAGGTACATTATAAATAATATGGAATTATTAGTAAAAATTGTGAGATGGTGGACGTTTGTCTTGCAACACCTTTTTGTGACACCAGCTAGCATCAGGTATCTCTGGACTATGCAATATCTAGGAAAGAAAAAGAGAATTCTGACCTTCAATTATTTTAAACTAAAATAGGCAAGACAGGATGACTAAAAGAAGTCTCCTTACCACCCTTTAAAAACAGGGCACTGAAGTGAAGGTCTAGAGAGTAACTTGGTTTAGACTACAGGGAAAAATGGAGAAGATTAAAGTAAACCAAAACTTTGGTCCTGCATTTCAAAGGAATTATTTTTTTCACTCTCATTACAAAATAATTATCAAGAAATACAGGGAAGAAAAGATAAAGCTGTTTCAGGCGGTCCCTTAAGAGTCTAGAATAGCATTAATAAACTTAAATGAATATAGTTTATATTTGGTTGCATTTAGTGATCATTACCACCCTTCAGTTCACAAATATTCTGTATTTGAGAGGTGCATAATAATGTAAGTATTTTTCAAAAGCTTGTCATGAATATCTGTTGATCAACAGTCATTTTGTGAAAAATACACTGAGGATATGAAATTTGAGAGATGAATTCACTAATTTTGATCAAATCTGTAGTTTAGTTTAGTTTTTCCTTCCTTTGACATGAAGCATACTCAGATGTTGTGATTTGTGTCCAAAACTATATCAGCACCTGCTGTTGGTGTGTTGGAAATACCAGCCATGATCCAAGTCCTTTGTCGTTTTTTAGAGGAACACAAAGCTGCTTGTGCTTCAATAGTCCCTGACCTAAGGCAGTAAGACATTACTCCAGCAGGACATCCCTTTTCATGTGATTGCTCTTTGAGTTTGTGTTTTCCCTTTTTTTCAAACTTTTATTTCTACTTCAAAAGTTTTATCCTGTCAGAAAGCAATTTGTTTGCATTTTGTCCTCATATAGAAATCAAACTAGACATTTCCAGTGTAGTCATCTGCTTGACTAGGTAAAATATAAACATGGGATAACTACCTATGAAAAAAAAAAACCCTGGCCACATTCGCTAGCTCCTTTTATAGACTTCAGAGACCCTTAATTTATAATTACAAAGGCATTCAGTTTGATGGTAGTGATGGTCTAGGATATCACAGAGTTCCTTGGAAACTATGAACAAAAATTAATCTCAGGAAAACAAGGTGGAATGCATACTTCACGCAAAATGCAGACTGAGAGAGAAAGGGCATGAGGTGAGAGAAATGAGCATGAGATAGAAATGAGCAGGGGAAAGCAGGAAAAAGGTGGATGAGTGAGAAGTGAGGGAAGGAAACCAAGAACTTTCCCTGACAATGAAGAGAAGCAGATGCAGAAGTTGTGTTTTAACTGTCTACTTCTCTGTGAGAAGACTACTGGGATGGGCTGGAAGAATGATAACCATATACTAATCAGTTTCAATTAATGAAGAACCTCATTCAAGTACACCAATTTCTTTCCACAATACTTTCCTCCTGTAGCTTCAATGTATGGATATTTGTCTCTCTTGTAGAAAATAAAATGTTTGTAAAACAGAGAGCATGCTATCATTAATCCCTTAATGGAGATAGATGCTTTATTTTAATACTTCAGAATGTCTACAGGCCTCATGAGTGTCTTAGAATAAAAAAAAATCATGTGAAGCATTTCATAACCTCTCCCTGTCTAGTATTGATAGGAATGAATGGCTTTGGGAGAGCTGGTAATATCTCTAACACAAAATTGCAGTCTTTGCACAGGGAAAAGGAAGATACTCTATCTCAAGTCTTTAGACAGCAAATTGCTTTACAGCACACCTGAAAGGACATGATAATTTCATTTTATTCTGGTAATTACAGGTGTATCTTTTCTTTACATTGTTTTATTTTTAGAATCTTAAATAAAACTCCTTCCTTCATGAAGTGGACCCTTTCAAAGTCAGGATTCTTCAGTCTTTAAAAGAGTTGCAATCTACACAGATTCAATGAAAATCATCAACTTCTTCATTTATTTCTTACTCTTTCAAGTAGGCCTTATTCATAGTTCATGGCCTTTCCTTTCATTGTTAGCTCAGTTTTTCTACAGGGTAGACAGGAGACTGTAACATCTAGAACACAAGGCATCAATCAGCATGGCAGGACCTTGGTTGTTCTCAAAAACACAAAAAAATGTAATCAGTCCCTTAGTGTTTGCTGGGCAAAAGGGATGGAAGTGTTTGATGGCACTTTCATCTTGTGAAGCCGTCTGCCCCAGGCAGCCCACGGTGGTAACTCTACATGCACTCATGTAAGAAACAAAATAAAGTGGGGGAAGACAACTACTACTGATGGTGACACACTATAAAGGCACAGGGAATTTGTCAATTTGTAGAACATTGTCTGGGAATTACACTCCCTCTACAGGGCTGCTAAATTTTAGCCTTAGTGCTTCCTTGCAAGACGTGACAAGAGTGCAGAGAGCAAATATTTCATTTAGTGATAGCAGAAGTCATGAAAAGCTTCAGGGAGACTGAAATGATAATGGTGACCTGACTCCACAGGGAGGAGACAAGGAAAGAAGAACACAGTGTGCTCTATGCAGAAGAAATTTTCTCATGAAAAACCCGGGGAGCTGGAAACAGAAGGAGATAAAGTGTATTTCTGAGCTCAGAATTGCCTGTGTGTCAGCGCTTTTAGTCAGTTTGCCTTGTTCTCCATACTGCCAGACTCAATATTCATTCTCAGAAAATCACTGTAGTGAATACCCTAGTCACACAAGCACAGAAAATATGAGCATTTAATGCACAGCCCATACTGGGAAAAAATGAGAAAGAGGAGATATAGATGGGTAAGTGGTATTTTCATCTTTATTACTGTTCTGAGGAAAGTATCTGAGCCTCTTAGATAACAAGAAAACTTCAAATTAGGAAGTGTTTTTTCTTCTTTGAGGGAATATTAACTTCAGTTTGTGGCAAAAATTACATAGGGTACCTAAATAATATTAGGCACTATCTATGCATTGTTCCAGATAGTTTCTGTAGAACCAAAAAACCCCTTTTGATGCATTTACTTCTGATAGGCACAGGTAAATGTGAATCACTTTTCATAACCACAACTTACACAGGTTTTATTAGAGAGAAATAATTGTTTCTGACTTCCAAATATGGCAAGGAGCTTTACATTTTGCACTTGCCATAACAACACTGATGTCCAGGTACTTATGGCCCCCGTACCTCATCAGATCTGGTAGCTCTCACATAAAATATAGTCAGTTTTCACGTGTGAAAGTCCATTATGAATGTTAGGAGAGAGTGTTATGCTAGTAATCTAGAGAATACATACTATAATACTATTCTTTACGATTATCTTGACAGCTTCACCCTCGTATTCAATATTGAGCATTTAAAAGTAAGCAGAGTTTTGGATTTGGGTATTTTCTCTATGGATCTTTTTGCTAAATAAAATCCTGAAAAAAATGAAAATCAGAGTTTAAATTTTCAAGTCCTGTCCTCAGTTTCCTATTTGTGCTTTCCTTATTCACCTCTCCTTTAACACAGAAGAATCATTAGTGCGAATATCTTAAGGATGTGAAGACAACAATAAGAATCTATCCCAGCCCATATGAGTTGATTTTGACATCCAAATTCTTACATAATATTACATTATTTGTTATTTGTGTTTGGTTGCCTGTCTCCTTTCCTTAATAATCCAGCAAAAGAAAAAAATGCAAGTTCAGAGACAGTGAAGCTCTTCAAGTAATTCGTCTTCAGTGGTGATGTGTGAACACTTGAGATGCTAGTTTACCAATATATGATGTACTACAGGACATTTTCCTTGCCTAATCAAGTAGTGTGAACTAACATCTGAATGCTCCTAAGATGTTATAAGGATAGAGGTAAGATTTTCTAATGGGGTGAACTGAGAGAACATTAAAGGTATGGTTGGAAATAAAGAGAAAATAAAGAGAAAGGGAAAGGGTAATGAGATAGAAAAGCAATATGGCAAGAACTACCAAGTTGATGAGAAGGGAGATCCATGCAGAAGTTATGCTCAGAGAACTGCAATTGGAGATGAATCAAATGAATTTTATGCTAAATTCAGAAGGAAGCAGCAGTGTGGAGATACTGTGATATAGCCTAGGAAGGATTTCCAAAAGATTAGCAGGCACCACTTTGGTGATAGACTGGAAAATATTTAGAAAGAGGCTGCTCCATATACTTTAATCTCTCAAAGCAGCATGCCACCGAAGATCAGGACACTTCCATCTTTCCCAGACTACTGTTGATGATTTCCATTACCTCCCTAGAACCCTAGTGTAAAAGCCCTTCTAATATTAATAATAGGGCACCACCTCTACCCTCAGACCAACCCTACCCCCAAAAAGCTCCTGAAAGGCTTTTTCCTTTCCCTTTCAAACATAGCACCTGGACCTTGCTGGGTGTGAAGTTCACATATTTGGTTCCAGGCTTTTCTCTGTCAAGATCCTAAATTGCTTTTGGAGCTGAGTTAGGTATAAACTGATACAAACAGAAAGTGCTATGTGGGATTTGCTGTAACTCTTGCCTACTGTGGGGATTAGGAGCACTAGGTAGAAGTAACTGTGATGAAAGATGTATGAGAGATTATTTTAGTGGAAGCTGGAGAGAGATGTGCTTTCAGGTATGTTGCAGTGAAAGAACTAACTGAATTTAGTAACTTGATTTATGAGCTGTAGCTAAAGCAAGACTCATAGAGAAGAAAAAAAGATTTTTCACTCCAGGTGGCAAGGATATGAATGTTGGTACTGACAGCTAAGTGTGAAAAGTTTTAACAACAAATAAGCTCACTGAATGGGCTTTGTGCCTTTCTGGACCTGGACCACTCTCTCATAGTTAGTGAGTTCTTATGGTCTTTGCTTTAGGTTGTTTGCAATGAACTAATCCATGCAGAATGATGGAAACTTCTTCAGGTTCCTTCAAACAGAAGCATCTTGAAAGTAATGATCGTATTAATCCCTCAAGTGCTTTCTTTCCCTCTTGCTGTCATTCCATTAAATGAAGAGGCCACATGACACCTCCATACTTGATGTCTCAGTGGCGCATGTAAACGTTCTGTTAGAGCCAAATCAGTACTTCTCATCTGCAAATTAAGAGCACACTGAAAGTTTCTTAGCTAAAATCCTATTATTGGTGCTCAAAGCAACTATTTCTTCAAAGTCTGTATTCCTCAGGAAAAAGAAGGGAATGAGATTTGAAATATAGAAATAATTTAGGAGAAGTTTGCTCTGGATTTTTTTAAGCATTGAGGCCAAAGTCTCACAGAAAACATTGTGTTCAAGACTCCAGAGAATATTTCTGCAGTTATCAGAGAGATTTTCAGTATGGTTATACTAACAGATTCTTATTAAAGAATATAACTCCACTGCACAGCAAAAGATGACCTTTGACCCCACTTGAATGTATCACCTAAGCAAATAGAGCAAGGCAATACTCCCTTTTGAAAGAGAAGGAACAAAGTTGAGGACAGATTCAAGATACAGTTTTTAAAGGGAACCAACAGGATGTAGAAGCCTAGATGATTCCTGATGACTTGGGTGCAGAACCTGTCCCTCCCATAGCTTGATCAGTGCCTGCAATTGGAGCCTGTCATACCTTTTCTGTTGCCCCTAAGGACTAAAATGAGCTGCAAAAGCACATGAATGTGCTGACAGTCATCTATCTGGGTCAACCTTTGATTTCAACATAACAGAAATCAATGATAAAACATGGGTTATGACTAGAAAGTGCATGAGAGAAGAAAACAAATATCAAGATAGGGTCTCCAGATTCCTTCTTTCAAAGCAGACTGCTGTGTTTGGATGATGGACAGTAGGGGATCTAAAGTATGCTGTTTGGTTTTAATATTTTTCCTGTGAAATCCTAACTCACTGAAGATTATATCAGCCTGTGTCTTCTGACCTTAATTAGAAGACACATCCATTTGCCAGCTAATGAAGTTTTTTCACCTTTTTTAGTAAGATTTCTTAATGTATCAGTTAATATCATGATTTTGACGTGAATGCTAAACTACTTACGTTTTACTGAAGTATATATATCTTGAAGTATGGACAGACTGACCTGGACAACAAAGATGGGAAACTTTTAATGCAGCTGTTTGTCATTTTTACTCCTTGTAACGTTGTGAGGAATCTTTGGATCTAAACCCACTTTGTGTAATCTGGCTACTCATCTAGAAAATGTTAGTCGTCCTAAGGTTGTTATAAATGACAGTGGAAAGATATTTACCTAGATGTGGGAGTCCCATCCAAGTTAAAAGTTGTTTGGCAATTTTAAAATGCTAGGGTCTGCATCATCACTGTACAAATCCTTTAAAAATAGAAACCTGGTGTTACCTGCCTTTTGTTAACAGCCAGAAAAAAACTCTACTTCAACCAAACTGCTCAAAATGTGCTGAAAATAGGCATATGACTTGTGTTTCACAATGGATTTTGGAGACCATATTTCTAGTGGTCAGATTTTGGGGTTTGGAGGGGTAATTCAAATCCTCATGTCTTTCTTCTAGTGGCCAAAGCCACTTCACTTTCTCCATGGAATTTATCATCTTTTGTTGTGCTTCCCTGAGTAGTTCATCTACACGTTGACTGACATAGAGCAGATTCCAGAACCACAAACTCATGCTGAAAGAGAGGGAACATGAAAAGTCTAGATTCACAACATTATTATAAAAAGTTGTGAGGATAGAGAGATTTGGTTCTGTACCAGAACATCTTTTACTGTGGAAATAATTAAAAGAAAGAAGAGACACATTTCATAGTTTGAAAAACCACTCTTCTGGATGCTTTTAATGGCTCTGTATTTAGGATCCTTATGCTTGCCCCCTAAACTGGAAACTGTATTTTTCCTTCAAGATAGTTATGTTGCAATGTCAGGAATACTAAGAACTAATATTCTTCTATGTCATTTTTGTTTGTTTTTTTCCCATTGAAACTCTGTATGAACTTCAGCAACTCCCTCCACCTCCTCAGGTTCCTGGATTTTACGTCTGCAGAATTACCTTAACTTCCTGCCTCAAGGGCTTTGAGATCTATGCAAGAAAATCAAGATCTACTTGTTATGATTGCAGAAATCCAAATAGAATTACTTTCAGGGGCTGTGAGCTATATTTGAGTAAAAAGAGCTCAATGGTACTCCTTTATGGGTACCAATCCAACTCGTAAATAGAAGAGTCAACAAAGCCAAATACTGTGTGTCAAAGGGAAAAAAAAAAAACCAGATCATTGCCCTCTCCAGCACAAGAATGTTATTATTTGTTCTGCAATACAATTGCTTTAGACACTGTGGTTTGCCTGCATTGTATAAGACAAACAATAGAAGAAGTGCATTGAAGCCAAACCTGGCAAGCTGTATTGTCCTGTAAGAACCATGAGGCAATGTCAGTCTCTGCAGAACAGTAACTTGCGTGGGACTGAAGAGTGGAGAAAAGGGGGAAGAGAACAGTTAGTAAAGGAATGAGCTCAGCCTACCAAATGCCAATAGAAATGAAAAAGTTGCAACAAGCATCTTGAATTGCAAAATTTCTTTGGCCAGGATGTTTACTGATAATCTTCCTGTAGAAGAATACAGCCATACTGTTTACAGGGCCCATGGGGTCTCCCATACAGTGAGTCTGTAGGTTCAGGTGGGTGAAATAAGTGTCCTCTTTCCCTTTTGTTTTACACTCAACATTAGCAAAATATAGTATGCAAAGAGCATATGGTCCAGTAGTGGTGAATTTTTTGTGCACTTTTCTTCTCTTTTAAGATTTTTTTATGGATGCTAGGCTGCTGCCTTTGGCCATGCCAAAGATAACCAACACTTTAAAAGACAGATTTTCTTTTTTCACAAGGTTATTGAATCAGCATTGAACACAGACTTATTTCTAGGTGATAAATGAAGAAGATGACATTTATGGTAGAACTGAAGGAGTAGATGATCAGTGTTTATTTTTGGGGGTGGAAGAGGAATTCTTCCATTTCCATTTTAGTATTTGTTCTAAAGAAGAATCCATATTCTCCAACATAACCCCTTACAAACGATGAGGATTATGAGAGATCCTTCCTGATGGATAACAGGGAAATTATTTTTTAAAAATTTGAAGAGGATTTCCTCAAGAAATGTTTTTCTTCCTCTGTGTTAAAGTACAGTCATTTTCCAGGGTCCACACAATCCTATATCCTCTTTGAGCAAAGCCAGTGTGAACTTTGGGAGTGCTTGTGTCTTAAAGAGTCTTCAATATTAAGCCATCCTAAGACCCTTGGGACAAATGATCAAGGCGTCTGAACCAAAAGTTGTGTTCCCTTCTGTCCTGTCGATTGCAGGAAATGATGGGGCAAGAAATAGGAAAATCATGCACATGAACATCTGGTTCCAAGCCTGGTGTTACAAGCAGATTTTTTTGGTTTTGTTATCATGAGACAGCTTATACAAAATAAACTCTCATTTCAGTTGGAAAACACCATGTTAGAGGAGATAAAATTTAGGTCAACAAGGAGTAATTTGAACCAACTTCAGGCCGTGCCTATCTTCACATGTCCTGACCCCCTTCCCAGTTGTGAATGCTTTATGGAGTTCAGGATCTACAGTGAAGATTGAAAGATTATGGCAGAAATTCCCTGTGAAATTTCTGAAAAATGCCTCTTTACAGGACTGAATTATACCAGAGTGGGTCTGAGTAAAGATAAAATTAAGAACACTTCAAGGGCTGCTCTTTATCCAACCTTACTTGTCAGAAAATCACCATGGAAAGAAAAAGAAGCCTCCTTAAGGGAATAAGTGAGAAAGAAGTTGGGTCCATTAGCAACACCAGAATGTGTACAGGCACTTATCCATTGAGATATGACATTTTAGAAAAGGCTGCTCTAGGAAGTATATTCATAATGAACAGCTAACAGGGACTTAAGAGTCACAGAATTTCATCTCAGTATGGAAGAGGCCATGAGCTACTGCATAAAAGAATCTTGGAGAGCATAAGAGTGTAAATCTTGCGAAAGGATTAACCCAGGGAGGTAAGAAGACATTTGTGCCCTGATAGTTCTCTTGTCAGTATTTCCTCTTGCTGTAAAACTGAATATATACAGCTGAATTCCTGGTCTTGCCTGGGACCTTCTGATATCACTGTAAGAAGACATCAAAAAAGGCTCATGCTGAGTCAAACTGAACTGCATAAATAATGTACAGGCCATGCAGTAGAACTCAGTATTATTCAGAGAAAACAATGACCACAGATTCAAGTTTGAGGTTGCAGTGAGGATAGTGAGTGTAAAAAAAGATCGACCAATGAGAAAAGGGGACCTTGCTGAACTTAACTGATGAGACCCATCAGCATTCCAGTTTGAAAGATAAAAGGTTGCTCTATAAGGAGAAATATAATCCAGCAGTGAAAAAAAGCAGCTGACTGGAAACTGGTAGGAAGCATAATGCTACTGACCTAATTTTCTTTGTCAAATGTCCACCCTATGGAAACTTCATCTACTGCTTCTGTTGAAATAGGGGAGATAGAAGTGACAGTGGGTTTAAAGTTTGATAAATGTAAAGATCTATCTAAATACAAGGGATGTCTGGCCTTTTTGGTAGCCCTGTTTCTACTCTTGGTATAGAGTTGAATAGTGTTGTTTGTCATCTACCACTCATATTAATGCCATCACATGGTTATGTCCAACAGAAAACTGTAAGCGGAGCACTCAAAATTGAACAAAGGGAATAGGGACTTCAGAGGCCCACACTGTAGTGCAAAAGAGCAAAGACAGAGCTTACTGACATGCATACACAAATGAAGACTCTCTAGATGCCAGTACAGTACTGACTTGAGTTCAGCTAATACACTTAGTTCAGTGGCTCATCATTTCTTGTTGATGAACTGGAAGCTGCTGCACACCTGGGGGTGACAGACATTGGGACAACCTACAAGCATGGCAGATTTGCTGTGGTTTGTTTTCCTTTCTCTCCTCAGCACTGCATAATTGGAAGCAGTGAATGTGTACAAACAAGTGAAGCTGGGCAGAAAACAGATGTTTTCCACACAATCAGTTGACAAATAATGAGACTGCTCCCATGCATGCTGCTAGCACTCCCCTCCTGATAGTGTCTGTGGAATACAATGGGAGAGAGACAATGGAGAAAAGACAAATGAAAACTATTCTGTTTCTGAAAAGTGCAAAAAAATTCACTTCAAGCAAAGAAGTCTTTCTACAAATTCAGAAAATTTCACCACCCAAAGGGGCAGGATGGGCCAAAGGAGCATATCAGCATGTAAAATATTTTACTCATACCTGCCAAACAGTCACCACAGCTATAAAGGATCAAGAGTGTCTTTGTTTTTGTGAAGAATAGTTAGTAAACAGAAGATATTGATCAAATATTGAGCAAATATGTACCTCCAGATTATTCTCCTCTTTCTCCCCAGGTTGAATTTCAGAACAGATTCTCACTAATCTCTCCAGCATGACACACATCAGCAGCGTTACAGGTTGAGGTGACATAAAAGTAAGGAACATCTGTTACAAGTCCTAACAACCTCTCCTATTTACTTATAGTTAATTACAGTGTTAATTCCAAAGGAGGCTTTTCTCTTTTACTTTTTTTTTTAAAAATAAACTTTTTTTTTAATGATATATAACTTATCCTCAAGACATACAAAGAAAAATGGATTTTTAAAGATCTATATTGTCTCATCTCATCAGTGGGAGGCTACAAACAACCAAAATACCCTTGACTGGTGTAATTTCCTGCTGAAGCCTGATGTGTTTCTCCAGTGCAGCTCAAGACTACACAGCAGGTTACAGTCTGCTTTTTCAGGCTGAATACAAGAAAAAAGTGTTGCCAGTACAGTTATTATACAGATTCCAGGCCCAGACTGGTTTTCTTCTAGTGGTAATCAAAATAGTTGACAACCTGCTGCCACCAAAGACATTTTCATTTACATTCTTCTGGTCATTAGGAAGGTGATAATAACAATGCTTGCACACATGAATGACGTGTTCATTAGAGGACAGGAGAAGAATTATTTCTCTGCAGGATAGAATTTGGATAAGGGTAAAGGGTGAGGTCTTAGCAGACTCTTGGTAATTGGATCATTACTGGTGAATTGGCAGATAATTTAATAGGAAGCAGGAAAAATAAACTAAGGTTGTATTGACAAAGAATGATCCTATTGGAATAGAAGGTGTTGGTGACACTACCATAAAAAAGACTGAAATTTTAATACCACTGAAGTAATCTTTCTCTTTCAGAAAATATAATAACACCTGGTTCTCAGGAAATGTTTTATTTAGGGCTCCCTTTCTGTACTGGTACAGATTTTCGGGAGACCCTTCAGTTCTGGAGGCTTCAGTTTTAAAATTGAATTTTAGAAAAATGGAATGTAGGAGACAAATACTACCTTATTTAAGGTTTAAAAGAAAGTCAATATGTTAATCATTGTGCCAAGCTGACAATTGTTCTGCAACTTTAAAGCCTGAGAAAGAAAAATATCACTTATCTTTGCAGTTAGATATTTCCTTTGGGTGTACTGAAGTGGGAAGAGCATAAGGCAATACTGCTTTTTGTGCAAATTGACTGTCTTTAGAATGTAAATTCATGCCAAAAGTGGGTGCCTTTGCTTTTCCTCAAAGATAAAGCAGAAGAAACATGAGTAAAATGAGAATCAAGCCATGCAGATATGTGTAACAGCAAAACGCTTCATGATCCTTCCAGAATTTCCATTTACTAAGAATCAGAATTTAAATAAAAAATCAGCTTCTGTGTCACAGAAATAATATTTTAAAATCTAAGGTTTGATAATAGTCAAACCTAAGACAGTCTTATGAGTGTAGCAATTCTGCAGGGCTTTTGGGCTCCCACAAGTAGGTCCCTGGTCTCCACAGTGACTTCACAATTCTTCCTTCCCTAAGGTTTGTTAAGCCAACATCAGGTGTAGCTGATAGCAGGACTTAGGCATGATTCCAGCCTGCACATTTGCTTCTAACCCACAGTTAAAGTCACCATGCAAAGCAGCAAATGTCAGACCCCAAACATCACTAAAGGACAGACCAAAACCTTGGAACAAGAACAGATCATCAGCAAAACTTGCCATTTCAGTATTAATGAGGCTGAAGAGCAGCAATTTATGCTTATAAGCAGACCAAACACAAATTGCTAAACTGCAGCTAGGATGAAGCAGAAGTGAGGCTGTGGTTCCAGCTGTAGGACAGGGAGCCACACTCTGCCATGGGCTGGTCAGACACCACACTCACGTCAGACATGTAAATGGTTTGGGGACAAAATCAATCCTCATCCTCTTACACTGGATGAACACAGCTGACTCTGGCTTGTCTGGCACCAAATTAAAATGATCTCATTTCATTGTGGAAAGCATTTATGCTTGCCCAAAGAAGGAATATGTTTTATATATACAGCACCAATTTGTGGTCAGATTCTTTGCCATCCAAATTAATCTCTTTGAACAGGCTCAAATTAGGACTCCATGAAAGACTACACTGAAAATATTTTTTTGTCAGAAACACCTTTTGGCGGTTTAAACAAATTCCTCTTTGAAAACCAAAATAATTTTAGTTGAATATTTTCATGAAGAGAAGACAAGGAAATAATTCTGTTTCCAGGTCCTGATAGGGTTGCATCATGAACAAATCACAGTACATGAAGGAGCAAGAAAAGAGGCACAAGAGTCTTGAGACAAACTTGACTGAAAGGCTGCAGCTTTTCAGCTGGACTAACATTAGTGTGCAAGTAAATGCAACCCCTTTGCTGTTTGAATGTTCTGTTGCACTTTTTTTTTTTTTAATGTTTGCTGTGATTTGGAGAAGGAAAAAAAAATCAATGTCAACATGCTGGAATTTTCTTCAGTATTAATAAATGTACAGATTCCCAGAACAAAATGAATAACATTATGTGGTTTTGCCCCAGGCCACCTCAAAATGTACTTTCTCCACCAGATCCCATTTTCCCAGGCACAGGCATCTAAAGGCTATGCAGAAGGCAAAGAAATGACATCATGAAAGGAGCATCCCTTTACTTTCTCCATGTCTTAGTAGAGAATGCACATAAGATTTGTCTCCTTACAAAAGAGGACATCATTCTCTTGCTCAACAGAAATGTCACTGGGTTTTCTGCCTGTCTCCAGGCCTCCTTTTCCCAATTTTCAGTGATTTCTACGGGATCTATGAGGAGTGTCCAAGCTATGCAGTAGCCATAAAGGTTAATACAGCAATGTCTCTGTGGCATCAGCCACTGAACTCCTCCTAAGCACAGAGTCATTTCAGAGACCTGCTTGCTTTAGCTGTAGAGGTAATGAGGGGTGGACAGGTCAGTCAATCCTACCATGGCCATCCTGAATGAGAACAGACAGGGCTTGGCTGTGGACAAGCAGCACTGATTTTCCCTGTTTCTCCAATGTGCCAGAGGAGGAGCAGAGTTTATGCCACAAAGTCATTTCGCAGTTAAGTATTGAACCAGATGGAGAGGAGCAGATTGCTGGCTGCCCTACAGACCTGTATTAGTCCTCTAGCCTCTCTTCTTAGTCTTTCAGACTATATTGCCAGCCTTTGTACCATAAAGACTATTTGCTCAGATGAACACATCATCTCTTTACTGGTAAATTTACAAAATCTGTGAAGAACCAGGAATTAATACTTGTGGTAAGTAGCTAAGATTTAGCTCCATGTAGAAGGCAGAAACTTTTAAAAAAATTCTCCTTTATATCATTCTTAATGTTCTGAAAAATTCAAAACCTAGTAAGAACCTATTAGTGTGCAGGTAAGTGACCACCCTCTTCTTCTTTCTGAGCCTTGCAGTCATGCAGAAGTACACGATTTACTTCCATGTATGTTCTTAGAGGTTGTGTAGTGAAAAAACTAGGAAACAATCACTGCTGTTCTTTGTAAATAATGTAAAACATTACCAGAGTGTATGCAATCTTATAGATCTGGTAGACATAATTATTTGGAGCTTAATTACACTTGATATAATTTTTAATTAGTGATTCAAATAGCAAGAGTAGAACTGCACTTTCATGAAATTTCAATTGTACTTTCATAAAATTTGCTGACAGTGTCACTGTGAGAGGTACCAACATTGTCAAAGTTTGGCATTTTGCAAAAACTAGTGCTTGACCTTTTTAATAGGAATGAAGTGAAATGCAACATGCAAGACCAGATGCAGAAGGGCTTATACCAACTTACACCAACTTCTGCTACAAGCTGGGTCTTGCCATTGGACCCAAGAGAAGAGAGGAACCTTAGAACTTGGGCTGATGAAGGCTGGACTCTGCCCCAGTGTGAGGCAGCACAGAAGAGAGCAAATGCAGCCTGCAAATACTGAAGGTAGAGAGTGTTTTGATGCCTTGGGAAGGCTGACCTGGAACAGAGACTGCACAGAGACAGAGAATAAAATAGGTATTTATTGAAAGGCCTTTAAGGGTACACCTTGGGCAGGACAGGGCCTGGCCACTTAAAATGGTCACAAAATGGATGACTGGTCATGCGGTCTTACACTTTTATAAGTTTTAGTCCATGTGCATATTGGGGTTTAATTGTCCAATTACTGCTTCAGGTTGTGAGGTCTCATGCTTCTTATTTCTCCCCTCAGTCCACCTTTGTTTGTGCTTTTGGGCCTGAAAATTGTCCTTGGTCTTCAGCAGGAAAAGAATTTGTTTTGTCCACCTACTCTGTGAAGAGAGCTTACTAGCACTTAATATGAGGCTCAGAACTACACTCCTAGGCAGCACAGAATCTGAAAAACAAGAAAGCTAAAACTTAAGGCATCGGTTTAGCAAGGAAGCTTTACAGGGAAAGTGCTGACAACAGCACATGGAATGAGTTTGGTCACCTGCCCAGAAAGGTTCAGTATGAAGTTTGTGGAACAAGCGGAAGAAAAGTTTTATTCTGTCAGAATAAACATGGAGAGCTCAGACTTTAATCTTGTCAGACTGGAAGGTAACAAAAGATATGATGCTCATTTTAAGTGCAGTATGTGCTAAAAAAAACAAGAAAAAAGGGATGGTCATCTGAGCTAAAGAAATATGGTAACACAAAACCAGATCAGGATAAATCACCCATGAGTACCTCCAGATTCCTCCTAAAGGGTTGTTAAATACAAGAGAGATTAGAGTTCCTGAACAAGAGTTCAGGAAAAATATTCCTGCACGACAGGGCAGGCAAATACTTTAGTCTTTCAGAAGTAGAGAGAATAACTCTGGCTCCAGCTTCCTGGCCAGGAGGGACAGGAATTCTAGGCCCAATTCAAAATGGATGACTGAGATTTCACTTTGGCTCCACACCCTTTCACAGAAAACACTAAATACTGTCTGTGTCATCCATGGTATGCCTGGATTCACAATCCTACACAGTTGATCAGTGACTGCAGGGTTTCCTCCAATATAAACTTAATCCAAATAAATGTGTATATATGACTGAATTTCTCTCCTTTGTAGGAACACATGATATAAAGTTTATACTGATTCTTTGCTTTGATGTCAGTTCTGGAAGAAGCTGCTTTACTTGGTAATAGCACAACATTAAATGTCATAGAGTGTGCCTAGTAAAGCATCATAATCACAGATACAAATAAATGAGCAAATTTCAACTACTGGTGCTAATTTACAGCAGTAGAATATTATGTCCTGTCATTGTCTCTGATTCAACACCACAAGGAGCCCTAAACATGAATTTATTGCACTGCTGAATTCTGGTCTCTGACTCTCCATCTGGAAACATCCTTGTCACTCCTGCAACCTAAACAAGAAATACACAGGTGAATATTCAGCTGTGTTTACCTTTGCACTTTCTGGCGGCCATGATTCTAATTCAGAACAACTGGTGGCATTTTTGCCTGGAAATCTCTTAATTAGAAGAGCTTTAATTAATGATTGTTGTGAATAAAGAACAATAACAACTAAGAGCAAATCACTCCTGTCAAATCTGGTGGCTTTCTATGATGGAGTTACAAAATTGATGTACAAGGAAAGAGCAATTGACAGACTTATCTGGTACACAGAATCTCATGTACCCTAAGTGTCTTTCTATTCACAATCTGGTTTCTTGGGGTAATGTAAAAAACAAAAATTACTTTTCTTAGTAAGCATATAAGGAAGTTGTTCAATAACAAATAATTGTAAATTGACTCAGCTTGAGAACAAGGTTTTTGTGGTAGCTTGACCCCAAAGTAGTACCCTTTCTTTAGCAAGGAGATATACTCATGTATGAAACATTTCTGTTTGAAGCGAAATCACATGATAATGTACATCTAAAAAGTCTCCTTCACAAACATTTATTTCTGGTCATGAATAACATCTTTGTACTATTTAAATCAGTATCAGGATTTCTGATTTGCTTATGTAGCACAATTACTGTTTGAAAACTTTTGTGCTTGGATGACATCCAAGTGGTTTATTCACAGTGTGACATTTATTTAGGCATAGAAATGGACAAAAAGAAACACTATCTAGTGTATTCCTTTTGGACTGCCAAATCTTCTTTTTAAAAATTATCTAGAAATTATATTCTAATCCTTTAAATACTGTGCTTTCTAATGCAAAACTGTGAATTCAGATGGTGTTCTACCATGTCTTCAATGACAAACAGCCATTGACATTCACACAGACTTTCTTTACAGATAAACTCAAGGAGAGAAAATAAGAGTAGAATTATCCCATAAGGTTTTTCCTTCCAAAGTCAGTCCTAAACACACCATCATAAGAAGAAATGGGAAAATGTACTGCATTGTATAATATTTTGTGGCAGTTATTCTTCAAGGAATGCAGCTCTGTTCTCTTACATGTTCTAATGTAAAAATCTCAAACCTCTGAGCCATTTATCAGTACTATACAGACCTTCTCATACCTATTAAAAGGATTTTGGCTTTTTACATTTAACTTCACAACATCTATATGGCTTGCTGCTTCCCAAAGATTAGGATCATCTATTTGGATGCTTTCTCTCATTTCTCAGCATGTTAAATTGTTGTTCCAGTCTTTGATTCTGACTAGGTGTTGTTTAGTTATTCCAGAGAGATATTTTGCTTTCTTCCAAACTTATTATAAATATATATTCACTCTCCAAGGAAGTCAGTCTCATCATATTACATTTTATTTCTATATGAATACAACAACAATTAAACATACACCAAAATTGTTACTTGAAATGTAACAGAGGCATTCTAGAAACCAGTCTCATCCTACTCAATATATTGGGTCCCACTGCAGTTCTTTGAATTTCATTTGGGTTTTTGTTTTAGTGACAACTGTAATGATGATTTTACTACTGTTATCATTGCAGAGCCAACACAGCCATGGAAGGCTGAGCTGGATTCAGTTTTGCTTCACACATCATTAAAAAACCTGACAGCTCAGATCTGATTGCAGGACTCCTATTTCTGATGATGGAGAAAGAATGCAGTTCAATTTTCCATTGTGGTTTGGATTTTCAACACCAGCATTTAGAAATATTAGGATTTGATGTATAAGATCAGCAATGTTGACATAGAAGACTTTGAGAAAAGAAACACTTTGCAGTTCCTTCTTAATCAATTAAAAAAGTGTTTTAATAAGGCCTTTATATAGGTTGGATCACTATTTTTTTAGGTAGGAATTGTGACAAAACTGATTGGTGTGTCAAAGGCAGGAAGATGGAGAGACTTCAGCTGACAAGTCATTTATGTAATTTCTGGCGTGTTGTGTGGAATCCATGGGAAGCACAGAGTTTTGGCAATACAAGGCACTGTTGAGTCTCTCAGATACATTACTAGTGCTCTTTCATTATTAGGTACATGAAAGGGTACTGTGAATCAAATAAAAAGGCTCATATAAAAATATAAAAAGCTCCTGCTTTCGCTAAGGGACAGGAGGAGCATGGCAGGGAAAAATGAAGGGCAAATTACTGCAGATGGTGGAAGAGTTTAGAAAAACAAAGATTTGTGATCACAGTGTAGGATACAAAGGGATGAGGAATCAGCACATCAGGAACCCTCTTCATTTAACATGAATTCTTACATAGATGAAAGAGCATTCCCACAGCAGTCTCCTGACACTAAACAGCACCACATGACATAAACATAATTACATGCAGAGTTCCCAAATATTTCAAGGAAAGGGAGTTATTCAGCCATGCTTTGAATCTTTCAGGCAGTAAACACTCTTCAGAGATACCCCTTTGGGACACCATTCACATTCCCTGATGCCTCTAATGAAGCAAGTGCCCAAACAATGAGCTAGACTTGAAGGAAAGGACAGAGTAAGGACACATTGTCCTGGCAGAGCTAAGCTTTGATGGGATACACCTCTAGCCTAAGGGAGAAGTCCTTACCTCTCAACTAAGATTGCAGTGAAGTCATAAACAATTTTTTATGGTTTTATCTCTTCATAATCCAGTAATTGCTGTAAATAGATGCTTAACTCTCACCTGAGCTAATGATCTCGTTTATGCCCTCTCATGTAATAATATTGAACTGGGTAAGAACCTGGCTTAAACAAACCTGACTCTGTGGACAGTGTGTCTGCCCAGGCCAGACTGATGTCCTGGGAATTTGGGTTTCAGGTGCCTTGGGGAATGAGAAGAGAAACAGGAGATTCCCATCCTTTGCCTTCCTGGAGCCAGGGAAGACACAGCAGTTCTACAGATCATCCTGCACACCACTTACCCTGGCAGGCAACAGTCAGTCCTTCTTTGACAAGCAGTGTGCAGAGCTGGAAATGGCTCATAGTGCGGGGAAAAATATGAGTTATAATACACACAAAGCAGAGAGAGATTATGGGAGGCATTTTCCTGGGGAATTAACCACCCATCTTCCAAGCCACCTCACTAATTAATTACTCCCATAACTCCAAAATGCTTTAATCCTTTCTCTTATACCCCCAGACTTCATTTCTTTCTGTCAGTCATTTTCCCAGAGCAGCCTTGGCAATGCCATTAATTGGTAACAAATTAAAGCAGCTACAGCATAGAGAAAACCTGAGGACAATACAAAGTACATTCAGCTGAATTTTAAATCAGCCAGCAGGACAACTGTTGTACTTCCCTATGCTTGTACAGCAGACAGCAGTACAAACTTCAAATAGGAAGTTTAAAAGGAGCTGCTGCAGGATTTGCAATTTGTGGTATAAAAGCAAAGAACTCAGATTTCAGGTGAGGAAGAGATTGTGCTTGTCACAGAAACAATGAATTTCTGAAATAACTTTAGTAGATACAAATATTTGAATAAACTAGAGAAAAGCCAGAATTCAGCCATTGCTTCTTAGTATGTGTTCCAGTGCACTGAAACTCACAAATCTCAAATTATCATGTTAAGGAAAGCTAGGAATATATTGGTGGATACAGCTATATTTCAAGCTCTAGTGTAATGAACAGAGATAAGCCACAATATTCTAGGTCCATTTTTGGGGTTACTGGTGCATTTTTCAGTAGTCTTGGTCTTAATGAAGAAGTGTAAAACAATGCGAACAGAAAATCATTGGCTTGCAGCATGGAAAAATTTGGGTATATCCTTACAGTTCCACAGAAATAGGTGTGCTTAGTTTCTCAGTTGGTTGTTTTGTGAGTCAAGCTTGTCTGTTTTCACCTTGACTTTAATGACATCTGCAGTTATTGTTGGTACTTCTAAAAGATATGCTTATTTGTCTCCAGCCCTTAGGGGCTGAAGAAGTGCAGACTCACCAATTAAAGGCTTTTATCAGCTGGATGCTTCCTAACTGCTTAGCAGAAACATTAACTACTTAAGAAAAAGAAAAATAAAATCCTCACCAGTCTGAAGAGGGCTACATCTCTCCAAAGCAAAGGATGAGAAACCTGTTGAAAGCAAAAGCAAGTAAACAGTTTGGATTACACATTGTTCTTCCTTCAGACAGCCAGAGCAATTAACTTTCTTTGCCAAAAATGCGTGCCCCACTTTCCCCAGTGCTGATTATTCCAAGGAGGAGATGATGAGACTGTATGTTTATGGCCCATCTCCTCACCCTGCTCCATTGCACCAGATGCTCCCCAGCACTCAGAAGCCTTAGCTACGGCCTGGACTGGTGCTCACACTGACTGTCACAGGCTGCTGTGTGACAGAGGTGCCTGTCCTGGCAAGGGCAGCTCATGGATGGCACCTGCTTTGGTCCTGCTGCTCCCAGTAGGTGTTCCTGTAACAACAAAGCCAGCTGAGCTTGTGGCACCTTGCAAGCTGCCCAAAACTCTGCCCTTCACATGTTCTTATTGCTGACTTCTCTCCAGAACTACTACAGGGCAGTCCCACCACAGTGCCTGGCAAGACTATGGAGCAGATCCTCCTGGAAACTATCCTAAGGCACATGAAAAATAAGGACACAATTTGTGATAGCCAACTTGGCTTCAATAAAGACAAATCATGCCTGAAAAAATTGGTGGCTTCCTTTGATGAAGTTACAACATTGATGGATAACAGAAGAGCAATTGAGACTGTCTGGGTTTGGGCAAAACATCTGACACATCTGGGTCTCTAAACTGGAGAGACAAGGGTTGGATGGATGGACCACTGGATGGATAAGGAATGGATGGTCACTCTCAAAGACTTGTGTTCAAGGGCTCCGTGTCTGGGTGGAGAGCAGTGGTGAGTGGTGTTCCCCTTGCTGAACAAGTACCAGAAATATTGGTCAGCAGAGAAACAAATGCATTTGCAGCCTGATCTACATTGGGAAATACATTCTAGCTAATCTCTGCTTAACTATTCTGCCTGCATCATTTCTGGTGTGCTAATAATAATAACTCTTTCCTGATTAATATACTAATGTCTTAAATATGTAAAAGCCAACTAATTTTTTTGACTGCTGCATACCTAAGCCAATTACTGTATGTTAATTAAAGGTTTTGTCATCAACTAGCATTTCTAATGCTTTCCCCCTTAACATGCTTGCAAGTACATGTCATAGGAGGGCTTTTATCCCCTGTTTCATTTTAAATAAATATTTTAAACTATTCCCTGTTTGCTTTTCCAGTAGAACACTCTGATCTTTGTGATCAAAGTTAAATCATTATAAGAAAACTCCATGATTCCGCTCAAGATGACTTTTTTTTTCCAGTCATCTGTGCTCTGATCTCTAAAAGAGCATTTCCATTTTGCTGCAAGCATAAATATCATCACAGGATCAGGTTGTATGAATGTGAATAAATGTCTCAAGTTATGCACCACTGCCTCTAATAGAGTGAATTATGCACAGAGAATGCAACTCACATTTTTATCTGATGCTATCAGCACTTGATGTTAATTACACAAAACAGAATATAGTTGTTCTTTGTTTGTATCTGTCTGTTGCCAAATTATCTTGCAATAGACTTAACGTTAAAGAATTTTGACTCTTTAGACCTTATTCCACCATTGATTCTTAATTTCAAAAGCCCGAGACTAAAAAATGACCAAGCAAACCCACAATAACCCTTGCAGAAGATTCTGTTACATATAAAAGTAATAAAAGTACTGAAAAGGCATTGGTGTGGGGTCCAAGTAACCATGGGCCAGAGGCAAATATGTTAATTTTCAGTTGCATATGCTGAATGGATGACGTGCTCTCTGGTTTCTGGGCTCCACTGAAAGGCTCATAAGCTCCAAGAGGGACAATGTATTCTCTGCACCTTGGCTCTGCATTTGCTTTCATGCCTGCAGGAGAGGTAGAAGGGAAAAGCTATATGTGTATTATCATTAAACATTTTGGTTAGAGAACGCTGAAGGTAGCCCTTGCCACAAGGACAGCACTCACACTGCCCTCTGTGCCAACCCTGGAACAGGAAGGAGAGTGACTCTTGCTAAAACTACAGTGTAGAAAAGATTTTTCCATGCTTTTGAACACATTTCACAGGCATTTCCTTATTCTGATTTATATTATTTAATATGGGATATCAAGATACCTCTTACTAAATATTTCATATTTCAAGTGAAGAGTAAAGTATGCTCCATGCAAAATCAAACACATAAAACACCTGAAATGAGTTTTTCTCCATTCCGACCATAAACTGTGCACAAAGGTAACTGGTTTTTAACCTCCATCTTTCATATGATAAGCTTCTTTAATGGGCATTTTTTTAACAGCAAACTTTCTGTAATAGGTTGAAGAATTAATGTGTTTTCATTGTAAACATTAGTATTTGCTGAGCAATTGCTATCCAGAGAGGTTGGATTTTTATTTGAATTCAGAAATCTAAATAGATTTTTGAATCCAAATGGCTATAAACCACTGCACAAAGTGCTTAAAAGGGACTTAATAATGTACACACTTTCCGTATAAAAGGGAACTCCTGTTCATAAAAAAAAAAAGAAAAAAAAAAACCCAGAGAGAAATAAATCCTAGAACTAACACTGCTGAGTCAAGAAGTAAAAGTAAAGCATGACATGGCACTAGACACCTTTGACTGTTGATATCATACAACACATCACTATGTCCAAGAGCTGTACAGCAGCAGAGGAAGGAGACTCTGTGCAGACAACAGACTAACCACCTCAGAGTTGTGCTGTCTTGACAAATATCCTTTCTTCCTTCATTCTAAATTTGAAGAAATTAATGTGTCACTACTTTTTGTATTTAGTCTAAGTTCCCAGCCACCTGTGTTCATTAAGGAAAGTGACAAGAATAATCATACATGACCTTTCTGAAGGGCAGTAAAAATAACTTTTTTAAACAACCAAATAGCTGTGTGACAATAAATTACAGCATAACAAGAACCATATGTTAAGGGGAAAACATTCTCCTAGCAACTGGATGGGAGAGGTGCCTATTAGGGGATCACTCAACAACAAAAGGGGTCTGGATCTTAATACCATGGATATAAATGGGAGGTAGAAGTATTTGGTGGGCTTCACTTCAGATGAGGAAAGAGAATGGAAAAATAAAGGATAACAAAAAAAGAGCCATTGAATTTTATTTTTTTTTCCATTCATTCACCTTAAATAGGAAAGTTTATGATTTCTTTCCAATTTCCTTTTGCTTCAGACACTGCACTTTCAGGACACTTGGGTCCCCTGAGGTCATGGAAATCACCACATCTATCTGGTGAGTAAACCAATCTCTAGGAACTGACATTGTGGTGACCAAACACAGCAGCAGCTCAGGAAACAAAAATCAGATTTCTGATGGCAGGGTGATTTGGAGAATTGAACATAACCTAGGAGACTTTTCTTAGTGGTTTGGTTTTTTGTTCCCTCACCCCCCCTTTTTTTTTTTTTGGTGTTTGTTTTTGTTTAGTCTTCAAATGTACCTCTTAAAAAAATAAAAGAAATATCAACCTAAGTTTCACTTCTTTTCTCTCCTTGTAACTCTCATAACAATTTGGACATCTGGAGGGAAAAATAAAGAGATTTTTCTAACTGTCAGCTCTACAAACAACCTGGGGTTTAAAAGCCCAGCTGCTTTTTGTCTAGCTTGTTCATTATCACGAGTAATAGTCTGTGTGCCATAAAACTTTTATAAACTGCCTGTTTGTTATTGAAGGCAGAGTCTACCCTCATCACTCAAAATTGGTTAAAAATTTTCCTGAAGACAAGCCTGTTAGGAGAAAAATTCAGCTCCTTTCCTCATATTTCAGCTGTGTTTGCAATGTTAACTTTTGGCTCCAAAACACAGCTTAGAATGCATAAAAGTAATATATTTGTAAATCACAGCTGAAATTTTGCCAAGCTGAACCACGGCCTTAAGCTAAGTGTAAAGATATGTTGCAGTGAGATCATCTTCTCTTTTGTACTAGCATTATACTGCTTTCCTTTTCCTTAGAAAATGAAGCAATGTGTCCTGTCAAGCTGTTTTCTAACACAAATCCATTATTATTCTATTCACAACTAATGACAGATGCCAGAAATAGAAGCCTGGTTCATTCATCATGTGTATTTTCTTTCTGGCTGTGCACCTGCACATGGGTTACTGTCAGGGCACTCAAGAACTCCTACTGTGCTTTTGAAGCTAAATTATATGTCTCTACAATGATTCCAGGGGTTCATGGATGTAAAATATCTCTTAATCCAAAAGGAAAATAGATGGCTGAAAACTGCTGCTGTGCTCTACCTAGCATAGAACACTCAACAAGGTAGGCATCACAAACAAGGGACTTTATCTCTGCAGCCCCATGGGGTAAAGATTATGCCAGAAAAGTGCACTCAGGGGTTCATAGGGGCAACAGTAAGGCTGCACACGTTAAAAAGTTAATTAAGGAAAAGGTGAAATTAAGAAAGGAAACAAACACCCAGAGCCTTCAAAATGAAACTCAGTGTTAGAGTTTAGAGTGTTAGTGTGTTAGAGTTTTCCCTTCAGTACATCATATCTACCTTAACTCCAGACAAACTAGCTAATTTTTAGAGAAGAGGCAGGGAATGAGTTTCTATAGGGGATGAGAATTTTAGGACTTCTGTAGCAGTTATAGGTCTATAGCAGTTATATGTAGTGTCTTAAGTACCTGAAGCAAAACACCAGGAATTCTCAAGCCAGTCATGTTAAGATGGAAAAACTCATTTCAAGCCTTTATAGAAAGGTCAAAAGTTTTGATTCTGGTTCATCTGCAAATGTGTGGTGTTTTTTAGTACTTAAGAACAACAGAAAGAGTCAAGCCAAAGGCCTATTCAGCCCCCTAAAATGTCTCCAGCTATGTCTAGCCATGGATAGTAAAGCAAAATCCTAAGAGCAGAGCAAACATATCATGTTTCTTTTTTATCTACTGGCCCAGAAACAATGGTATGTACTTCAATACCTTCCTACGACAGAAGTACTACCTCTGTATTTAATGACACTTTGTGAATTGAAAGGTGAGGAAAAAAAATCTTATAGGAGAAACTTGCTTTGTGGCAATTTCAACTGATGGCCTCTCATGTGTGTGTTATCAAGATCAGAGAATAATGGTTCCCCACTTATCATCTCCTTGCCACTGATAATTTCACAGCCCCATATTCTGCCTGTTTTAATTATCTCTTCTTTTTATGCAGATGAGCCCTAGTTTATTTCATATCCCTCGAATGGAAAACATTAATAACTTTGATCATTCTTATCACTACTCTCTGCACCTTTTCTAGTCTTCTGCATCAATTCTTCAAGATGCTAAAACCAGAAATTCTTTGGCTCTTCATGACTTGGACTCAATGTGGATTAATATTGTGACACAAAAGTTTTCTGCTTTGCTTTCATGGGTTTTTGGTAACGACTTTTTTACTCATGACTGAGTGAAGAGCTGACATTTTCGTTAAATTATCAGCTACAGCACTTGGAAGATTTTTTTTTTAATATATATAGACATTTTGGCATCAATCTGCACATCTTAGTATTTAAGACAGGCTTTCTCTATCTGCATTACTCTACATCCATCTGCACCAATTTTTTTCCTTCCATTTCTTTGCCCAATCATTTAGTACTCTGAGTTTATTCTTCTACTCCATGTAGCACTTTTATTACCTCAATTTTATGTCATCAGAACTTGCCACCTCATTCTGTACTTGCTTTGCCAGACAACTGCAAGTGAGGAACAGCACTCATTGCTGAGGTAACTTTGTTCCCCTGGTACCACAGACCTCAGCTAGTACAGAATTAGACTGTCACAGGGACTTTTCCAGTTCATCTGAAGTGCAGGTGACCTCTTTCTCTGCAGGAGGTGAACGATAGGAGAGATATGCCTAATCTACAGATCACCTCAATTAGCAAACTGGAGCTACTAGCTGTAGCTGATTATTATGTTTCATATTTGCATCATAATTTTTATAAACAGTGCTCATTTGCTGCCTAATGAGTCTGTAAGATTTCTACTGGATGATGTTGATGATGTGAGGTTCAGTGCTTTTGTTTCTTTCCTATCTGAAAGTTTTGGAATTGTGTTGCTGGTGCTAAATGTAGCAGTGATCAGGGGGGACTGAGTAGTTACTGCCAGTAAATTCTGCAGAGCACTTGCAGAACAACACTGACATGCCCCATAACCATTCCTTGCATGTGTTCAGTACTGCCATACTGAATGGAGTGATGCTCTAAGTACTGGGCATAAATACTATTTGTGTTGTGCTCTGAATTTGACAGAGCAACCTGACTAGCTGAGGCTGGCCTTCCCAGTGATTGTCACTTGTCCACATTGTTTGTTTTCACTGTGAACCCTCATCCTGCAGGGCTGCATTCAGAGGAGTGTTCAAAGAACTTGATTCCATCATTGTACTCAGAGGAGACACTGCAGACCAATGCAGTGTCCAGAGTAGGTTGAAGACAGCAGGACCACAGCTAGTACCAGGTTTCCAATTTAGGAATCACCATCTGTCAATGTCTCTAAAGTCAAAAGGTAGTTCTTTCTTAGAAGCAGCAGCTCACAAAAAAGTCTTGATTTTATTTCTTTGGTCTTGATAGAAAGAGGGCAATTATTTTCACCCAGCAGGTGAAATTCCCTGTCTTTTCTAGCTCTAATGTCAAAGACACAGCAACTTAGCCGGAAATATGAGACAATTTTTGGATAATTTCAAAAATTTGGAATATTTTTCTTTGGGTCAAAAATATTGTCAGGTGCATTATTTTTGGAACAAAATCTGACTATACATTCCATTTTTGTTTGTCATAGTCACATGAAATAGCTCTGTATTATGCTGAGCTGTAAGGGAGTGGCCATCAAGGACCTGTCCATATTGTTTGACTGCTTTTGTATCTTACCAAATACAAACTTAATAGTGCAAAAAACCCCAAGTATGCAAACACACTCTGGCCTCCTCTTTGCACTGCTGTGAGGACTACCACACAATACAGTATGACAAATGCAGTTATTCCATCTACCTCAAAACCTCTCTTCAGCTACAATTGGATTATTTTTTTTTTCCTAAGTAATCTCCTGACTTTTTGTTGTATCCAGTGACAGAGGCCAGGGACAGTTGCAGAGAATAAAATAATCCTATTCTTTCTTCTTGGAAGGAATTTGCTGTCATAAAACTATGTTGAAGTTTCTAATAATTAGCTCTATTGTGCTCACACCTAATTGACTAAAGTTTTGTAGTGTCAAATTAAAAATTCAGTTTCTAAAGAATTTACAATTTAAAAAAAAACAAAAAGGAAGAACAAAGGACAGGAAAAAAACACAAGATGAAAAGATTAACAACGTGCTTACTGTTGCTCATTGTTACACACTTTTGTATTTATATACAGACAGGTGCATGCAGAAGATTACTTAGAGGGACAGAATAAGGTTATATTTCCTGAAATTTTAGTTTTGGTCAGTTTGAAACCACTCCTCCTCAACCCCTTCACCCCAGTCAAAACCAAACGGAACTGAAACCAACCATTATGATTCCTGGACTGAGTGAGGTTGCATGGGAATCAACTTTACCCGGGACAGGAGAAGGCTTAGGGAAGATACAAAAGTAACCCTATGCCTAGGAGGAGGTTACCAAGAAGAGGGATTTGTATCCTACCCTTGCCTTGCTAAGGTGTATAGAGAGAAAGGAAAAGCAGGGCTCCTAAATTGAGCCCCAGGACAAATTGCTACTGAATATTAGACAAGGCCTTCCTTATGCAGATAACTGACCATTCTAAAATGCTGAACACAGACTGCAGAATCTTCCTTGAAATCTTGAGACATAATTCAATCAAGCCCTGAACAAGTTGCACTAAGCTCAGCTAGAGATCATCCCACACCCTTTCCCATCTGAACTGTCCTGTGGAAAGCTACACAAGAAATTTATAAGTTGCAGTTGCCATCTGACTTAAGCTCTCATGACCAAAATTCACAGAAACAGTTAGAGTCTCTTCTGTTCCACATGGTAGAAGGTCCCATCCTTAAGGCACTAAAAAACCCAACAAATAAGCCCTCACCAAAACCCAAAGCACTCCTATTCTCAGGTCTGGCCTAGCCTAAAAGTTTAGAACCCTCTTCATAATTTGCAAACATTCAGCCTAGTAAAATGATAAAGAGCTGTAGTTGCACATTAAAGGCTTTTTCAAATGGTATCACAGTGATTATAAGAAAATAATATACAGTAAAAACCAGGTATCAGTTACTGCTGTTGGAAATGCTTCCTGGTTTTTACACCAACATTAAAATACTTCCAGACTGATGAAGAGAAAAGGATTAGCTGTTTGTTTTATGCAGTAGTTTTCAGTGAAAATAAAGCCCCACCTTTGCATTGTCTAAAAACATGGCAAACTTTTCAGCTTCTTGAAAGAAAGAGAACAGCTACATTTGGCTTCTTCTATCAGATCTTTCTCATATACATTATCATCCCCAAAATGTATCCCTATTTAATTAAAAAAAGCTTGAAGCTTTGCTAAATTGGGAAGTGCCCTTACTTCTTGGAGAGCAGTGAAAAAAAAGCTTGTCATCACTAGCAACTCCTCAAAATTATCTCCTCCCAGATTTACTGATGCAAACCATTTGAGGTAATAGCCTTGACAAATTCTGTCCAGCAAAACCAGCTGACTGCTGCTGCCTTGTCTTTCCAAAACATAAGTCATAAGCCATTTAAAATAGGAAATAGTAAGCAGAAACCCACTAGACACACAAAGCAGCAGCCCAAACCTTCAGAGGGTGTCCACCACACTTGGCTAGAGTAATTGATTTTTCCCTAATTTATATCCATTTTAAATCTGGTTCAGCCCCTGTGAACAGCTGCTTCTAATCTGCTTTAATACCATCCACATTGAACTGCTTACTGTTATTGGTTTTAGGGCAATACAGAGAAAGAGAGGATTTGGATATAGTCATGGCTGTTGTTTATTGCTTGGTTATTAAATTGTACTGATTTTGGCTGGGGATACTTTGTTAGCAGCTGGGGTTAAACCACAACAGAAGTTTATAGGGTTTTTCATTGGAATTTGGAGAAGTGGGGGTACATCAATCTCACAATGATCTTTTAACTAGGAAGATTAACCAAATTATAAACAAAAGCATATCATATTTTAAAATGCTTTGGGACCAGTTAAGGATAGCAGCTGTTATTCTGAAAGTACATCAACACTTTATTAGAGCTATCAAACTATCTCTAAGATTATCCACTAGCAGAAACCCAAGTGTATTGCACATGCACACACACATATCCCTTCAGGATGGAGGGCAAGGGTATGAAGTTTTTTCATGTTTCAGGAGAACAATCTAGGATTTGCAATACTTAATGGGATGTTCCTATAGACAGAAGACACAAAAATTGCTATATGATCAGCCCCTCTACACAGGAAGGAGACTCAGGACTGCTTTCTGAGAAACCTGGATGAGTTATCTTTTGAAAGCTATCAGGGAAGGTGAGAGGGAAATAAATGACTGAAAGGCCAAAAATTCAGATAGTAATATCTTTTCTTCTACCACAGTTAAAAACATATAATACAAAAGTCCAAATTTCTGATCAAGCTCCATGACATGTTTTTCAGATGATGGTAGGGATAAGCAGGTGGACTCAGTAGCTAACATTTTAAGTGTTTAGCTTTGGTTAGAAACTGCAGCTACAAATCCCAGGACTACTCAAAATCAAGGAAGACTTTCCTCTTTGCAGACATGCATGAATGTGTATGTGAAGTTTCATCCCTCTCTTCCTTAATCCTGTGTCAAACTTTCCTTGTAAATATAGCTTGTTCTGGGAGCGTGTATTTATTACAGATTAAAAACTGCTGGGTTTGCCTGAGTGTCTTTGCCTACATTATAGAATGACAGTTAGAATTTTCTTTCTCTTTGCAAATCAAACCCAAAATGCCCAGGGTTTATAGTAGAAGAACTGCTGCTCTTTCAGCACATTTGTAGAGGAAAGTTCTCCTAGAGGCCCACAGGATGGAAATCTGCTGATTTCACAGTCCATCAGACAGGACTCACTGCAGTAACTCCACCACCACACCTTGTGTGTCTCCCACGCAGCTCCACAGCAGCAACTGCTGCAGACTCAGCCAGACAACACAGGGAGAGTTACACACAGCTCAGTGAGCAGGAACTCTAAAAAGTTAAAGACTACAGACTGGGTTTTGATTTCTAAGCTGAGGTTTTGTCATCACTGTATGGCACCATAAGCTGCAAGTAAAAACAAAAGGCCAGATCTGTCCAGATCTGCTTGCTAAAGCCTGAGAAGGGAACAAGGTTTGCATGAAATTAAATGAAATAGCAGGGAGATGAATTCTTTTTCTGCTGATGGAAGATCTTTTTCAAAATTTTGAATTGCCATTTTAAAGGGAGGCATAACTTAATTACTGCTTCTCTTTTGCAAACAAATCCTCTTCTCTGCAGAGGAGAAGCTGGACTGAAGGGACAGACAAGGCATATATGAATAATATTGCAGGGTGGGAAGACCTAAACAATTCAGAGTCGTTCTGTGAAGTACATTCCCAAGTGTAAGAACTTTTCACTAATAAAGAGTAAATTTTAAGATTACATGCAATTTTTCTATTTATGGCATTAGGGCGTTTTCTTTCTTTATCCATTGCTCTGAGCTATTATCACACCAAAGATGCAAAATCCTTAGATTTCAATTACTGCTATGCTGGGAAATTTTTAAAAAGATAGGTTGAATATCTAGTTGCCATAAATTTAGGGTGACAGCTAAAAAAACAGTTGAGAAATGCTCTGAGTCAGTAGAAATTGCTACCATCTAAATAAAACAGAAGCATTCACTTGTGTCCACAGGAAGGAAACATTGCTCATTTTTTCTTTTTTTGCTGTACATATCCAAGCAGTGTCTTTTTGTTTTGTTTTTTGAGCAGCTTTGATCATCTCTTTTCCACTACAGAAAAAGGCAGAGGGTCCTGTGTGCTGGTAGGAATGCCTAGAGAGAAGCAGACAGAGAAGAATTCACCTGAAAGTTAAATTTATCCGGGTTCCACCTGCAGGTAAGCTAGGAGTGTAGGTATATCCTGAACGCAGTGGATTGTCAGCCCATGACTCTTGTCTCCCTCCATTGGTTACAGACAGAATTAACCCACCATAACTTTCAAATGTCTGAAAGCAAGTGAGATGAATCCCCATCTCAGATATGCCTTGGACCCATTACCTCATTTATGATAGTAAGATGCTTCCTGGTACATACAAAATCTCTTTTTTCTTTTTTTTTCCCTCTTCCTGTTATCTTGAAAAAATATTTTTCTTCATAAAAGAGCGATTCTGTATGTAAGGAATAACTGGAATAGCCCTTAGCTTAAAATACAAGTTGAATTTTCTGGAGAAAGCTTGAGGAAAACATTAAAAGTTTCATTTGCCTACTCACACATACACACAAAAGTTTTCAAGAAGAAAAGTTGTTCTCTTTTGAAAAGTTTAGGGCAATTTTTCATTGCATCAATTTATTTTTTTTTTATAACCTTTACCTGCAGATTTTCTCTGTGAACATTATTAAGAAATCAAGTCTAATGGTTATGGATATTTTTCCTCCTGCTAATCACTTTCAGTAATCATTTTAAAAATCTTAATTTTTCATGGAGTAACACTGTTCATAAGGCTTGAAAAATAATAGGAATACGTTCAACTTTTTGCTAAATATTTAATTGGAAAAATCAGCCCGCCTTTCAAGATAAAAGTGTTTTGTTCCAAAGATCCAGTCATCTCTAGTAAATTATTTTTCTTAAGTTTCAAGCCTGCAACACTCAGAATAAATGAGATGTCTTACAGCTTTTTTAATAAAGGAGATGGAATTATTCTTGTTAATTTACTGATTTTATTAAGAAGCAGATGAACTTCTATAACTGGAGAGAATATGGGCTTGCAGGGAAACAGCGATAAATGCACTCCTGGGTATGTAGTGATACTTTTACTCCATCACTCCCCACTTCACCATACCAACTGAATTACACCACTGTCGCCCTGCAGCCATTTTATGTGTTAAAAGTGTAGTTGACCAGCAAATGTCATTTCTTCTGAACACAACTTGGACTCTAAGGGGACCTTAAAAACTGTAGAGCTACTTTAAGTCTTACCTTTTGGCTTCTTCAGTGGAAGGACTAAGTGACCTTTCTTTTAAATTTTTTTTCTCGATTGTTCAAGCAGACTAAGTGCTTTGGGCCAAGTTTGCAAAGGTTTTGTTGGTTTTTTGTGTGTGTGGGTTTTTTGTTTTTTGCTTGTTTGTTTGTTTTTAGTTTTGCTGTTTCATTTTTTTTTTCCTGGGTGGTGGGGGTTTTTTTGTTTGTTTGTTTTTGGTTTTTTTGATTTTGTTTTTTTTTTTTTTTTTGATAATACCTAAAGGCAGTAGTTCTACACCTGTCATTTAGACTTGCATACAAATACCATTGTGTGTTTATTAGGACTATTGTCCTGAGAGGTGTTTCTTGACTTTGCAGTAAGATTGTTCTGTCACCATTTTACTAAAAAGTCTGCAGAATTTTGGGGATGATATTTTCTATTCTATCTATAAGCTTCAGCCTACCTGGAGCAGGGATGGTCTCCTCCAGCAGAGGATGAGATGCAGTGGCCATGGACTGGCTTCTGCTGTCACCAGCAATAATAGCAGCTGAAATTAATAGCAACAATAACAATAACACATCACTGCTGCGTAGAAAGTACAGGCAGGCTGGGTTTTCTTGTGCTGCTGTTAATATAAAAATATTTAGATAGATTTGTTTTAGAAACATGGATTTATATTTCTCAGTCCAAACAAAGTTGTTTGGAACTTATGTGGGAAGAACACGATGTACTGGCTCTCTTTAGAAGCAAGAAAACAAGAAGCTTCTTGCTGTGCTGCCACAAGACATATTTATTATTTATTCTCTTTCTTTGCCCAGTTTATTTTTCAACACCAATTAAAAGCTTATTCCTGCATCTGACTCCAAAATACCTTGGGCTTCAGCCATTCTGTGTATTCATCGAGTTTTGTCTGCCTCTTTGTTCTGCAAAAAGTAATGTCAGCCCAGACTGCTCACTGCAAATATTGAATCAAGACATCATCAGGTTATTTGCTTTTTTTCAATTGTTTCCTTTTTCTATGAAGGTGTCCTGGGGTGACTTTATGATGCTTGTATCCCCAGTCATCTGTTCTGTTTATGCCGGATATTAAGTTTTGCACCTTTAAGACTGGTTCTGAGAGCGAAGGGGGAGAAAAAAACATGGAGTTTGTTTTCAGAAACTTCACTTGCTCCTCCATATTTTATTCCTTCTCCTGGACTGTGCTCTCTGCAGCATGGACAGACAGTGGGAGAGAGCTTTCCTTTGCTTTTTAGTTAGCTTTTTAGCTAGCTGAGGCAGAGAAGTTCCCCAGACTGTGTTTTTCTTTTTCTTGGAACTGTTTAAACCTGCTCTGGACTGAAAACTCAGTAAAACACTGGGAGCTCACACCTGTGGCCCACCAAGGCCGGGATGCAGCATTCCAGCGCTGGAGGGACTGATAAGAGACTGAGCGAGGTGAGCCACACCCCACAACAAAGACTTTCTGAATTTGCCATCTCTTCAGAACAGTGAGAGGTTTAATTGTTTAATATTATTAGTTTTTCATGTTTATGAATATTTTACTTGTTAAATAAATAATTTTTTCCACTTTTCTCCAAGGAAATCTTTTCCTGAACCAATTAAGAAAGAAGCCACTTGAATCTGCTTTCTAGAAGAAACCCTTTAGAACCGTTTCATCTCAAATTCACCCTAAACCAAGACAAATACAGAAGGGGAAAAAAAGTAACCAGCATTATAAACAGGGAGGCTTTTATGCCTAATAAAATAAGTTTCTATATATTAAGAAAAAATGAAATGAAGACAGAACGTTGTCAATTCTCTGATTCATTAGGTAGCTCCAACAATTTTTTGTAAATATACTGTCCTGTAATTGCATTTCAGATGCTGGAAATTTGTGACTGGCTTTCTTTTTCCAGCCACCATTAATTCTGCTTGGCACTGATGGTTTTATCTTCATCTGGGTATCAGCCTGCCTGTCTCTAGAAAACGCATATTGAGACCTGCACTAGACATTTCAGTAGTCCACAAAAATATTCATGTCCCTCCAAGTCATAGCTAAACCTGTCAGTGAGTCAGAAACCAGCAAGTCAACATGGCACTGAGTTCAACACTGTCCTTGCTAAGCCATGAAGGTGCCACTGCAGGGACACCACATGGCACCACGTGCAAAACTGTGTGCTCTGTCTGGGATACCTGGAGAAAACCACCAAAGAGCCTAAATTGCCTGATTCTGACACATCTCTTCTCCCATGGGAAGAAGCCTTCAGGGAGCAGCCTGAAATCCCTGCAGACCTCTGCAGACCTGTTTGCCTATACCTGCAAAGAGCTTGTAATATTTCTTAACAGGTACTTATCTGGACATGAGTGAGCACTGAGGTCCGTGTGTACTTTCAGTGCTCATCCTCTTGCAGGTGGCAATAACTCAGAGGCTTGGGAGAAACAAGTTCAAATCTCTTGGCAACAAATTTTCTCTGTGACTTTAGCCACAGGGGAACACCTGCATTGGTCCTAGCTCCCCATGCTGTTGTGCAAATTCTGGATATTGCAGACTGACTGTCCCACTGATTCCTTCCTCCTGCATGTCACATTCCCCAGGAAAACCTGCTGACCTCTGCAGGACTTTTGAAGCAAGACATTGGGTACTTCTGTGAGGCTGTGGATTAGGGACACAGTCCTACAACCTCAGCTGAATTGACCATGGCAGAAATCAAGAGAGAAGGCATACAGGATGGAAGAAAGGCCATCAAGAGGTCCATCAAAAGGTTTATTAATCTGTAATGTCACTTAATGTGGGCAGTGTTTCCCCTTGACATGACATCACCACCACTAGGCTCTCTTCCAGAACTAATTCTACAACTTTGTCTTTGAGCTCACAAGAATACTGTGATGATCACTAGTCAAGACTGAAACACTTCTCTGCAGAAACAACAGGAGCTATTGACATACTTTAACACAGATATAAATAAAAATAAAAATTAAAAAAAAAATAAATGTAATCTGGATCAAGACTGACTGGTTATCTTCCTAAGGGGCAAAACTCACCCCATGGACTAGACAGTGACGTGTAGAGCTCCACAGCTGAATTGTCAGAGGATTAAAAGCTTGGCACAGTGTCCTGCAGAAGCATAACAGCTCCCATATTCATTATATAATTACAGCTACTGATTAATAATCATCCAAGGCCCTGCTGCTTCTTCCACAACTGTTATAGGAGTGCTCTCTCTGGAGAGAGAGCCCTTTCGAAGCCAAGGGGAGTTCCCTGTATAAATAAAGCAGAAAGCAAAGATTCATGCTGTGAGTGGAACAAGGAAACCTGACAAAGGATTTTCTCTCCATCAAATACAGCATGCAAAAAGCTATTTATTTCTTTGGCTTCAACTGATTGACAATGCTGGCAGAAGGTGCCAAAGAACCTGTGCAGGAACAGAAGACGTGCTGTGCTACTGGAAGACTTTCTGTGCTCTTCTAGAGGACCTATTCTGGATCTGAGCTATGACATGAGATTCTCTCTCCAGGGAGAAGACAGAAATTTGCTTTTGGCCATTAACCTCAAGAGTTGCCTACAGCTGCCCAGCTTGCAAGGCCCCAGCTACTCTAGCATATAACCATGGGTCTGCCCACATCCATCTCCAAGGGAACACATCCTTCTCTGTAGGAAAAGCCAAGGCAGGGGTAGCTGACACAGAGTAAGAGGTACGTAGTCCAAACCTCTTTCCTTTGCTGAATCCTTGTTCTAACTTTTAACTTTCAGTTTTGTACTTGAATACTGAAAACCCATAATTTATATGGCATTTCTCTATGACACTTTAACTTGGGGGTAATGGAGTGGAATTGACTTTGAAAAGCAGCAGAGGATTTGAGAATGTAAACTTTTACCAACTCTGCTGAGGAAGAGCAAGCCAAGAGAACAAAAAAGAGGGAAGGTTTACTTATAGACATGATTGTAAAAATAAGATTCTATTTGATTTCCTAGCATTTTTAGAAGAAAGGGACATTGAATGTGAATTGGTTTAAATCTTGTTGTCCATAAGGGCATATAGAATGGAGAAAGATTTGTTATGCATTCTTCAAGCTCTCAGTTTTCTTCCTAGCAGATATGTAGCACACATCTGCATGTAGCCTTCTCTGCATCTCCTTTACTTTGAAATAATTTGGTATCTATGCGATTGGAAGGAGATCAGTACAGTGAAAATGGCAAGAGACTACAGTAAATAGGAAATGGAACTTTTCAGTTAGAACTGCTTTGCGAGCCACTACCTTTGGGTACTTCCCCCGATTTCAGGACAGATCTTTGTTAATAAGTTCTTCTTAACAAGGGCTGCAGCTAGTTACAGATTTGCAAACTGGCTGCCATGGAAACAAGCTCATTAAGCTCCTCTTGCAAGCCCCTGTCCCATTTACACTGTTAATGTTGAGGATGACAATCTCTATATCCTGACTTGTTTTCTTCAGTCAGGTTTGAGTGTCTCTCAGGGTGCTGGGAGTGTTTGCCATTGGAGATTACAAAGAACCACTCTTTCCTTCCTCACTCCCTTTCAGTCAACATTTGAGCAGCACAAATAAAGTTCCCAGGAGCCCCTGAAACACTGGGAACAGGGGACACCAGGAAAATTGTAAATTGGTGTGACAAGGCCCCAGGTAAAATCTGAGACAAATTAGTGAGACATGAAAGCTTTTGAAGGAAAAAAAACAAAGCAAACAAACGAAAACACTGTGATTATCTACACTTGACTGTAAAAATCTGTTACACTGTCATTTCTAAGACTGCAAAACTTCATCTGTTTGTGTATTTTTGGCAAGAAGATAATTTTTTCCTCATACAGAGAAGTGGTAGGGAAAAGATCATTTATCAAACCTTGTGACTCTTAAAGAAACTTACCCTCCGTCACAGGAGGGGCGCTGCCAACACTTGGACTCTCTCTGAGCATCTTTAGATAAATAGGGTATCCAGAGGCTCTTGTCACACTCCTTAATTTGCTGCTTTATGAAGCCTGGTCTTGCCTACCCCCATCCCCAGCACAGTCCTACTGTAGGCACACCAACGAAAGGCCAACGCAGGAGCACTGACAGCCATCATGAGATTTCATTGTTGCATTCAGGAGGAACAGGAAGTCTTATTTTACCACAAAATCTGACTTTTCTTACAGGTGTGCTGGCACAGAAAGGAATTGGCATTGCAATAGTAGGCTCCACTCTTCATTTTTGCTGGAAGGAATTACTCAGTCAACATCAGCATGCCTGGCAGTGTCTCCTGTTAAAATGCACTATTCTGTAATTTCTGTGAATCCTTGTATGGCACTGGGCTCACACAGGGCAGCTGGAATCCATAAGACATCAAAGACACCAGACAGAGGTCAGGAACTCAGTTTGCTGCTCGGGAGTTTCTTCAGAGATTTTTGTTTGCTACTGTCTTAAGATAAATCTCTTTGAAAACTCTTCAGTGTCAAAGCAAACTGGATAAAAGGTCAAGAAGAGCTTGATTCTACTACTCTCTGCATTCAAGTTTGCTTTCCTCACAACCTTGATTAGTCCATCATTTTCTATCTTTCTCCATATCCTTCTTTCCCTTGAAAAAGCCCTTAAGTGTCCCCAGACAAAGTGTTTGCATGACTGATCTATGAGCTCTGTGCTCAGAGATTCACACACTATTTCCAAGCAGGCTGGTGCATTCATACAGAGTTCAAGGCTCAGTTCTGGACTTGGCTTAGCTGGTTTAATTCCAGAGTTTGGTGCACTTCACGATTCCTAAATTTTCTTCCAAAAAGAAACTTTCCTTAAGCTCATGAAGGACTGTCAAGCTTTTGGCATCACTTGCTCTACTATTCTTGTCACCTTCCCCATACAGGTGAAATCCAGTAATTCTGGCTCACGGAAGGAATAAAGGAATTGGATGTTGACTGTTTGTGGGTCAGTGCCTGAGCAGTGTTTGTAATGTCCTCCACAATATTTCTGGGAAGTGAGAGTGCTAATCTGTGATA
This sequence comes from Trochalopteron elliotii, assembly GCA_024734555.1. Taxonomy (NCBI): domain Eukaryota; kingdom Metazoa; phylum Chordata; class Aves; order Passeriformes; family Leiothrichidae; genus Trochalopteron; species Trochalopteron elliotii. The sequence continues at coordinate 2,606,599 of JANPWX010000604.1, read as the reverse complement.
AATCTGTAAGTGGTTTGGCAAATTAAAATCTCAGTCATGTGATAACAATTAAAAAAACTTCTTTGCCCATATGGCAAAAAGGGACACCAAGAACCAGTCAGTCCTAAGGTATTAGTTGCCACTGTCAGTCTTCTGGTCTTCAGCAATTAAATGGGAAGTAATCACCTAAAGGACCTGACCAGGATTCCTTTGTGATCTGCTGCTAATGGTCTGGCCCCTTAACTCACTCTCCAATATTGCTCAGGTTTCAGCAACTTTGCAGGGGCTTATTTGCCTAGTCCACCACCTCTATCCTCTCTTCCCCAGCTAAAGTGGAGCCAGCCTTTCCCATGCAGACACCATGGTAAAAATGAAGGTGCCTGGGCGCTCCACTGCTTTGTGTTGGCATCACCCCATAGATTTCATTAAAGCTTAAATGATATTTATGGGCCCAAGTAATTTAAATTATTAAAGTATGATAGCTGCCACCTAAACCCATGATTTAGTACCAAAAACGACTTTTGCTTCCATTCATTAGTTACTGGAGCAAATAATTTTAATTTAAAGCCAAAAAAGATAATGGAGGTGTAGGTCAAAAACTGGAACATAGAAATAATAACAAAAAGAGACCACTGATGCAGTTAATGTCATCAGGACAAGTCAAGTATTAGCTGTCTGTGCATGAAGATAATCAGGGTTTATAGTGCAGAAGTGAGTCTGTGTGGGATTGGGTTTGGACTATTTCATCAATTATATAGCCGTAAGCTATAATAAAAAATAATAATACTGTGCACTTGCACAGTGCTTTCATCATCAGATCTCATCTAGAAGTACTTCATAAACATTAATTAAGCTACCCGCCCCGTGAAGTACATATTAGTTCATTATTATTATTATTATTATTATTATTACTATTATTATAATATCAGTTTTTTAAATAAAAAAGAAGTTAAGTGACTCACCCAAGGTCACCTCCATCATGTTTATGAGGTCTGTCATCTGACAGTCAACTGAAATGCGGTTTCCAGGATGAAAAAAAGTATGGGGTGATCTGGGGATGATAAAGTGATACTGCTTGTCTCATGTTTGTAGTATGATTCCATAATTTTAAGACTGGTGTATCCATATTGTGATGTAGATTCATTAATGCCCAATTTGATCTAAGTCTCCAATTTTTTGTTTTTATTCACAAAGCCTACAGAAACAGAATATCTGTGATGGCTTTACTTTCTTGCTAAACTTATTTTGAAACTGCCCAATGTAATCAAACATCATATGAAGGAACTAAAAGAATCATAATGCTACCACAGTTTTTTTTCCTGTGTATTTCCCTCTTGTGCATATCACCTGACAACCACTGGACTATAAAAAAGCTTACAATTTAGGTAAAACCTAAGGTTTTTTTTCTTAAGTGGGCTTTCAAGGACTAAGGTTATGCAGCAAAGTGATTGTTGTTTGACAAACCACAAATTCCTTAACTCACTCTCTGCTTTCAAGGCAGCCCATGTCATTACAGGCTTTTCCTAGAGGTTAAAGATACTTGCTTTTATTGAAGTCAAAATACCTAAGGGACACAGGTTACAAGAGATATCTCTGGCACAGGGAATAACAGAGAACAGCATTGTGTCACAGTGGGGTGACCACTGAGATCCTTGGCAAATCCAGTTATTTTAAAGAATTTGTTACCAGGACATCTCAAAGTGATGTGAAAAAAGAATAAGTCTGGTTCTCTTGTCCATGTGTGGAGAGTGGGGAAGCCAAGATACAGAGCAGTGAGGTGAGCTGCCTTTCAGTGTTCAGAGGTGGGGTTCCCAGACATCAAGGTGTGCATCATGATATTGTGTATTTCCCCGTAAAAATGAATCACCTTCACTGTGCTTCTGAACTTTCTAGAACCTGTGAATGTGCCTTTCAAAAGACAGATTTGGAAGAGCTCTTGCATTGTAACAGAATTGAAGTGCATGAAAATGATATACTTGTAAAACCCATATCCTATCTTATTTATCTATTGTCTCTGCCTTGCCTAAATCCAAGGACAAACATCTTCAACTCTCCTTTTTAGGATACAATGCTCTGTGGTGTAAGGCTTTATCTTATAGAGAGTTCCTCTATGGATTACACCTGCAGGAGATTTGAAAACCCACGGAACCTTTGGGGCTTATGATCTCTCTGCTGTGTCTTTGAAGGAGGGATGGAATCAATATGTTTTCAAAAGAGCAATAGCTTGCTAAATGGCTATGGCATACATAGCAGTATTGGATATTGGTAAAATGACACTCTGCATCTCCACCTCTTTGAGCTGTGTCAGATAAAGTTGCTTGCATTAGGTCTGTACACAGTTACTTCTTGTCACTCTGTGAATTTAGAAACCAAAGATAAGGCCTGGCAGAAGTGAGAACAGATCTAAATATTTTATGGGTCCTGATGGGTTCTTAAGTATGCACAACACCTGCTCCACAGCACAAAGTGACCTAATATCTGCAGACAGTGATGAAGAGCAAAGACACCTTCTCTCACTCCTTCAGGAGAATGGCAAATATGGTAAAATAGGGCAAAAGCAGTGAAATACTGCCTTGGCCACTGCAGCCAACCTGGACTTTGGGTGTGGGCTGACTCCAGACCAGGAGTACATTCGCTCTCCTTATCATCTGGCCTGGTTTAGAGCTCATTTGCTCGAGATTCACTATACTAAACTGTGAAACTATTTTCTCCTTTGCCTCTCTCTCTTGCAACAGATGGATTGCAACAAAAAGTGAAGAAAAAACCCACAACACTTTTCTCTTTGCAGGAGGCATCAACTCCAAGCAATGTCTGTCCATTTCCTCTGGCTAGAGACATATTCACTCTCAGTTCCCAGTCCTGCTGCTGGGGAAACAATGATTCTGTAATTGGTTTCCTCAGTAGCATTGAAGCTGGTAGTTCACACAGGAACACAACAGGAAAGAATAAACAAGCTCACAGTCACAAACTGATTGATGGGAGACTTTTAGTGCCCCACGCTGAAGAGATTTAAGGCTCATTTAAAAGCCTTTGAATGCCATTTAAAGTTTTCCATCAAGGTTACTGGGGGGTTTGTATTAGCTCTCTGACAAGTGAGATATGTGTAGCGTTTTACAGAAAAAGAATTGGGTTTTTCCCCTCAATTTGAGAAAGCTCCTGTTTCCTTCTTGGCCATAAAAATATCTGTTAGGTGCTTGTTTGTGTGGGCCCAGCCAGCTTTTTTTTTGACCTCTGTGATTGTTGCTCATACAGATGTGCTTGACACAAAGCATAATTATTTTTTTTTGAATTTCATGAATTTATAAGTATAATAAGTATGTGCTTAAATAAAAGAAAGATTAAATATATTTGTTAAATGTGGTGACTACCCTTGGATGCCAAAATTAATTAGGTGTTGAAAATGTAGCTATCTGTTTGAAATTGCACGAATAATAGATATGAGGCATTCCTAATAAACCAAAACCTCTTGGGCTTCGAACTCTCCACCTCTGCAATAAAAGACAGAGAATTTACCTACAAAGTTACACAGCCAAAAAGCTATTCAGAAAGACCACTTTAGATTAAATAGAGACAGACTTTTCTGATTTCCTGGGTGTAGTTAAAAATATTATACATGCATGTGTTTTTACAGATGTTTGGAATGCAGGATAGAGTTCAAGGGGGTTTGGATTAGTTCTCTCTGACAGTCACTTCACAACTACTCAGTATCTCTTGCCCCTGGTCTGGCTCCCCACTGTTCTGCAACTGAGTCAATCCATTTCAATGATAAAGTAACTCCTGAATATAAATCACTTGGGATACAGAGGATGAAATAGTCTCTGATATATATATATTTTTAATTTGTCCTCTTACTACACAAAACCACTTCTATTCACTTTAATCGACAACAGCTAAGACACAACAGAACAAAACAGAATAGCACAAAATTACAAATGGCAGAAACAGCTACTTAATTTCAGGAAATTCTATCCTCACTTAATGATATCATGAATGCCACAAAAATGCTCTGGTTATTATTAAAAAAAATACAAAGATGAAACTGTTTCATAAATATTTTTTTCTCACTCTTCAACTATTAGATTAATATGTGTCATTTAAGGAAATAGAACCACTAAAATATATTAGCTAAGATACATTGTCTTGCATTGCTCCTTTTATATCCCTTCACATTTTATCTTGGAAAGCCGAAATTTGACTTGTTTCATTTTCCATGTAAATTTAAACAATTCACATGCGATTCAACCTGCGCAGTCCTTGCAAGGAAATATTCTGCTTAGGAAATGCCTTTGCCAAAACAACTTGCAAGAGGAAAGGGGATGAAAAAGAACCTGTGTGGTGGTAAAAGAAATCTTTTGGGCCCTCCTGTGCCCGTGGGGTTGGGCTGCATTTTGTGGACTGAAAGTGAAGCTTCTGGATGTGGCCCATTCAAGCAAGGCAGTTTGCTTCAAACCCACTCTGCTACTCCAAAGAAGAGCAGAAATAGATGGAGCTGAGGTGGATTATCTCACAATGAGGAGAGAGAACTGCCTCTGGATACAGCACCTTGAATCTCCCTAAGCTACAAGGATATCACACTTTTATGCAGTTAAATATCCTTTTGGTGTTAAAGAGCATCTTCCAATCAGGTACCTTTAGCTCAACTCCCAACCTGTTGTACTTCCCTTCTTTATCCTTCTTGGATAAAAATCTGGGGTGAACTTTCCCGAGGGGTTTAAATAAAACCATGACAGGAACTGCTGAATAGCTGTGGGATGCAGAAGCCAACTCTTTTCAGAAATTCCAGATAGGACTGAAAGAATCTTGGTGAAGGTATTTCTCATTATGTGTTTGCACAGTGCCTGACATACAGAGAACAGCCCCTCACAAACTTTGTATTACAACTTTTTAAAGTATACTTGAAGAAAATTGATGCAAAAATAGGAAAAATAAGTCAAAACAATATTACAGAATATTCAAAAATAGCTTTTTTACAATTTAGTACTTCAAATTCAGCACTGTTTTTCTATCCCAAATCTACCTGCTTGCTTGTTTTGTAAAAAAGTTGACATTTTCAGCTGCAGAGGAATAAATTCCAAGGAGTTTCAATTCTGTGGTTTACTATAAATTAAAATAGCATAAAAATAATTTACAAGGAATTGAGTCTCTCTGCAGGTTGTTGCTATTCTATAGTCTTCCTTAGACAGGCAAGCTGTCAGTTATTAAACAGTGACCTAATATTTTGCTCTCACTTTTGCTGCAAAACTCTAATTCTCTTTGTTATTTTACCAGGAAGTAACAACAACAACAACAACAACAATAATAATAATTACAACAAGGTACCTCACAATTTAGACTATTATTAATTCTTGATGGCTTTTTGAATAAGCAAAAGATATGGAAGTATTTTCAAATTTTGCTGCAGAAATTAGCCATTCCATTAGTGTTTATCTGTCATAAAACACTTGCATACACTGTTCCTAGCGAGTGCATGAGTTAGTGAGTGTGAGTATGTACATGTTCTTGCATGCACATTGTTCACATCCATCTGCCTTGTAATGTGTGCATAGGTGAACATATATATCAGAGCTCTCTACATGAAATTATAATTTCTGGATAGTTATAATTATTAAAAAGGAATAATTAAGGATCCCTTGAAAAAGTTTTCATATCTCATTATGGTGGGAGAACTGTCTCTAAATACTAAATATAAAAGTGTCCTGTAATATCAAGCAGTGTTGTAAAAACCACGGGTGATTTGAAAAGAAAGATGGCTGATAATTCTTACCACTTCTTCAGGTCTCACTAATGGATATGAAAGAAAGTCACACACGCACAGCAAATTCTTATTTATAGGTATGAAATTCTTTCAAGTTAAGACAAAACTAATCTGAATGTCCTTAAACATATCTTGTTATCTAGATTTCAGATAAAACTGACATGAAATTCAGATTCTGAACTTGTCTTCATGAGCTTAAACTTAAGGTAATACCTTGAGCTTTCATGTAGTTGTTACAAAAAACCTCAAAACATCTCCCTCCTCTCTATCAAAAAAGGTGTTATCTTTGGAATTAATCTCACTGCCTGTATAGAATTAATCCTATCTAGTTTCAGTAAGCTTTTGTATATGTATTTATATGATCTTGCTTTTCTCAGGCATCAGAGGATTGCGTGTGGAATTCATTCCCTGGCAGACTTTATACAATAAAGTCTGTTAATACTATAAACAATATAAAATTGTTTAGTAAGCTACAGTGTGATGTTCATTTATTGGAGGCTCTAACATAGCAATGCCATGTTACAGAAATGAAACAATTCTATGCCAGAAAAATTACATTGATCTTACCCATACTCTGCATTCTGCTTCCAAATCTTGCAAGCTCCCAAATAAGCTACTAAGCGAAAATGGTGGCTTGAAGGTATTTTGGAAAATGAAATTGAAAACACCCCAAAAAACTGAAAAGAAACCTCTCAGATGAAATAAGAGAACATTTTTATGACATTCATTGGTAGTTCTTGAGCCAGAATATACTGAAGCATATTGGGTTGCTTGCTCAGAATCTAGTTGTTAACAAACACATTTGGGAGATAATGACTACAAATCTACCATTGTGAATATGCTGTGTGATTGTCTCATATCTTTTGGGAGAAAAGTTATTAGAGGAATTACCTGACTGTGGACACTCAATTTTAGTAGGTTTTGTCATGCACAGCATTTGCCATTTACGTCCATAAGAGCAAATAAAAATAATTCCAGAGGGTAAAAATCGCAGCCAAAAATATATATATGTATAAACAGGAAAAATAAATCAACCACTGAATTGTGCATGAACTCAGTGCTTTGTTGGGTATCATCAAATGTTAAAAACCAAACCAAATCAAAAGACACACAGAAAAACAAAAGTATCCTCTTTTATTAGGAAAGTGAATGCCATGATTTTATAGGTCTTCCTTCTAATTCCTGTTGGTTCATTATGTCTGGTAGAGGATAGGGACTGCAGTAGCTTAGTTAACCATTTGTCATTTAGACAGTCCTGTGTATTATATAGGAGAGAACCAAAGTCAGACAGAGTTATTTCAATCTTGTTGTTGTCTATGTTTAATTTTAATCTTAGAGTTGTCTATGTTTAGACAAGTATTGTTTGTGCTTTGTAGCCTCTTTGTGATGTGTCGCCTGACCTCTCATTCTGAAAGAACTTTTCATGGGTTTTTATTTAACAGAATCATTTTATCATTGGCATTTCTTTTTTCACTGAGCTACAACTAAGTGCCACATAGTCAATAACGTCCGCTGGGAAAGATCCAAAACAGGAGGCTGGAGCACATCACCAGGCAGGACTGAGTTGCCTCGGAGGTGCAACTTGGCGGTGAACTTGGAAAAGTAATTACTGCAATATTTAATTCTACTTGAAGTCAATGTCATGCAGGTGAGAACTTACTTAACACTCTCTGGGTGCTAAAGCTTTTAGAGTCAGACTTCACAGAAGCGTCTGTATTTCTGACCTTTGGGGAAGTTCTTTCCTAGTTCCTTCTCTCTTGCAGAAATGTGGAGAATGTACCTCTCACTCAATTTTTCTGTCTTTCAAAAATACCTCATCAACTCTTTTTTGGTTCTGGAGTATCCTCCTACTGAAATCTCTCCAGGAATTAAATATACCAGGACAAAATCATCTGCTGAAGATAAAGCATGTCTTGAACAAAGATTTCACTTTACATGTACCTTCCTCTGTTGTAAAGCCTTGAACTACAGTAGATCAGAAACTTTTGTGACTCTCTATAACTTCAATGAAAGACAGTGCTTTTAGTATAATTAAATAAATGTCCCAAATGTGTAAATCTGGTCTGTAAAGCCTGACCTGAAATCTCACCAATCCACTTGGAGCTGCCTGGCATTTCTGGTTTTGATCCCAACTGGGAATACCAAGAAAATTGATTTTATCATTGTGAGAAGACTGCGAGGCAATGAGTGTACATTTAAATATGAGTATACATATTTATGTATGCATGAAAAAATACGATTTAGGAAAAAAAAGTCAGTTACATGTTGCACTGGCAGTGCATAAAAATTTTAGGACAGAGTCCACATTTCTCCAAAGAAATTCCATAGTGCTACATTCAAACCATTCTAGACTTGAATTTTCTGCTCTTTACCATGGAGGCATGCTTGGATAACAGCCTCTCTGATAATCAAATTCAAACTATTGTATTAAATTAACCAAAAATTAATAACCAGAAGGACCCGAAAGTGAATTAAAAGAAGCAATGTGTTAAGAACACTGAAATGAAAGGAGGACTGAGCAGATTTAAGGAATAAGGAGAAGGTAAGTAAAAGAAATAACAATTTGGTGCTTTTTATGCAAAGCTTACAGCAATCTCTATCTTGTGGTGTAAGAGTGGAGTCAATTTATCTATATTTAGACATGCCTCGCATGGGGGAGCACAGGGTATCTATAAACACTTGCACAATAATTAAAGCCAGCCTTGCTAGCACAGCCCAGGCAGCCCTGGTGCAGCATGCATTCTGCCCATCAGCAAGCCCTGGGAAAGATTGGAGTCATTAGGGAGAGCACACTGTGCGACGCATGAGTCTGCTCAGCACAGCTGCATCTTTTTCCTTCTGCATTGTGTGGTGTCCCAAGCAAAGCTGGTGTGCTGCTGCAGGAACTTAAAGGAGGTCCCACCCAAGTGCCTGGGAGTGGCCAAAGAAAGACTTGTGAATGAGAAAATAAAGAAGCTGTGTACTTAAATCCATGCATTTTTAAAGCGATATTGCTACCATGAGCTGGATAACCAAGAGGTTTGGAATGGCAAAGTTATGTGGATTTCTGTCTACATGATTTAATGGTCTGTTAAGCATCACTAAGGCTCATTGAAAGCCAAAAACCATTAACTGAATCTTGGGTGGGATATATTCCCAGGTTCCCAGCAGGACTAGGGAAGTGGTAATTCCTCTGTTCTCAGCACTGGTGAGACCACACCTCTGTGTTAAGTTTTGGGGCCCTAACTACAAGAAAGAGATTGAAGTGCTGGAGCATGTCTAGAGAAGGGCAATGGAGCTGGTGAAGGGCCTGGAGAACAAAAAAATCTGTGAGGAATGGCTGAGAGAGCTGGGGGTGTTTGGCCTGGAGAAAAGGACACTCGGGGACACCTTATCACTCTCTACAACCACCTGAAAGGAGGGTTTAGTGAGGTGGGGATTGGTCTCCTCTCCCAAGTAAAAAAAGACAGGACAAGTAAGGACTGAGAAAACCTCCAAAAGGAGTTTTTTTCCCATGTTAGAAAAAGCATTTATGATGACAAAGTTAGCTGAGATAAAACCCTCATTCAGAAAAGCATCTGGTCACATACTCTTGTCCTATTGACAGCAGTAGGGCTTAAGTTATGTGGAAAATTAAATATACGTTTAAATGTTGAAAAAAAGAGATGCTTAAATATTGAAAATATTGAAAAAAAATATGCATTCCGGGATTCTGGATGTTGATGATTAAGTGGATATTTGTCTAAGCAACATTAGGAAAACATCTGTCTTGGCACATTTACATGATAGAAAAGTCTTACATTCATCTCCTTATGCCATGGAAATTTAACTGCCCATAGTACACCAGAATCCAAGCAGGTAGTCAGTTGAATCTCACTCTTCCAAGGCAAAAAAAAAGGAAAAAAAGAAAAAAAATCAAAGCACAGCTTTCTGCTTGTGAGGGACACAAGTTACTATGTTTGCAAACAGCATTTGGCTGGTACTCTCTTACAAGTTACAAGCATCACAGTTTAAACTAACACAGATCACCCTCATGACTAAGTACATGCATTAAATATGGATGTGTCAAGAAGGCTGTTCTTCAATAATTTAGTCATTTCTTTTGGCACCCAGAGCATAAATATCTCTCCCATCTCTTTATGGGAGATAATATTTTGTCTCAGACTAAGTTTCAAGGGTTTCTCTGAAGGAAAACCTATTTCCTACTGGTTTTGCTATTTGAAGAATAGATCCCTGTTTTCAAAAAGACAATTTGAAATTTGAAGCAGACAAAATTCCAATTAGCATATCAATTTGAAAGCTCCATCATTGCTTTTCTTGTACTGAAGGAAACATCGATGATACATTTTGTCATATTTGGGTTTTCTATTTGTTTGGGTTTTTAAGTAATTGATTTGAAAAATCCTAGCATGGAGTTTATTTAAAAACATCTCTACAAGTTTTGAATGCATGTTGAAGGAAAATTCCCAAATGTATTTTCTTGCATGGTAAAGAGGGTAGTATTTCACCGTTATCACAAAAAATACTTCTAAAACGTTCTTAGTCTCGCTGACTTCAAGTACTTTTTTATTAACACAAAAGTATGGAATTGCATATTCAAGGGGACTAGGATTTCAAGTTAAAATTATTCTTATCAGAATATTTTCAGTAAATTAAAAAATTCGTATATTACTGTTATTAAAAAATGTCAGCCAGAAAAGAAGATCAAAATGTTGCAAGCAAAACCAGCTGCCTCCTGTACCATTCAAATAATGAGTCAAATATGGAATAGAGCTGTTAGCCCCAGTGAGAATATCTATCCCACTGGTCTGTTAAATATATTTCCTGGAAATGCATGTACTTATTTCATGCTTGGAATGATACATAAAATCTCATAAAAGTGCTATGAGGGGATAAATAACCAAAAAGGTGTTGTGACAGGAAGTCTGTAGATAAATGATTAACCAAGCAAGATATTTGCTTGTGTAGCAAGGGGAAGAATAGGAAGGCTTTTTTTGTTCAAGGGGTTTTTGAGAAAGCAAGGGTGGAAAAGGAACTTATGGTGAGGAAAAAATCACTGACAGGAAAAAAAGGGAAAGTAGGGGAACAAGGAGTAATACTCCCAGTACTGCTCCTCTGAAGAGCACTTTAGGAAATGTCACTCTTGTCCACAGCCAGTTCCAGATGTTCAAAGCAGAGAGAAAAAGAACATGCAAGCTAGCTAGGCAAAAACTAAGCTCTGGTAGTCTTTAGCATTCTTTAGCACAAAGATGCTTCATTATTCAGTTATGTAAATGAAGTTTCTGTAGAAAGGATGTATAATATAATCATTTTGGAACTGTAAGCATCCAGCTTACCTCCATTACAGAAAATCACTGCCTGGTGCTTCCAGTCCCTCCTTCACATGCCACAATCATCACAGATGCAGATGATCTATTGAGTACCATTTCAAAAATAGGGTAGTCAGAAAAGTTATGGGTTGTTTTCCTTAATAGGGAAACCCACACCATTTTCCTTTCAAGCACAGACATCTGTCTTTAGGGTGAAGAAGAGGTGGGCATTGTTTGACAATGATCTATCAAAAACGGATTTATAGAGTCTACCAGACATTCTTTTTTTCCAGTTTTAGGCTAGGGTCACCTAGCCACACCTTTAGGGTCAAATGGGATCTGGAGAGAGAAGAAAGTCCATCTGTCTGCTTCAGCACCAAAAGTTACTGTGTGGCAATAGGAAAGGCTTTTATTATACTCTAGTTCCTGAAGGGATCCACAGTCAAGGAACATTACCTTAGCCCTTGTGAAGCTCATATAGCTCATTTGATCTATAAAGAGCTTTCCAAACATAACTCACCCTAATCAGAAGTTTGCAATGAGCTGCAATCACTTCTGCACTACCTACAAGAAACTCTGATGCTGCGAGTTTAGTGATAATATCCAGATCTCCTCTGTAAATCTGTGCTAAAACTGAGACAAGGGTCAGAGACCTGATATGCCACCTGAAGTTGCACCAAGCTACTGATAGGCCAGCTACCTCTAACTTCCACTGCATTTAAAACAGGGACAGAAAACCTCAAAACTCAGGTTTCAAACACGTCTTCCTAGTTCTTGAAGACCCTATAATCAAGCTAACTTTGATAGTTGTACTCCAGGTAGGATTTGGTCAAAGAAGCAAAGCTACTTCAATATATTTAATAGAAATAACCAATTAACAACTTAAATTTAATTTAATAGTACTAGAAAGAAAACCCCTCTATGGAACTTATAGATTATACCCTGGGGGTACATAAGACTGATTTTTAGGAGAGGATTTGATTATGCCATCTTCATTTTGTTTGTCCCCTGCCTCTCTGGGTAATGGTACAACTGCTCTCTAACAATTTAACGTTTTAAAAACTTGTTATATCTGTGGCAAAGTAATTTCTTCCTTTGAGGTTTTAGGTTCTTTCTGTAGTGGAATAATGAAATTTATATGAAGTATATTTGAGACACTTTAGGTGTTGTTGATCCAGACAGCTCAGAAAAGACCAAGAGGATGCAGCTGCCATCCAGAAACAAAGCTCCATGCAGTAAACATTGGTCCATCTCTGTGGGAGTACTTAAATTCTGGGAAATTCAAGACCAGTAACTCCCAATTATTTAATATATTTCTATTTAATGATGGATCTTTATGACACAGAGCAGGTGGCTCAGTGGAATTCAGAATGCTGTCACAGGGCTGTAAGGTACAAAGAGAAGTTTAGTCAATTGAGAAGCACAGTAGGCTCAAAAGTCCTATCTCCCATTCAAATACCCTGGGGCAGTGGGTATTTTATTATTTATCTGCACCAAAAATTGCCGTATATTGATTGCATATTTTTTGTATAACCAGTCTCTCCCTTTGTCAAAGTCCTGTGGGTGAATGTCCATGTACATCGCAAAGATACATGGACCTTTAATCAGGTTCCTGGACTTTGCAAATGGGGGAAGCTTTCTCCAAGTTACTCTTTGAAATAAATATTCAGTCTCTTTATCATCTCTGTGGTCAGACAAAGTTTGTGGATCTGAGTTTTGCTTTCAGAAGGCAGGAAGGACTAAGAGATAGCATCCCTTTATTCATTCTTTGAGGAGTTTATTACATCCATGATATTTTCCAACAGCACAACAGTCTCTCTTTTCATTCTGACTTGTCTTTGCCTCCTCTTATCTTTTATATTGATCACGTCACTAAGCCCTCAGATCTTCCACAACAAGGAGTATATTCCACTAAAGGCAATAGTTAAACATCTGTTTACTGTAATTGTGCAGATTCTCTCACTTGCCTTTTCTGCATAATTTCCCTTTATTTTGTTCCTATGCTATGGGACCATGCCTGCCATTGTGTTACATGCTGGGGATTTTACACTGGGAGTGACTGCTGAAATTCAGTTCCAGAAAAGATGTGACAATGAGAATCTAAATATACAATACAGAGTAATTGTTCCCCAGGTGACTGTAAATCTGGGCCAGGGAACATAGTTTTGAAAGGTACTGCTCACATTTATGGAATAGCAGCTGTAAATTATCATAGTCTCTTTCACTTCAGAAAAGCTATGACAATTCATACCAGCTCTAGGAGTATCCCTGAATTCATGAAGAAAATTTAATACTCATACTTCAACACATTTCATTAAACAAGAACGTTAGCACATTTATATAGAAGTGCAATTCAGAAGACCATATTAAAAGAGAAATGTCTAATGTCTTTAAAAAGGCATGACTGTATATATTTGAATATAAATCCTCCCCCTAGGATTTCATGAGCAAATACAATGTACGAAGCATTTAAATTTGCTGTTTAAAATTTCATGGATGGGGTGATGTGAGCTGTTCACATCCTGGCTTCTCTGGGGTGAAAACACAGAAACTTTTAAAATTGGGTGCAGGTTTTGTTCGATCTGGCATATTCTGCTTCAGTCTACTTAATTCCATCAGCTTTAATAAACATTGCTCAATTCATAGCAGCAGCATGGAGAAATTGACAGATTACCCTTGAATTGATATGGTAAACCAAATGAATCTGCCAGACATTTTTTTCTTCCCTTCAGCTGCTGAATGCCCAGCTGAGGCCTGAGGCAGGCACACACAGACAGTGCAGAACTGGGGTGTGCTGCATGATGCAGGGCTGTGAAGCATGAAGAGGTTGATTGGAGTGAAAGCTCTGATAATCACACTTTCATCTTAGCACCCTAGCAGGGCTGGAGAGGAAGGAGGGCTGTGTGCAGAAGGTCGAGAGTGGTTAATATTAGGACAGGCTAAATGACACCTCTTAAACAACTGCTGTTGTGCTTCAGAGAGTGATGCTCCAGATGTGTCAGCGGTGGCAGACATGCAAAGCGTATATTGGAAATCAGGATTTAAGTGCTGTAGCAAGTGAAGACAGATGAATAGCCAACAGAGCCAAACTTTGAAAGCCATACTCAGCCTCGAAAATCTGCTTTGGTTTTTCAGGAAAACCATTTAGCAGGGATTATAAGATAAACACTCAATTCATTTAAGTCAACAAAAATTGCTCTCTGTAAAAATGGAAATTTCATGCTTATGACCTGAAAGAAAGACTGAAGCTGGCTGAATCCTGGATCAAGTTTACACAACATTTAGCGTGAGAGTTTTCTAATCACTACAAGCTTTGTTTCAATTTTCTTCAGGTTTCCACAAAACAGTTTATCCTGATTATGTCCACTTAAGACAAAATAAATTAAAATTCAGTATAGTTTGAGTTATGGATAAAAATATTATTTGAATATGTGATAACCAGCTGGGTGTGTTTTATTTTCTTGTTAACTCTGAAGCAACAAATATGTTTTAATAAATACAGAAAGAAAAAGAGTGAAAACAATCAGCACCTTTTGTTTGACCGAAACAAAGGAAATGTCAGGCCAAAGAATTAGCCTTTTCCAGAAATTTATAAGCATCTGAAAAGAAGAGCTTATAATGAATGTGCTTCTTCAACCAGAACAAGCACACTGTGACTGCAAAGCTATCATAATGCAACACAGTGTACCAGTGGGAAATAAACACACATCAAGAAATCTTATTATTTCTATGAGTGCGCCTCAACGTGAGCAATTCTAATGAGTACAACAGCAACTGTCTCCCTACAGTTGCTCTGCAGGTGTTCTTCTCACACAGAGTGTAGTGGGACCCAAGCTTTGTCAAACTTCCTTGTGCCCAGAAGATATCTGAAGGAGAGGCTCCCCTGAAAGCTCTTTTCTTAACTTACAAATCTACAGGTCACTCCTGCCACACCGTTTTATCCACTCCAGTAGGGATATGCATGGATCTACAATATTAACAATGCTTTGTAGTTCTGCCACACATTTTGGGTTTTGGGTAAAGTGTATTGCTTTCTTTTGCTCTTTATTTCCTTGAATGCTGCCAGTAACTCTAGTTTCCCATCCAGCACTGTAAATCCCATCTAATTCTAATGAAGTCACTGATTAGTATTACTGCTAAGTTAGCCAATTTGTTCTTTTTGGGCCAGTCCAATATTTTAAATAGTTCCATGTAATTCCATATGTGATGGGAACAATTTAGAAAATCCTGAGGAGAAACAATTGTTTCTAGGGATCCTTTGGCTGCATCTTTCAGACAAGAAACTTTCAAACTCATAAAACTATACCTAGATGCAACCCATCATTTTTTTTTTTTTTCATAAGCTATACTTAGCCCACTGCAAAAAGTATTAGGAATGGATTGTCAGTTGCAGTAAATAATTATAGTTCAGTTACAGCCAAAGAAGATTTTCTGATTTATGTTCCTAAACATCTGACCTACAGAAGGGTACAGTGGTTATCTCTCCAATCTAAGAAGAGAACTTTTCTCATATCTCATGTATTTTATGTCTTCTAATGAGTTTTATTTCCACATAGTGTGTATTCTACTTCCCTGATACTGATGACTTTATTCACTAAGTATTCCCATATTAATACCTATCTTGATTTAATTCACTTTTATGGATTTTTTTATCAACTTCTATGATTTTCTATTATGAAAAGTACCAAGTGCTTTAACGTTCTGTAATTTAGAATGGCTACATATTGCTCTGCAGGTCAAAATTCAAGGAGTGCATAGTAAAATTAAAAATTGTCCTAAAGTTGTTTAAAAACTATCTCCATTATTTAGAAGATAGACAATAAAATCTTTGACATTCCAAATACGCAGTAGATTCCTATTTAAAAGTGACCCTTACAAACCAATGGATTTTAGGAGGATCAGAGTTCAGGATCCTTCACAACCTCCTCTGCCATTTGCTCCCCCAAACAAGCCTGTCTTTTGAACTGAGCCCTGAGATAAGTCCCACTTGCCTTGATGCCTGCACCACAGAATGAAAGTGAGCTGTCACAAACACCAAAATAAAGAACTTACTTTCTCATAAAGGAGCATCAAGATCATCTTATTTCAGTTTTGAGATTTTACTGCCTTTTGGACAGGTGCTCTGAAATAAAGTTGATAGGAAATGAAGCCACCTGGCTTGTACTCAGCACCTGCAGTGGAAACGAGCTGTAAGTGGCTCTCCAATACCTGCCACCACTTCAGCTGTGAGGGGGTATGGGGGACAGGACAGGCTGGAGACTGCAGCTGTGAATGTGGAGGACGTCATTGCTCTCAAATCACAAACACAGAAAGACAAATGACACCAGCATGTGTGCAAAACTCTTGGTTAGGCCTGAAAACTTCTCTGTGCTCCAGAGGTATTTTGATTTGGCTTTGAATTAGTTTCAGTCTGCTCAGAATTAAGCTAAGGATTGTGATGGGGTTGGGAGACTGTGTAACCTAAACAGTTCCAGGTAATAAAAAAGAGAAAAAAAGATTGATTAGTGCACTTTGTATCCTGTTCAAGTATTCCCACACACTTTGTAAAGTCATGAGTTTGATGCTTGAATAGGCCAGTGCCTCTGAAGGCAAATCATTGTTTGGTTTATCTTCCACTCTTTTAAAAACTTGCCTTGGGATCTTTAATTTCCACGCAGGCAACCAAACAGATCCTGAATTTAATATGTCCTCTGAACAACTTGCCTTCTTACAGTGCAGCAGCTACCCCTACCACCCCCAGCACTGCACTGCACTGTCAGCACAGGCACAGGCCCTCTCATCTAATCTGGGATAGTTTCAGCCAAGAGCAAAAGTGGGAGCACCACAAATCACAGTGTACTGACCTAGTGCTATTCTGGTTTTGTCTCTGTTAGCACTAACAGCAGTACTGGCTCTTTGTAAATTTCCAGTTCAAAAAGAATTGTAGATTAAAGCCTTTTGTTCTCAAATTGTTGGTAGTGACAGCTCAGAAGGGCCTCATAACCACTGGTTGGGAGCCAATGGTCTTAAGCTCTTCCTCAATATTCAGCACAAACTTCTGATTCATTTTACATGTAGCAATTCCTGTATCAACTTTATCACAGCCCTACTAATACCTTTAATCATGTATATTCAGTTTTATTTGAATTTATTGCATAAAATTTATAATCCTATTATTGGGAAAGGAAGGGAATCTGATTTGACCAGGAGAGCTGAAAATGCATTTGTACTGTATCCCTGCACTCTCTCTCAGACAATCAAGATATTGTGTCACATTCCACTTTGAACAAGGTCTAGCGTAAGCTTCTTAAATACACGGTTCAGGGGATCTGTGAGAAATTGCAAATTTTCTCAGTTTCCGGAGCTTTGTCTCAGAGGAAGCACAATAGGGAGTTGGAGCAATTTCTCTAAAGTAATTAAGCATTTAAATATCCTTAATGTTTTACTTACTCATCTATTGCTGCAAAAATTTCTGCTCTTTTGCACTGTTGTTTAGCTCTGCAACCTCACCAAACAGAGTCAGCTGCTGACACACAGAGAGTCTCTAGCACTTGGCAAGACCCAAATTTACCAGTATTTTCCTACTGCTTCACATAAGGGGTCTTACCAGTGGTCACTGTTTCTCTGCCTCATTCAAGTTGGGTTTTGTACACAGAAGTCACACAAGGACCCTGTAACAATTAAGGAGTTTGGTCATCAATGAAAGTATAAGCTTTATGCTAACAGCAAAGGCAAAACACATGCTGATATTATCCCTTCTCATAGATTTCACTCCACTTAATTTCTAAAACCATTTTGCTTTTTTTTTTTTTTTTTTTTTTTTTGTCACAGAAGGCGTCACTTCCATTTCTGCAGATATCTTCTAGTACTGCCTGGCTCTTATAACTTTATGATAAGGTTTTCTTGATGTTACATCTTAACTCTATTTGCCATGCATCACCAAGAGGTCAAGATAGCTGTACATGATAACATGGCAAAAGAAAAGGATTTCTTGAAAAACACTCAGTACCTTTGAGGGCAATTAAGAAGCAAAATAAGAACCATGATGAAGAATGACAGTCGTAGTGAAAACAGTAATGTCAGAAAGAAAAGAGCCAATCTTGACTAAAGATGAATTTGTGTGATTGATATGTAGATTTATTTGTCTTTTTTTGTTCATTACCTTTCGAACTTGCTCTTGGAACCAAACGGTGACAATAAACACAGAGGTCCTGTGGTGCCAGAGACCACAATCACACTTTAAACCAATTAACTGTAGATGTGAAAAGTAATATACATATCAAAAGAAAAGGATGAAAAAATAAATTATTACTCCCCTTTTTCCTCTTGAAGGACAATTGAGCCTCTGCTGAAACAAGACTGTGAATGTTCCTTAAGTGGAATTTTCCCTTTTCCCCAACTTTATCAATTATATATCTTGGAAAAGCCCAAGTAGACTATTATGCAGAGCAGGCAGATTCAGAGGATACTCAATGCTCCTTCAAAGATCTGTTAATTGCTGAGAGCATCCAAGTTAGCTACCAGGAGATGGAACTGAAATTCTTAAAGAATTTATCCATTACACTTTGTCACTTTAATCAATTAGAATAGCAATGCTTTTCAGACTCTGAGCATTCCCACCCTTATTTTTTCCATGTTCTGTACCTGAAAATGAATACAGTGAATCAACCGATGCCTTACAAGCACCCAAGGAAGGAATATCTCAGGTGGTTTGTAACATCTGTTCTTTTTTACATGTTTTCTTTCAGTGCTTGCCCTTTTTGCAACACTGTTAGCTGGCATTAAGGTTGAGTTCTTCTCCATATCCTAGGTTAATTAAATATAATTTTCCAATCACTCATTCCCCGCTCTGTGTTTTGGCAGACAATTACTCCTAAGTGCAGGTGGTTGTATTTGTCTCTCATGAATCACAATTTTCTCCAATTAGGCAAAAACATTCTGAAATTTGCCCTGTGCTCACAGGTCTCTCTAATTTGCTGTCCTCCTCCAATTCATACACTCTATGCCATGACTCTGCGTGTGAAGAAAGACAGGAATCAGAATCAGGTTCAGGAGAGATTTCTGCAGACATTTACTTGGTAATTGCTCTGCAAGTAGAGTTCCACATGAACTTTCAAACTTGCTTGCACTCTGCCTGAAATCCCTACCAGACTGAAAGGTACCTCTTCTTACTCCTTTAAACAAAACCCTGTGCTTTGTCATATTAAGTTATGGCTCATTTTCTCCTCACCACTCACTCCTGACAGACATTTGAGCCAGCAGCTTTGTTTCTTATGACCTAAATGTTTTTGAATCCAAGGGCACTTAGATACAAATGACTTCTCCAAGGTCACAGAGAGAGTCAGTGTCACCACTGGAGAGAAATTTAGGAAAGCCAAGATATTATTCTGCTGTCACACCATAGCTTTCTCAACGCCTTGATTAAAGTCAGAGTTTTCAGGAGTTTTATAAGGAATTGAAGACTGCTTGTTAGTTAGGTGGTACTAGGCTGAACACAGTGTATAATGAGCAAAGAGAGAAGAACGAATTTACTGAGCTTGGGAATTCAGCCCAGTGCTGAAGGATTGAACTCCAAATTTTGATTTTTTTTTTTTTTTAATATGTCCCAAACTAATCAAAGCAAAAAGTAACTACAGCTGGAAGCAGGGTTTTGTCTTGCAGGATCAAGGCATAGAAGCAATTGGCAAAGGCTTGTACAAGTCAAAAAATAAATCCAGAGAGACCTTTCACAGAAAACTCCTTGGGGTCAGAAACGACATGAAAATTCTGTAGGTCAAGAACAAATGTTATAAAGCATCACAACATATTGATCAAGCAAGATGGGGAGGAAAAACTGAACCATAACAACCCCTTCCCTGGAGGGGATTTTAGTGACAGCTCCTGTCTAGACACCTTGAGAACTATTCTGGTGGCCAGACACAGGCCTCTCATGCCACCTTGGCCTTGGCACGCTGTTGGAGACATGTCCACATGGCTCACAGACATGGCAAAACCTCTGTGAGACTTGCTTTCTAGAGTGGGAGCTGGAGCCCAGAGATCCTACCTAGGCACCAAGATCCTCTTCTCTGCTTCAGAAGTGATTGTAGCCTGAATTGTCCTGATTAATGCTGGAAAACATGAGGCTGTTTGCCCAAAGCTTGTAAATAATCAAAACTTGGTAAAAAGTTCACAGAATACAAGATGGTTATGAATTTTTTCTTAAACTAACTTTCTGATTTATTGTCTTTCCAGAGAAATTTAAAAGTGCTTGCATTCCTTCATCAGGAATCACTAATATAAGGAAAAACAACCAGTAACAAAAGTTCAAAGAAGAATTAGTCTTAATAAAGACATACATGGATGGTTTATGTTAGTAAAAATTAATTTTGACGACTTTATTTTTGGCAAATTTTAACAAGATTCAAATCTCATATATTTTTGCTTTCCTCAAAATCAGATTCAGGTTTGGTTTGTTATGACATAGAAGTCAGCCTGTTCTGAATTATTTTTTCCGAGCCAGTCCTTCCATCTGCAA
Organism: Trochalopteron elliotii; assembly: GCA_024734555.1. NCBI lineage: Eukaryota > Metazoa > Chordata > Aves > Passeriformes > Leiothrichidae > Trochalopteron > Trochalopteron elliotii. Next base: position 2,586,084 of record JANPWX010000604.1, on the reverse strand, counting down.
CAAAGAAGCAGACATTGCACTCCAGCTTTGAATTTGCTGTAACTACAACAATCTGTAAGTGCAGTTCTCAGAGCAACTGTCAGTACAAAGTACATCTTGCCTTTTGTTGTATAATAGAGGAGGATAAAAAAAAAAAGGAGTGTGGACATACTTGTACACTGAAGTTGACATGAAAAAGGGAAATTCAACAGCAATAAAACCATACCCTGTGGAAACAATGCTGGTCCCTTTATAGCTGAGCCATATTTTCACTTAGGATGGAAGTGGCTTCACTTCAACATTTGGCCTCTTTGGAATGAGTGGGATTTTTTCTTCTGCAGCTGCTCTATCTGCCCTCCATGCAATCTGTGCTGAAGATGCCCATGTGAGGAAGAGGGAAGAAGTGGCAGTAATTTGTTAATCAGAATTTGCTTGCAGAGCAGTTTCTTATTGCCTGCATTTGCTACAGATAGCTGTTAAAAATTTCTCTTTTACTCCAAGTTCCCAGGACTAACTTAGCAAAAACCAAGTACTGCATGCAACAGTGAACTGCATTATGTCATTAGCAAGCATTTTTTTTCATGTTGCACAAAATAACCAATTTTTTTTCTCTCAGAAGAAAGTATGCAACTGGCTTATTACTTTGAAATAGGAACCACACCAAAAAGCATCCAAAAAAATGAAGAAGATACCACATTTAATATAAGCAATTAATAAGCCTGAATGCTGTCCTCATTAGAGGTTCATCGTTGTATTTTAAACAGTGAAACCACATACAAAGTGAAAAAAGAGGAAGAAGTTAAATACCCTTTCTAATCACCCTTGCTCATACACTCATTACTTCCTGGTAATAATTACTAGTTGCAGCATCAAGAAAGGATTGTGATCATACCTGTGAATTAATTTCAAAAGGCAGGTATTAATTAGAAAACATGATGGTAAGTCTATTTATACCTACTTGCTGGAATAGGACAGTTAGCAATGATGGGAGAGGGAATCATAAACCAATAACCAGCAAACCTAGTTTCTTTCAAATAGTCAGAATTTCATGTGAATTATTACTCAAATGTAAAGATAAGATTCTCAGCTGATGGAAGCCAATGGAAGTACTGCAATTTACACTAGTCAAGTGTATGGATCTATATATACAGTTAAATACACCCTTCCTGAATAACAATAGTAATTTCCCTGCAAACTCTGCAATGTCTGGCAATTAGAGCAAGAGACCATGAGTCAGACCTCCTGAGAGCTATTCTGAGCTGAGCTAGTGCTGCAGTCCCCAGCCTGTGAATTTGGGAGGATGGATTTCAGAAGCTCTGAACACCCACAACCCTAACTGAAGCCAAAAACAGTTTGAGTGTGAACACCTGTGGGAAAATCAGGTCTTCAGTTACCTACAACTTATTGCTGTCTAAAACTCCACTGGTTTTTTTCCCCCCTGGGGTTCACAGGTTTTCTGGTTAGGCATTTTCCATGACATTCATTCAAACTTAATAACATATTCTGAAACAATAACAGAAAACAGAAAATGAAACAAATTGGCCAGAGAGGTTGTGGAGTCCTCTTCACCAAGACCAAAGAACCATCTGGACACTATTCTATGCAATATGATCTAGAAAGAATGGATTAAAAGTTACTGTAGTGAGAGTTCCCTTAACAGAAGACAAATATTGTGTTCCTGTAAAGACCAGTAGGAATTTAGCAAACATGCATAATTTTTCTCCAGGGCTTCAGCACTAAATGTTATTTCAAAAATGGCAGTCAAGATTGCCCTTCTTAGAACTGGTTTTGAGAAAGTAATTTCCCCCCCAAAAAAAGTTCCATCTAAGCAGGTCTGAGCAAATACATAGATGGATCTGTTGGAAAATCACTACATCTTGTCAGTGAGATTCTGCATTGACATTTCAAGGGGCTTAAATCTGTACTTGGGCTTCATTTCATAAGCAGTAGATAGCAAGCACTGATTTACTTAGGTAAATATTAAACATTTGTCAAGTAGCTACAAAATGGACTTGTTAAGAGACAGTTTTCTGTGTCTACCTTTTGGGGGTCTGCAATGCTGCATCTGGGTCTCAAGCTGCTGGGCATCTGAAAGAGGGAGGAAAATGGCGTGTCTGACAATTTCAAGAATCTGCTGCAGAAATAGTCATAATAAAAAAGTCTTTAAACATATTCTCTGACAAAATTTACTCTCTGACCTATTCCCTAATAGCCTAATAACTTTTTTCTGCAAGAGCTTTCTTGTTTAAATTGCTAGTTGATGAATATAGTGCAATCGAAGAAATTCCACAGATGCCTTTGAGGGGAATTTCTTTTTCAGCATGTGAAAATGTAGTGAGATGAAGAAAGGGGGAGGCAGAAGACTTCCCAGACTCGATTTCTACCCCAGGCTCTGCTAAAAAGTTATTTTCTGTCTGGCTCAGGACATTTATATTTCTCACCTTCTAGAGCTTCTGCAGGGAAAATCCATAGCCCTAATGCTCTCAGAGGTGCTTTGTGGGGTTTAGAGAATGTCAGTAAAATTTAGTAATACTGATAATGAAAGACAGATCCTGCAGTTTGTATGCACTCAAATGTGGGACCTGGGCTGTGGCCAGTACCCGCAGGGAGGCAGCATGCCAGCACAACCAGGTGTCACCTTCTCATAGGGTAAACATTGTGAAAGTGTGAACACGGGCAGTAAGTCCATCTTGGCTCACAGGTTTTTGATTTTCTATATCCAGGAGGTTGAAGATAGGTCACCAGAATTTTTATTTCTTAGTAGCTCCAAATTTCAGCTCAGCCCAGGTTTCTGTGACCTCCAGGTGTTCCCGGGGTGTTGTTCCTTTCCCTTTCATCCCAGTGTGGTGCTGAATTACAGTGGGTTAATAAATTGCCATGTGTCAGCCAAAGCAAAGGGCCTGATTTGCCACACAGTCTTGGCCTAGGGCAAATATGAAGTAATCCAATTTACTCTCTAAAAGTAAAGCTTTCTTCTTTTTTCAACGTTTGCTACTTTTCTTCATGGTTTACTCCAGTTTCCCGGAAACATTGAGCTCTAAGCCTGATTTTGTTTTTACAACGTAAAAGACACAGGTAACAAGAAAAGCTCTTTGCTGCACAGGAGTTTGGGAAAGCCATTTCCCTTTGCTGTGGAAACGACCAGGGTATTTTCCTGTTTCAGATGCTAGGGAAAGGGTGAAACCAGAGTGTCAGTATGACCCTTTCTCTTTCATCTGCTTGGAGACAGTGCACTCCCACTGAAAAAAGAAATACAAAGATGATGTTTAACATGTTTTTTACTTTACTGAGAACCAAACCATTATGACTTTGCAGCCCTTAGATCAGAGCAAGTAGTTAATAAAATAAAAAAGATGCAGCGACAGATTTAAAGATCTATGTGATATCTGACCTTTCAGTGACATCTTTGTAAAACACTGGTAAAAATATCTTGGGGAATAATCTTCCAGATTAGCTGCTTTGACTCTGGCTTGTAGTTCAAGTACAAGCATAAAATATGCTTCAGAGAATGGTGGTGGTGGTTAGAGAGTTATTCTGTGCACTGCATTCAGTGTTCTCAGGTTATAGAGAAACTAAAGGAGCAATCCCACATCAGGCAATCAGGACAGAGGCTTGAAAGGGTACTGCAAACGCAGACTTAATTCATAGATATAAAAAAAGTGACCAGGCAGTTTCCACTAATCCTTTCTGTAATAATTTCTGAAAATGAAACAAATCCCCAAATATCTCCATGGAAGGTAGGTCAATGTCAGGATTGGTTTCAGTAGTTCTATTTACATATGTAAGGTTAAGCATCCCCAGCACACAACCTGTTCAGTACCTTTGCTTTATCAAGCTGGACCTTTCTCACCACCTAAATTAGTGACTAGATTTCTTCCAGAAACAGTTTTCCCAATGAACCAAATTCTTTAGTTTACATATGAGGGAAAAATCAAAAGGTTGTTACCTTATCCCCACAGCTTGTATACCATGAACATCTGTACAACAGCATCTCCCACATTTTCCTACCTTTCTGATCATGGGAGATGTGTCAGCTACACTTCGTAGCACTTCCCAGAAAACACACAGGGATTGATATGGTCAGCAGTTGCTGGAGTGGAGTTTTAAAAACAGTTGCATCATGTTGTAGATTTTGGCACAAGGGGACATAGGTCACTCCTTTGTAATTTTTTTTCAAGCTATAAACCACCTGGTCTGCCCACAGCTGTTGTTCTGAACATTATCAGTATTTAAAGCAGTGCTCACAACTGCAGCCATGAGCTCGCTCATTACAGAGACACTTTTCCCTTCTTTGCCTGTGGGTTTTAACACAGCTCTCCAAGACAACCAAGATCCACACTGGGTAACAGCAGCTCTTTTCCCTCCAGTATGCCAAATCTCAGCTTTCTTCACATCCCTGCACTCCCCAACAGCAGCCCAAGTAGGCAGCATTAATGAGCCAGTCAATTGTATGAAGGTCACCACACCTGTCTGCAAATCCTACCAGCAATTGCCTCATGGAACTGAAGAACAGCAGTTGGCAGAGAGGGAATAAACCCCCAAACCCAGAGCTAGTCATGATATGAAGGATGGAGATGAATGATGAGAGACCTAAAATCATTGAAGGGATTTTCTTCATGCAGCAAGTGGTTATGCAGTTCAGCTGCTGTTCATTGTATTGGAAACAGCTGTCATAATATTATGCTCACTTCAAAAGTACATAATAATTAAAACATTTTGGCAATTAGGAGATTCAGCTATAGGCAGTAAACCAGGTGATCTGCACTGCAATTAGAACTAAAAAAGGTAGTGTTCTTTGCTCCTTTTATGCAAAGCAATTATCAGCAATTACTCAGTATTTTGCTTTCCCAGCTAAACGGATTGTACAATAAAATTACCTACTGGTGCAGGGGGGGTTCTGGCCCCATCAAGGAATTTGGATGTTATTTTTCAAAATATAAAAGGAAATGGGATGGGCATACTCAGCCAATTTAAAATGGAGGGTTTTTTTCTGCTGAAGCTAAAAAACATTATCAATATTCCCCAGGAATGATTTGTTTCCGTGGGTGCAAGCTGAAAGTTTGCCGGATTAGAATGGGCACATGGAATTTGCAAAGATGCAGATGGCTGCAAAGGTGACGAGCAGTATAGAATAAACCCTAGGTCTAAGGAATGTTTGAAGATCGTGCTCTAATACAGCTTATCTCTGTCCACTGCAGAATTATTTACCAGCAACCATTTTTAGAGGTCTTAAATACAAGAGGTCTTAAATACGTCAATGTAAGACAATTTCTAAAACCCAGTGGAAGCAAAGCCTCTGAGGCTCTGACCAATAGCAAGATTTATCTTTAAATCTTTTTCAAACAGTAATTTTCTAACTGCTTTATCTCAGAGTATAGGAGTATTAGTGAAAACAGAAGCTGCCAAAAAATTTACCTTTATCCTAAAGTTGAATTATAAAATGTTCCTAGAAATTAAGCTCCAAGAAGATCTCAAATAGATGTATTAAATAATGAAAATTAGTAGAAGAATACTTACATTTAAAAAAAGCTCAAAATGCTATCTGTATGGCAATATTCTAGAGAAAAAGCCATGGCTTATCAGATGGACACAGAAAGTTTGAAAAGAGTTCTCAGTATCAGAGCTATCATAAGTGCTTTACAACCAGCTGGGAAGGCTTGTTACCTGTGAGTTGAAAGGTCATGTTTAAAACTGAATTCCATATTTTTATGAAGTTGAATGACCAAACAGACATCAGGATTCCAAAACTGGAGGTGAATGACAAGTTGGAAGAAGTTGCTAACACCCGGGAGAATGGAATTCTAATTCAGAATTAGCTGGAGATATTAGTTTAAAATTAGCATAAATATTCAAGAAGCACTAATGCATGAGTGGAAATGGAGAATAATACAGGGCTTATAAGGAAGCCTGAACTGGAGTCAACAAATGATGCTGTACTAGAGAAAGGAATCATCATTCTGAGATGCACAAATAAAAAGCAATTAATGAACTCCTGGCAGTGCTGCAGAGAGTTCAGCAAGAATATGATGCTCTCTTTGGGGTATTGTTGCTACAAAAGCTGTAGACAAACTGGGGGAGACTGACAGATCTTGTAAGGAGTTCAGCAGCCACAGCCTGTGAGAAAAACCAGAAAGGATCGTGTATGTTTGACTCAGAAAACAGCAGAATTCTGAGGCTGGTGGAAAAGAAAAGCTCCTTTAAATCCATAAAATTGCTATAAAGATGTGTATGATTGATTTGTTTCCTTTACCCACTTGAAAATGTATTTGATGTAGAAAAGAAAACCTGGAAGCAAACCCTTGCTGAAAACATATTCTTTCATTTAGAAGTTTATATGCCAGAAAAGTTGAGATAGAGCTGATTGGGAAGCAGAGAAACATTATTAAAGTTTTTAATTTACATTCCTCTTATTCCTTCTTAAATTTCAGTGAGAATTTTCACTAAAAATCAAAATATATAAAAAAAAAAATTAACCCCTTGACTGCCTTTTATCTCTATTAGAGCTCTATGATGTCAAAAAAACCCCAAAAAGATTGACAAGAAGTCAAAGTATTCATTGGTCAAAAGATTTTTCAGTGTTGCCCTGTTGCACTAAAAATTATAATTTCCCTCCAGTCTCACTGAAACAGATAAAAATAGAAAGTGTCAGGGTAGGAGGAGCATAAAGGAATCCAACTTTTGCCTCTAGGTTTTGAAAAATAAATGAGAGAAGTAGCTCATTTCTATTATTAGCCATTCGAGGCTGCCAAAGGCAAAATTTTAGCAGACTTTGTATCAGTGGAAAATCCATTTATAACTTGCTTTGATTTCCGTTCCATTTCCACACTAGGACAAGAAAATGATAATCTATAGCTACATCATAAAATCAAAAATTTGCGGGAATTCCTGTAACAAATTACCACATATTTGAAGATATGCTGTTTTGCTCACTTGAGCTTCTCAGAGTTTCAAATACAGTTAAGGAGTAAATAGAAAACCATTTCTCCAGCCCATTATTTAAGTATCTTAAGATACACACAGAGCTGGGGAAGGCAAGCTTTAATCTTGCATCCCATTTATGCAAGTAATTGAGGCTTTGCTTTGGCACATTCCCCACCCTGGAGTGCTCTGATGTTTCTCTGTGTGAGTGCTTCAGATGAGAGTGGTTATAAGCATGATACAGGATTGGAACCCAGAGTCAGTCAGGGAGCAAACAGGCAGGGTCTACAGGGAGAAAACCCGTTTTGAAGTCCACAGCACTGCATTTCTTCCCCATTTTTTACTAGTATAGAGAAGGAACCTTCTTCTGTTTTGCTACATCCTCTAGAAGAAAGAGAACATCTTTTCAGGGATAATGTTTCTTTCAACAAAATTGTATTTTCCAGTGAAAATTGTTTTTATGCAGAAGTCTCAATGCACAATTATAATAACATTTAGACTGCAAAAACCATTTTTATTTTGTCAAAACACTGCACAAACATCAGCTAATTAACCTCACACATGCCTTTAAATCAGGCAAGTACTATTTAATAGACAGCACAGTGAAAACATGATATAAGTTGCTTGCTGAAGCTTACACAGTGAAAAAGTGGAAGAAATGGGGTTACTTATGAAGACTTCTTTTTTCCATTGAGTAATTCACTAGGCAGCAGAGCTTCAAAATGAAACACTGTTTAACCCTAGTGACAGCATTTAGGCTCAGCAGTCCCTGCACTATTCTGCAACAAAAAGTCTTTATTTTTAGGGTTGCTGGGAAGTATAAGGCCTCTCTGCCTGGAGAAGTGGGATATAAGAGTGGAGAGGTTGCTGAAGGAAAAGCTTGGGCAATTCCAGCCTGTCATCTTTTAAGCACAGAAAGTGACATTTCCTGTGAGCACTCCCCAAACACTGAACTAAGGGTGCATTGTGGAGGAGTTGCTGCTACATTGGTGGCAAAGAGAAGCTCTCCCATGTCCTGTTGTGCATGGGTGACGTGGTAGTGTGTGAATAATTTATAGGCTATATGATAAACTTGAAGCTTTCTCCAGCATCTGGGCTGAATTCCAGTTCTACTGTGATGGTTAATAAGAATTACCTCTGACAGTCCCTGAACCAAACTGCAGGCAGTTATGGGCTGATCCATGTAAGACATTGCACAGTATCTACCACAAACCTCAGGGCTGAACAAGCATCTGGACGGAAGGCGATGAATGATGAGCAGAAATTTTCCCTTTTCTAATGTTCATTTGAAATAATACTGCTGTACGGTTGAGAGTAAAGATACCTTAAACAACATATTTACTGATGTATTGCACAGGATCACCAATACTGTGAAGACCATAATGTATTTCCAAAGGTTTTATAACAACTGTCATTTCTGTTCAGCAGTAAATTCTGAAATGTGACTTCTACATAGGATAGAAATATCATGCTGGAATGAGCAGCCTAGCTATTTGTCCTGTCAGGACCAAACTCAGATCTGAAAAGCCAGTGGCTTCATAGCAGCTCCCTAGAAAGATTTCTGAAGGGGTATAAACATGAGAGCTCGATGGCTGCAGGCTCCTCAGGTATAAGGGGCAGAACTAGCAGAGTCTTAAGAGAGATATAAAAATGAGTACATATACAAGGAATAGCTGTCATTAGAAATCTTCCAGACAAATCTGGTAAAGTTTTAAAGTTACTTTGTAATTCTTTGTTTGCTTAATAGTCTTTTCTTGTGTAGAAAATAGTTTTAGCTCAGTATAATGGAAACACAGGGTCCTTTTAGAAAATGGACTTTATAGTTTGCTTTAACGTTACCAATATTCTCGATTCACCCTATTTCCACTAGAAGCTTATTTTCTAGCAGGTTCCTCTTGACAGAAAAGGTTTTAATATCAAACCTACAAAGTAAATAGTCTCAGTGAAAATGGGTCAGCATTTCCTGACTGACTGCTTTTTGTCAGAAAATTCTGATATGATTCAATTAAAATCCTGTGTAAGAATGTGACAATTTCAATGAAAGTGTCCTCAGGAAAGGATTGCTCTGTTTGAAGATAATGTTTCTAGCAACAAATCAAAGAGTGAGAGACTTGAGATATAACTGCCAAAAGTCCACTGTTTTGACTGTTCTCAAATTTTGGTGATTCATTTTCAAGACCTGCAATTTTCTCCACTCCAAGTGACTGACAAAACAAGACTACAGAGTCCCCCTTTCGGTCACTTTTGGGGAAGCACTTATGTTTTAATAAATAATTTAACTTTCCTTGGTTTGAAGGAAGACTGGTTTCATATCTGAGAGAATGCGGCATTCAGTAGGACTACTGTGGATCTGGTTTCCTGGTCTGATTCATGGCAGAAAACCTAAAGTTTTTATTTTCAATTTTTTTCAAAATGCATTTAATTCAGGGGAAAAAAAAATCTGCCTGCAGCCAGCACTATCAAGGGAACCGCATGATGAACTGAGGTGCATGCACCAACCAGGAGAAAAGGTGGCTTTTTTCTGAATTCCATCTCTTTGCCTTTTCATGCCTAAATCCCTTTCTAGCCATCTGTCTGTGAGGACACCAGTGAATGAACTTACATGAGGAATAGTTACTGAGAGTGGGAACTCTTAATGAAGCACTAGCAATCATACAATTTATTTTGCAACGTTACTTGAGTGTCCCTTGCAAAACACTAATGATCCAGAGAGAGAGTTGCTTTTCCACAACTCCGTAGTTGAATTTAGCTTCTGAACAGAGTTGGTTTTGCTAGATTGCCTCTGGACTTCTGGGTGATAAAGCACATCAGTGCATATATCTTCCTCAGTTAGGCAATCTTCCCTGCTCCTAGTATCACATGTCACAAAATCTTAGCAGCAGCTGTCACTTATGAGATTAAAAGATGGAGTACATATGGATATAACTTCTGTTGACTACAGGAAGTTGTACGCAGTGTTAAGCCTTCTTTGAATTTAATGGTTTTGTAGGTGAGCAACACCTACTGGCAGTGCCTAAATAATGATACAAATTGCTTTCAGTTCTGTGGGAAAAGTTTGCATAGCATTCTCTCTTTATCCTACAGACATTAAAAAGACATCCTGCTACAGCATCCTAACGGAAAGCAGAAATAAAGCCTTATTGTGAAAGACAGAAATGTGTGGTGGGTTTTTTTGGTACCTTCAGTAAAGGTGCTAGACACAAGCAGAAAACAGTGTCTCTGCAGGATGCATTAGCACAATATCTGCTTGCTGTCTGACTGCCTTGCCAATCTGCTGGATGTGGAGCAGGTCGGCATCACATCTTTAGTGTGAAAGGAGATTATTGAAGCCATAAGCATAGGAAATCATTTAACAGCTGAAGCCAAACCCCTCTTCCCTGGAAGAATGTGACTCCAGGACAATCTTCACACGTCTTAAATTTGGTCAGTCTGTGCCTAAGCTGTACCTGCAAAGAAGTGGTTGTTGCCTCCTTCCCTGGAGAGAGGAGGCAGGCAGGGTAGAAGAGCCCACAGGGAGAGCTCGGGACCACTGGCACACAGGGATCCAAACAGAGGGAATATTTTATCCTTGTTCCTCTGTGGCAGAGGGCAGGAGGCTCTGCAGAGCAGCACTACCTGTCAGTGTCAGGCACATGCAAACTTCCCTCTCCAAGTTCTGAAGGCCTTCCCCAAGTCTCAAAGCAAAGCTTCAGAGCCAGTGATGCAGGCTATCATTACTTACACCACATAAATGCTTTTCCTACTCTTCCTGCAGCACAATTGTTGAAGCTGAACCTTTAATTAAGAAGGATTTGCAGTTTCAAATTTTATATGTGTGTTGGTCTTACCCTGGGTTTTGAATATATGTGGCTCTAACAAAGTGAGATGTAATCTTTAAGAAACTCGGAGAGATATGTGGAACACTGGAGCCTGTCTAGGCATAAGGTCCATGCTGCATCTCTCAGACTGGTCCTGAATGTCAGCACTTCTTTACTCACCCAGGTCTGAGAAATAGCTTTACCTTAATTTTTTTATTTTAATGCTTAAAATTATTTGAGAGATACAAGGACAAGGACACTGCTCTTTCTTTTTTTTTTTATTATTTATTCTCTGTAAGACTTTTGCTGCATTTTCTTAGGCTGTAGCATGATACATGTATTACACACCCACAAAGCCAGGTCATCTGAGTTTTTTTAGCAGAAAGGCCTTAGTGGCAATGTCAAGTTTTTCCAGAGTATATGCTTATGTGAGTTTAATAAATGTCATGGCCAGGAAAGCAAACCACAGTCTGCAAATCTGACCTCCTCCTAATGCAGGCTGTTGGATTGCTCTTTATTAATTTCTACTTCACTTCCACTAGCTGTCCTTGAGCTAGAATATCTGAGAGAAAAATAAAACACTCCTATACACACTTTCAGTGATGCAGATTGCATTAACTGCCTGGATACATTGCTACAGCGACTGAATGCTTCTGTTGTTAAAAATACCACTTTTGCTCTTGCTCTTGCCTGAATCTTCCTTGTTACACTGTAGAGGAACAAGATATTCCTTACTTTTGGATTAAGGGTAACAAAAAAAAAAAGTAATAGAAATCCCAAATTGCTAACGATTTTGATCTCTTCCCCAAGTATGTAGATTGTAAACAACTCACCCATAGCTGGTGTTTTTTGTGATCAAAATAGATTAAACTTTCAAAGACGTGCATCCAACTCATTTTTCTCAGTCTTTTCTGAACTTTCTCCAGCTTCTTAAATTCCCATTTTAAAGGACAGGTTATAAGATGTGGTGGTCCAATACCAGGCACTTCAGTGCTGATTGCAAGAGAGAATGTAAATTCTCCTATTCAGTACTTTCTCAGTTGCATACTTAAAAATGATGGTAACCATTTTGACCACTTTTGGTACATTGGGAACTACAATTCTCCACCATAAACCTCAAATCTTTATCAGCATTTCCTAAAATAGGATCCATTCTTCTGCAATTATGTTTTGTATCCTGCTTTTATGACATGTATGATTTTATAATTATATATTCTAAGAAATTCTTTCAAGGTTATGACAGAAGATTAATTTATTTAAATATGAGAAAAAATTTAAATGTGCTCAGCTATGAGCCAAGCCCTATGGGATCACAGTAGAGACAGCAGCTCAGCAAGATTTCCTGTTACTAAGAATATTTTAGAACTATTATTTAAGCAGTTTTTGGTTCATTTACAATCTAGTCTGTTGATTTCGTGCTATTTCAATTATTAATCAGGAAGTCATCAGATACCAAGGTAAAAGTTTTCCTTCTATCTGGGTGTGTACATCAACAATTTTGATTTTGCTAACTTCATAGCGTTTTCCAAAAATATCCAGTCAGTTTGAATATTTTCTTCTATAAACTCTTTAATTTCTTTAACAATCAGGATCCCTTACTGGACATTCCATTATTTATTCCATCCTTTTCTATCAGACTATGGAGATCTATAATTACTCATGTCACACCTCTTCTTTTAAATAATTGCACAATGTCACCCCACTGCCACACCACAGGAAATACCTCTGCGCTATAAGGGTTGCTGAAAACCCCTGGCAATGGGGATGATGGACATTGGAAACAACAGAAATAATGGCCATGCATGAGGGAACGGGAGACACAGTAAACTTTTTACCACTTTTTTACAATTTTTCTATCACTCCCTAATGTTTTCTCTTATTTTCTGAGTTGTATCTTCCTTCTTTCTTTTGGTGAGGTAATGGTACAGTTTTGCTCTCCCAACAGCATTTTATCCTTTTTTACTTTTTTTTTTTTATTTTATTTAGAAAAAAGATATTTTATAGGGCCTTCATTCTAGAGTCTATATTCTCTTGGATTCTTATCCTTTCTATTTGTTGCATCAATTTCTATGTTCTTTCAATTTTCTTCCCTTCTTTGGTGGTTTTATACAAAAGTCTGTCTGCCTCTAATCCCTTTATTTTCTTCTTCACGTTCCATGCTTTGCTGCCTCATTCAGTCTTTCATTATCTTTCCAAATAAACAGCTCATTCTGATGTTTCTGTGCAAGGAAAGCTAATTCACTCATTATCTGATTCTTTCCTTTCCTGATCATTCCAATTCTGAGACGTACATTTTCATGCTTTTTTTCACTAATTTTCAGTAATTTTTTTACACACAATCCTTCTCTGAAACACTGGTTTGAACTATGCTGTATTTGAAGGGACCCCTCAGGATGACTGAGCCCAGCTCCTGGCCCTGCACAGGACACCCCAAGAAAATCCTCCCATGTGTCTGGGATCTTTGTCCAAACATTTACTGAACTCAAGTCAGGCTTAGTGCTGTGACCACTTCCCTGGAGAGCCTGTTGTAGTGCACAACCACCTTCAAAGGTGAAGAACTTTCCCTTGATATCCTCAACAACACCCAACTCATCTTCATGCTGTTTTTGAGTCATGTCACAGATCAGCAGAGCAAAGGGATCAGTACCTGCCTCTCCTCTTCCCTTCACGAGGACTTTGCAGGCCGTGATGAGTTCCCTCAGTCTCCCCTCAAGGCTGAACACACCTCCAGACCTCCCCAACTCCTCATACAGCTTCCCCTGCAGACCTTTCACCATCCTCATGGCCTCCTCTGGACACTCTCCAACAGCTTTATATCTTTTTTATATTGTGGCACCTGAATCTGCCCCAGCTCTCAAGGTGAGGCCTGCCCAGTGCCGAGCAGAGCAGGACAATCCCCTCCTTTGCCTGGCTGGCGATGCTGTGCTATATCTGTTGCAATAATTTAAAGACTTAGTCATTTGAACCTATTGGTTTATTACTTTATTTTATTTGTGTTATAAATGTGGTTATTATATGAGTCGCTTCTAAGTACCTTAAATAAATGCAGATATTATCTGAGTAATATGGTGAATTATGTCTATATCTGCTCACTCATAATACAATACATTAAAAGATGGACAGACTGTCTTCATCCCATCAAACTGAAGCAAGATTCATGTGCTCTGTGAGTACATGTAATCTTAAGTAAATAATCTCCAGCTCAAGTAAGGGTGCTTATAGTCTTGGGTAAGGGATCTGGGAGTCACGTAGATCTTTTTGCAGATTAATTCCCACAAGAGATACCGTAAGCACATCACCTAATGCTGAGGTCATGGCTGCAAGGACAACAGCACAGTTGAAAAAAGGAATGCTCCTTTTTTCAGACCCTGCTCATAGTCACTTCAATTTTAGTAATGTTCTTCCTTTTAAAATTGCCTTGTCAAGTAATTTGAAATGGTGAAAATTCCAGCCGACCTGAGTCATTAGTCCTGCCTGTAAAATCCATCAGATTTGTTTTCTGAACACTTGCGGGTGCACAGATCTAGTGTCATCACCTCCTTCTGCTCCACCATGGCATTGAAAAGCTGTACTGTCATTGTACACCCACAGGAAAAGTGGCAGCCGGATAAACATATGCCCTGTTCTCTGCTATTGCTTATGTAAAGTGAATCTGATGGCAAAATGGGAAAAAGCTATTTGCTCCACTGTCTAATCAGGAAACTGCTCTTTTAATGAATGTATTGTTCAGCTCAGAGTGCTTCTATTGAAGAGAATTTGCTATCCCCAATAACACTGTCGCTCATCATGCAAATCAAATGGTGTTTTCCCTTAACTTCTTCCAGTTACAAAATACCAGTGGTTGTCAAATGCGAAGACAAATTACCTTGCCTTGCCTCTGGTCTTATTTATAGAATTAAGGCAGTGACTTATTGTAACCCTGAGGACTACCAGCTCTATGTTGCACACCAGTGTATCTCTGTGTGGTAGGTTAAATTAGATCTTTAGGTGAAAATAAAATAAAATACAATACCAATTTGCTTCAAGATTCTTAAGAATGGGATACCTCATGTAAAGAAAAGTTTGGAGTATCTGGAAGGACAGGAATCTCTAGTGGGATGGAGATTCCCAGCCTGAGTTTAGTAGGTGTTTAGATAAATAAGATAAATCAGTCTGAGGCTGTATCTATCCATTCATCATAATCAAGATTAAGACATTTACTTCTGATGCAGGAAAGATTATGTGGTGCAGACATTTACCCAGCTTTGAATCTCTCACAGTGTCTTTGAACAGAGGTGCAAGCAGACAAATATTCTCATGGATTCTACCCTGTTCCTCCACAGATAGTTGAGATATGGAAATAGTCAAGTGAAAGGACAGAACTGCAGCAGACAAAACACTACTTTGTTTTTAGGAAATATGCTCCATTGTCACAGCAAAAAGAAAAAAAGTTTTGATTCAAAAGACCTGAAGTTCTTGACTGTATTTTTAATTTTATTTAGTTAATTTCAGAAAAGTTTCAATGGTGGTTTTCATGCAGCAAATAGAGAACATGAGCTCCTTAATATATAGTAGATTTGCACACTCTCCTGTATGGTATTAAGAACCTTCCATTCTGAATAAGGCAAACATGATTTAAATTGTCATCTTTCTAGCAGGATAAAAAATACATATCATCCTTCTTACAATTGTAGGTTGGGACCTTCTTGAAACAGGCACAAGTCTCTTTAATATTTAACAAGCTCTTGAAACACATAATGTGATGCTGTAAATTAACATTTGTCTTTCAAACCATTTCCTATGGAAGGGGGAACCTATCAGAAGTTCAGAAAACATTGACAGATCACACAGCAAAGCACTACTCCATCCAAGAATTCATTTAAGACCAAACAGAGAAACTATCATAGGAACTGCAACGTCCAGTTTCAATGCCAACATAGAATGAGATGTGCAAAAAAAGTAAAGCATGTGGGCACAAGCTCTGAGCTGCCTAAAAGCAAGGTGGGTGAAACAAATCATTCTATGTGCACCATGCAGCTACGGAAATGTGAGATAAGGCTGGTGGCTGATGAAGAGCTTTCAGGACATTGAATGATTGCTTATGCTTAAACTCCTACCATGGGAAATGACCTGGCAAGGATTACCACAGACGTTTGTGATCACATACTTTCGTAGTCTGGTTAGGTGTTGCAGAATGGATAAAACCTAATGGTGAAATGTTTGTTATGGCCTAGTCCCATGATAATGTTTTAGATGTAGTTTCATTCTTCACTTGAGGAGATTTTTAAAAGGCATTTCCTTTCCCTCTGTGCTCTGACAGAACCATTAGATGCCATTGGTTCCCTTTGACTCCAATGGAAAAATGTCATTGAGTAACTAAATACCGTCCCCACGTACAAGTCCCTGAACTTACTCCTGTGTCTGACTTCCAGCTACTGCTCTTGCCCAATGACATTCCCTGGTGGAAAAATGTTGCCTTCAATTTCCTGCATCACAGATGAATGGCAAAACAGGACTCTACAGAGATGGTCTCCTTGTTGCCAACTGAATGTCACACATGAATAAAACACTTTGAAACACATCAAAACCACTTCCTGGAGGGATACTGAGGTCAAACCATGGCTTGAAAGGTCCCTTGCATGGGATAGAAATACAACAAAGGACAGAGACTAGGATTGCAGTTCATTGTATCCAGGCTGAATGTCTGATATATCTACATTTTATAAACTCTGTTTCTCAGCCTGCTATCCAGCCTTTGAGCCAGTGAAAGTTCCTGGGTGAAAATTTTGTCAGAACTAACAGGTTTCTAAGAAAAATGTCTGCTTTTTGAAAAGACGTAGGGTTTAGGACTTCAGGGCCAAGTAAAAGTAGAGTCTGCATTTAGTCCTGGTGCCATGAAAGACTGTGCTTACATGACTGATAAGTAATTGAATTAACGCAGCTCTGAAATGTGGAAGAACCTTGCAAGAAAAGGAAAGAAAAAGATAGAGATACAAGCACAGAAGATAATTTTAGTATCAGCAAGGATAAACACCAGAAAATTAAAACCAGAAACAACAGCTGGTTTGAAACTTAAATTGAGAACTTGACACCTTGCTTTATTCTGCTGCCTCTAAATTAAGTGTCAGGAGTAGGTATCCATTCGAAGGAGATAGTATTTTATAATAATTATGTCTCCAGCTACCCTGGGTGTGCTCTAAGGAGAGCTAACTGAACTGGCCATCAGAATTTAGTCTTTTCCAGATATTATCCACTACAGCTTTCAAATCTTATGCCTTTGTCACTTGTTTTGGGCCTGACATATATATCAGAAGTAGCTGAAAGCAAAATATCCCCAAATCTTTAAAGTGGTTTTCTTCTCTGTAAATTTGAACCTGGAGCCAAATGGCTTTGTGGAAACAGCCCCTTTGACTTTTGGACCAGGAATGGCTGATGGCCATCTCAACTTCCCTCAGAGGAATTACGTAGGGGGAATTCTTGCTATTGCTGAAGACAATTGTAGGAATTTCCCCTAAATTAGATTGAGACCTTTCAAAAGTGAACTGTACTGAACCAAGCATTTAAAAAGGGAGAGAGGGTAGATAGGAAATGACAATGATGTACATCTGTATTATAGAACCTATCATGACCCAGATCATCCAGTTTGTACATTATATTATACTCTAAGTCTACTGAGAGTGCTGCTCCTGATTGGGGAAAATACAGAATGTTTTTAAAATACTACACAACTTCCAGTTTCATGGCACCTGCCAATGCCATGGAGTATTCATCAGAAGCACAGGAAATCATGGTCGCCAAGTTCTTGCCTGATTGCTTCTCTGACATTTTTGTTTTTTCTTGTTTTCTTGTGTTTGGTAACGCAAAGTGGGAGCAGAAGGAAGTGTGGGAGAGAACAAGGTAAATCTGGATTGCTCCAAAGGGTTGTACAAATACTGGAGTACTTCAGGATATGGGTAAGTATCAGGAAGGAGAAAGTAATCCCTCCACTGCTTCTTTGAGCTTTAGTAAATCTGACAGTGTCAGCTGTAAGGCTTCCTTGCATGGGAGTGATACTTTAAGGACATGAATACTTTCTGTAACACTTGGAGGTCATTCCAAGGCTTTTCTTCAGACATTATGGACCGGATTTAAACCACATTTATTGCTCTTATGAGTTTGTTGTTTATATTAACCATTCTGGGAAAAAGAAAAAAAAAAAAGAAAAAAGAAAGAAGAAGAAGAAGGAAAAGATAATCTCTGTGACTAAACCATATCCCAGAAAAGTTTTTGTAAGAGTAATGAGATCACCGTTTTCCTGACTCATCTCAGATAAATGGGCTGCTGGAGAGAAATGCTGCACCCAGCCAGTCAAGCATCATCTGCAGTGATTCAGACTTCAAATAATTAGCTTGGTATAATTATTTCAGGAATCCCCACACTGGGGCTATTAAAGATGACAAGTTAACTACCTGAGCCTGACAGGCAGGATCACCAGAAGCTGCAATCCTCCAACAGCACATGTAATTCTGTCTTAAGACAAAGCTCAACTACAGACCACTCAGAACCAGGCTGGGATGGAAGCACCCTCACTGGCTCCCGCCATTATCCTGCCCTGGAATAACTCTTTTTTAAGCACTTGCATAGACAATATGGAAAGGAAAGTTTTAAAATATTTTGCCTGTGCCAGCACTATAGCTTTTCTAGCAGCATTCAAGCCATGGGGAACTCAGCATTTCGTCTCATGAATAAGTCTTCATAATAACATTTTCTGAGCCTCTCCAATGTACTTAGTACATGTTAAAGAAGAAGGGACTCAGGAAGGAGAGGAAATCTATATTTCCTCCACTGTCAGATTGCTCAGACCTCATGGCATTAATGTCAAGTTTCAAGACAGATCACAAACCTCCAATGGGCCAATATATTTGAAACGTGAGACTAAGATTCATCTTCAAAAATTATTTTAACTTTAAAATCTTACATGTTCTGCCTGAATTAAAGGGAAATAAACTTTTTTCATCTTGCTTTGTCTGAGTTTATTCATAGGCAAAAAAGGAGAGATAATTCTTATATTCTTCCAAAAACCAGAAATACTTCCAAGGCCATTTAAGCCACAAAGAAAATGAGGCCATTGAGGGTTAGGCTCTTAGGCTACAAAGGAATTCTAAAAATTTATCAGATAGAATTAAGCTTGTAGTTTTCAAGCCTATCAGTATTTACTGAATGGAAAAGCTATGAAGTGTTAAGCCGTAATTTACTTTTTTTTTTCCTTTGTGAATGATGTTTTCTGTTTGCTACACTGTCATAGAAACAGAGTGTGGACTGCTGTCATTGTATCCTGCCCTATGAGAGAGAATCCTAAAACCCAGAATTCAGAGGAGCCTTGGGGAGAGATAGAATTGTAGCCTCTGTACCCTTCAGGCTGGTAATTTTTTTGTGTTTATCTAAAGAAAGATGCAGGAGGTATATGGGAAATATAAAATAAAAAAGGTCTGTATAAGATTAGAAAGACAAAATATGATCTTTCCCAAGTGATCAGTAAAAGCAGTCAAGGGGTCATTGCCCTACACAAAGACAGAAAGCTGATAAACAGAAACATCTGTAATATTATTTAAAAATAAGAGGTTAAAGATCTTTCAGATAAAACACCACAAAATATTTCTTGTACATTCTGAGTCAAATGGAAGGTACAATTTTCAAGGAGAAGGTGAGCTCATCTCATGTAAAATTAGAATATTACAAGATTAGTTTCTACAAAAATTTTCCGTATTTATTGAGGATAAAATACTTCATTTTCATGAAGTAGCTGAAGGTTCTCTGAAGTGGGATGGATCTGAGGAACACTTGGTGACACAAGGAGCCCTTTTCCCAAATTCAGATATGGCTTCAGGTCACTCCTGTGGCAGGTGCAAAACTCTTTGCAGAGAAGAGTTCTTTCAGCACAGCTCTTGGCTGCGATCCCAATACCTGCTCCTTGACACTCAAAGCAAGATTTACAGGGGGCTGTTAGACTGTTTTTACAGGCATGGAGAAATGCCTTTGGGGATGTTGAGAATGAGTGGAAAACAACAAATGTCTTAGCACCACTCCAAGGAAAAAGACACTGATTTTTTGTATGGTTGGTTCAGCAAGGTGGCAAAAGAATAACTGAGGATCTCACATAAGATCCTACAACTATATTTAAGGGAACATCTAATTATCTGTCTTGGTCTCCATTGATGAACAGTAGCAGTCCATCCAGACACCGTTTACAAAAATAAAATTCATTATCTATTCAAGGAGTCCTTTGGCCCTCCAGGGTACAAGAGCTTACTGATGTGCTTAAGTGGGATAAAAAACATTCTAACCTAGAGCCTGTGAAAGAATGATGGCACAGGGTTCAGACTGAAAACAAAGGCCTGAAGCCTAAATATTCATATAGATCTGCTTGTGAAATCTAGTGACTACAGGAAAATCTTCAGAAAATGATATTTCATCAACAGGACACAGTGCTGTTCAATATTTTTTTCCATACTGACTTTTATCCTGGACATTTCTCCTGAGCCTTCTACAGATTTGTTGGAGAAAAGAAAAAAAATTGACTATAAATATTCATCAGTCTGTTATCAGTTTAATATGCTTAAAATCTTCATGGAGTACTTGGAGAAGGACAGCTACTGTGCTAGAGTGTTTTTAAGAAAGAAAATGTTGAGGCTCAGGAAGATGAATAATGACATGACATTTATGTGGCTAAATAACTGATCTGGAGGGGGTATGCTTTTATTTTTCTGCTCAGCTACTTAAAGTCAGCTATTCCTAAATGAAGTTTTCACTAGATTTTTTTCTCAAAGTCTATGAGAAAATAAAACCAATTATCCATTTGGGTACTTTGCAATCTATAGGTGGAAGAAAAAGCTGGAAGAAACTAATTTCATTAACTTTTTCTAAATTAATCTTTCTTTTCCTCCCAATGGACTGTTTCTCCTTTAATAGTTTTTTGGCCAAATATTCATACTGTGACTCAAGATTAGAAGGAAGAGATGGAGAAGTTTCAGGAGAAAATTGTCTAAAGTGGAAAGAAGAATAAGAAAGAAAAGAGATTATATAGTTTGTAATATACTGGAGACTGTTCTTCAGGAGAGGTAGATACATCTGCAAACAAAAACAGAATGAAAATAAATTCTCCACTGCTTATGCTTTTCCCCGCTCCTGCTTTGTGCCCTGTTTTGTCTAGTCATTATTTTAAGTTCTGGTTTTTTGTCAGTTTGTAAGTGTAGGTATTAATATTTCCAGTCCAGATTGCTGGGATGTTCAGAGGAGGCTGAACTGAGCTTGAACTTTGGTTAACTTTTGTCAGAGACAAGGAGTTCCAAAGCTGTGTGGAGTAGTGGTAATACAGTGATTGCATCAGCCAATGTCCTTCAATCTGCCCTCTTAGAAAGTTTGTGTGTCCTGGCCTTAAGACGCTTATTCATTGAGGGACAAATACTATTACCCTGGCCAAAACATCGGGTTTTACTCTTATATTGGTTCAGTTTTGTTTGTTTTGCTTTTTTTTTTTATGAAATAGCCACTATATTAAGTTTATCTTCAACATAAGTCAGGGTATTTTTCATAGCCTTACACAAAGTGAAAATTTCGGAGCATACATTTCAAACAAAAGTACATTCATACTTAATGTGTAGTGGGTTTCTAAAAAGTGAAAAGAAAGACATCTGTGGAAATGAGTTGCATCACCCCAACCATGCAAATGAGTTTTGACCCTGGGGAAAAAACAAAACAAAAAAAACCTCCAAAACTCTTTAAGAAGAAGCTTCATCATTCCTTTAATTCACATTTGCTTTTTTATCTCACTAAAGCTACTCAGGTTACTGAAGCAAAGCAGAACTTTTGATTAGCAAATCCAAATTATGAAAAAAATAATAAATACTAAACCTCTAAAGTACACCTTCAGCACAGAATTTATCATGCTTTATTTAAAACATATATATCATAAAGTGACAGAGACAGTAGTGCCTGATTGGTCATGACATGAAGCTCCCAGCTGCACAAAACATTTTGGTAGGCTGGCTGGCTGCCTCCCTCTGATTAGACCTGACAGATTATTAGAACAGTAGTATTTGACGGACCATGAGAATAGGAACTGACATACAATTTCAGTGTTCAGTATTGGTTCTTTCAGTACAAAACATCACTATCTACTGATGTTTGATTTTATTAGTAATTTTTTCTTTTTTCAAGCCATATTTTTTTCTTCTTTTGTTTTGGTTTTAGTAGGGTTTTTTTTTTCTGTTTGTTTAGTGGGTTTGTTCTTGGTTGGTTTTGGTTGGTTTTGTTTTTTTTTTTATTTTGTTTTTTTTCTTTTTGTTCTGGTTTTTTTTTGGGGGGGGTGGTGGGTTTTTTTTGTTTGTTTGTTTGTTTTTGGTTTTTTGGGGTTTTTTTTGGCTCCCTCTTAGCAAGCTGACAGCTAACAAGGCAATATCTTGACCGTGAGTATCACTATGAGATGTAGAGGAGCACTGAACACCATCCCATTTTCTGTGCTTCACCTATCAGGTTCATTTTATATTTACTGCAAAGAACAAAATTAGCTGAAATGCAAAAGGAGATTAATAACAATAACAGCAGGGACTTATTTTGTTGTGTGTGTGAACACTGGGAGGTCTGACAGATATTAAGCCT
The DNA here is from genome assembly GCA_024734555.1 of Trochalopteron elliotii. Lineage (NCBI taxonomy): Eukaryota > Metazoa > Chordata > Aves > Passeriformes > Leiothrichidae > Trochalopteron > Trochalopteron elliotii. The sequence continues at coordinate 2,563,774 of JANPWX010000604.1, read as the reverse complement.
TCGTTTCCATTCACCAATAAGGGAATAGATGCATGGAGCCTTTTTAACAAATGGTACACTTTTAATGATGTGAGGAAATGTCAAGTAGAGTGGTATGAGTGTATTCTTTATGCTCTAACCAGTCTTTTTTCATTTATCCAACATATAGTACAACCCCCTTGGCAATTATGGGAATGATAGCTCTGTGGAATGATGATACTGATACAGGGCACTGAAGAGGCTGTATCTGTGCACCTTCCACATTGTTTTATGTCCATCCCTTGCAGCCTGTGTATGGATTTTTCTTCCCAGCTCTTGGTCTCACAGTGCCAACTTCCAAGTTTGTTCCAAATGATACAACTTCCTATAGGGTGGGCTGACACTGATCATTACTGTAAAAATAGCCTCACATTTCCTATTATCATTCCTATTTCCTTCTTTAACCACATCTTGTCTGCTAAAGGGAAGCAAAATACTCGTTTGCATAGCAAAGGGTCAAGCATTCTGTAGAAAGAAATTGGATGTTACAAGACAGTGGTTATACCATAAAACAGAGGGAAAAATGAATTCAGGTTAAGACAACCTGCATTCCACTTTGAATAGTGAATTTCCCACTGCAATGAAACTCTTTTGATGTGCTTTTGCGTGCTGTGTAGGATGATACAATCTGAATGGGCATATTTAAATTTTTATCTTATTTTATAGCTACAGTAGATGGTACGTTAAATCGTTGGAGATAAATGCTTCCTGTCTTCCTATCTTTTTTAAAAAGTCAAGCACTTAACTTTGGATTTACAGATTCCCAAGTGCAACCACGGCTGCAAAAATAGGAGAGGCACAAAGAAAATGCATATGTGGCATAAACATTCTGTGATCTGAGATCCTCATGCATAGTGGTTCCACTTATCAATAATAAAATAACATAAATGTCAGGCAAGGGATGGATTTGGTGACCTCCCTAAACAATTTTCTACTATTTTAAAAACCTCCCACTATCAAAATCTGTATTGTGCACCACAGGACTGTACATTTTACACACAAATATTCTGTCTGTAGAGTTTCTATGTCTCACTGTTGAGCTGAAGTTCTTCTTCTCCCATCTTTACCACACCTTAAGAAAGAGCTTCATCTAAGAAGAGCACCGGGGCAAAAATGAGGTATAACAGATTAGAACACTGAGAAAACCTCTCACTGTATTTAATTTCACTTCCAATTTTGGGGAGTGTTCGCCCATGTTAAAATGGTCCTCTGGCTTAAACTAGCCACTCATAAAACTGGTGAACTCATAAACTCATAAAACTGGTGAAACAGAGTGATGAATAAGGATTTGCAAATTTGAAGAGCTGCACAGATATTAACTAATCACTGCAACATTACTGAGCCAATATGTTATTGTAGTGATGTTTTGGGAAACCAAAGCACAAACATCATAATTAACGATCCATGGTTACATATAAACTGCTTCTCCACTCAAGTTGAAAGTTTTCATGGGACAGAGGCATTTGCTGTGAGAAGATAGGTATATGTTCTTTACAAATGCCACTTCCTTGGTGGTTTCACACCTATTGTCTCACATGAGCAATGATGTTGTTTAGCGTCTAATTAAACCATCCACTCACACCATCTTTTAACATTAGAGTTGCAACACCATCTCTTTCAAAGAAAGATTGTGGAATCAAGAGCTGTCACAGCCCAGATCAATGCAAATTTATCTGTATAGCCTAGGGAGGCAACAGTTCAGCCTTTAATTTGTGTATCAGTCTTTTCCATGACTGGGTGCATTTCAAAGACAAACCATCACACACAGTTAATGCCTTGATTTGTCCCTGTCCAAGGAAACCTGCAGAAACTCTAGTATTTCTACCAGCCCTGCTAGACAGGCCAGTTCCTTCCAGGGCAGCTGTGCTTGCCTCAGATTGCAGTGGTATTTGTGATATACCTCAGGTACATCAGTTTTGCTGAGGTTCAGTTTTGCTACATCCAGTCCTAACTGGGAAGGATCAGCAAAGGAGAATCTCTTTCATCGCTGATAATTAGTGGCACATGAAAGAGAAAAACACATAAAGCGGAGGTAAAAGACAAAAATACAAGCAGCAAAGAATAAGGCACCTTCATGAGAGAGTATTATTTTAACGGTAGTTTTAGTCTGATTTCTGGGCACTGGCTTAGTAGGGGCAAAATGGCAGAACAATCACTTAAAGAAAAGCAGTCTGTGGCAGATCTAGAGATCTGTGCCCTGCAGTGCTCAGAGGTCTCAGCAGATCTTTTTTGAAGCCCTCAACACCCTACCACCCCTTCACACATGGTAAGGGCTGTGGCACAAAAAGAAGGGATTTTTCTATACCTCCATGAGGGAACATGCTGCTGCCACCTCTCTCAGTATGTGTCCTTCCAGTTTTGGCTGCTGCAGTGCAATGCTCCTCTCACCCCTTATCAGAAGTGAGGTGAATTGGGCATGGGTGAGAGCTGCAGAGTGATGTACATCACTTTGGGAGTGTGCTGGGGGCATCAGCGCGTCCTGCTGTCTGTTGATTTGGTTCCTTGTTTGGGCATGGTTGTTATCACCTGAGAGCTTAAACACTCTGCAGGAGTATTCAAGCATAAAAGATCTGTGGGAGATTCAGAGGAGGTGGACATCCCTAAAATTACTGCATGTACTTAGAAGTTCTGGGTTGCTATCATTAAATGGTGAAAATAAAGAGAAAAAAGTGGGAATTTGTGAGCGCTGATGTTCAAGATATGGAAAGTCACTCTATGTTAATATTCTCATCAGTACAATAACATATTGGCTCAGTAATGTTGCAGTGATTAGTTAATATCTGTGCAGCTCTTCAAATTTGCAAATCCTTATTCATCACTCTGTTTCACAAGTTTTATTAGTTGGTGCTAAAAATCACTGCCAAATGCTATAAAAGTGATCGATACCACTATTAAAGCATCAATATTCTTCCTGCAATCATTCACAAAGGATGAATATCCAGAAAAATTTTAGAATCAAAATAGTTAATAGGGTGGATAAATTATTCAAAGATGCTGACAATGATGTTCTTCTGTTAATTAATAAGATATATCTAAGGACTTCCAATTGTCTCCCTGAGTAAGCTCCACTTTCAGCTGATGCTAAAAGCTTTTTATGGAATGGTTGGTCTTTTGAAATATGCCATTAAAATATTCCAATTTTCATAGATGATATATATTTATCCTTTGGGAAAAAAATAGAAATGTATTTTATGCTCTTTTTTTTTTTTTTTTTTTTAAGAAAAGAAGCCTTAGGCTGGGCAAAGAAAGAAAAGAAGGATGAGGCAAATTCATATAATGTTCAGTGTAAATCAGCTGTCACCACTCGTTATAACCCCAACCATCAAGTCTTTGAAGTGCTACTGCAGCTTCAGATCTGGATAACTCCAATTAAAATTCCTGCAGTTTAAAAGGGGACCAAGGGGACCAAAAGCAGATAGGTGTGTCCATGTCATTTGCACTGGGACATGATAATCACACATTACCCGGTGACCTGTCCAGAGAATTGAGGGAGGAGTGCACTTGGAAACTGCAGCATTTATTTTCTTCACGCCTAATAAAGCCGTCTGCAACCAACAAAAAACAATTCATTTTCTTAAGAGACCTTGCCTCTGCAAGGATGATGTGCAGGGATATAGATGGAGAAAATTTTACTGCTGCTAGAAACAAGCAGTTCTCTGGACAAAAAACTTAATTTTGACTGTGACTCCTGTGATTTTAGCACAGTTACAGGACTCATGCAGAAGAAGGAGGAGGAAAGGAAAGGCTTCTAATGCAAGCCTATGCACAACAGCAACAAAGAAACAACTTCTCAGGAGGTGACATGAGAAGACCTCACTGACGCTAATCAGTACTGAAAGGGTTTGTTTATGTTCTCCATTTCATTTTACATCTAAGAGCCACATGGTAAAAAAAAATAATATTTCATGCGATTGCTTTGCGCAGTGCATGCTCAACTTTTGATAAATTTTATTTCTTTGTTGGGAAGTGATAACACAGTCATTGATTAATGTGAATTCTTGAAAATAATATTTTAAAACAGGGAGAATGCTGGTATATGTTTCAAAGTGCTATGGAAATGAATGCATCAAAAATATTTTCCCTTTATTTTAAGAGAAGCTATGGCAAAGGATATAATATATTACCCTGTGACTCTGAAAGTAATTTTCAACACACCACCTACACTAAAAAATATTAATAACTTCCCTAAGGTGAGTGTCATACAGAACACAGATAAATGTTATTGCTGTTTTCAATTTTTAAGGCTTTTAAGACTTATTGCCTGAAATGTTTGCTTCTTATTTTCATGTCATTAATTTTGCATGTTTCTCACTGTCAGTGTATACCAGGTTAAGACTCAAAAACATTCTGAATAACCTCTAAAGAATAGAATTTTCTATTTGACGTTTATTTGAATCTTCAAATAATATATGCTTTGGTTTTAAATTATAACCAGATTGTCTTCTTTCGCTAGAGTTCCCCCCCAAACCACAGAGTAAAAAATAAAGAATTTATAACCTCATTTAAATTTTGCTGACATTAAACACTGAAAATTGTGTAACATTCTTAATAATTAAAATATATTGCTTGTTTGCATTTTGAATGGATTAGAACAATCACGGCTCATTTCGCTATGAAATAATAGATAACTAAGAGTACAAATTTCTAGTGTAGCAAAATTACCAATCCTCATGATCCCATGGATCTTACAACCAGAATTAGATTTCATCTTTGAATCTTTTCACCATCCTACAAATAAATTTCACTACCTGGCCATTCTCCTGATGACTCTTTGACTAGGAGAAACTCCCTTTCTGACTGACATGAATTCTTAGCTTTCTGGCAATGACACTGAAGAGTTTTCTTCTTCTCTTTCTGTACATTCTGCACTGGAATTGGAAGTGACCTGGTCCTTCACGTACTTCTCTGCTGCCTCAATTAATCCAGCTTTCTGGAAATCTTTAACTTCATCACTGATCTCATCCACTCCTTAACCATCACATTATTGACTAGAGGATCACTTAAGTGTGGAAGATACAATTTCCATATAAATTAACCTAAAGTGCTTCAGTAGCACTTTTAGTGCCACTTAACTCTAGCTATGTTTAATATGAGTAAAAAAAAATAAATTGTGTCCTGATCATGCAATTCCTTGCCAAGAGGAAAAGAAAGAAAATCTTTTGGATTGCCTTGCTCTCTTAGATACTGTCACAACTACACAACATGAAAAACAAAAGAAAAACCCTTGATTAATAGCACAAATTATGGTATTTCTAGTATGGTTTACACATTGCAAATCAGGTCATGTTCTCTTCAAGAACTTGAACCGTGGATGTTGCATAATAGCATGTGCAAGTTCAATCTCACATGGAAGAATAAGAAAAGTGTATGCAAAAGTGGAACAGCACTGCGAAAAATGATCTAGTGTCTCACTACATTAATAATGTTGAGGGAACAGAAAACAGCTCCCAGGCATTTGAGATTCCAAGACCCACTCCGCTCCCACTGGTTGTGTGGACCAGTCTAACTTTCTTTGCAAGCCCATTCTCAAGACTTCCAAAAATTCATCAGCTGAAGACCAAAGAATCAAAGTTGCTCAGCAGCAGCTTGGCAAAGGTTATGAAATAACACTTCATGCTAGGGCAAAATCAAGCTGATAAATGGAAGTACACAGACTAGAAGTAAGTTAGCTAAATCAGGTTTCTTCACCACAATTTGAAGTGTTGTCAGGCTTGTTTTAGGAACCTTTCCTCCCAGGTCAGATAAACCACTCTCAGGCAAGCCTGCAGTAGCTGTGGCCCATTTGCTCTCTCTGATGAATATCTCTGAACTTTTCTGCAATAATGTTTGCCTATTTTCCTTGCCAAAATTCCTTCCTCTGCACTCTGTTCTAGGATGACACATGATATCCACTGTTGCTCTTTGCCAGCTTCGGTTGCATTGCAGCTGGGAGCTGCAGTGTGCTGATATTATTAATATAATAAATTATAGAATTACACGATGAAGTGCTTTAATTTCCCCCTTTGATCCCCTTCTCTCAACCCTGCCCTATGCCCCATCTTTACCCTCTAGCGTTTGAAACCTCTTAATGACTTCAAAGAGCTGCATAACAAGGTAGGCTTTTTCCTTCATAGCATGTTTCCCCTCTCTGCCCCAGATTAAAAGCCTTATTGGAGGTCTCTTTCCATGTCATTTGGAAAATGTGTAAATAGTCTCCTAATACCCTTCACTGAGAAGGTCAAAAGAGCTCACATCACAGCAGATGAACTAAACTGTTAGAATCAGGCTCTCAGAAACCCCCCAAATCTGAGTCCATGTTCTATTGAATAGTCAAGTGGACTTTATCTACAAAAGATTAGTTTCCTTGACCCTCTGAGGCCTCTTCTGCATCCACTGTGCAGAGAACTAGCATGTCATGTCAGCTTTAAAGAATACATAATTCACACCCACCTGACACTGCCAGGGTGATGAAAGTGAATCTGGGTGTAAATTAAAACAACATACCTTAGCTTCAGGTAATAAGGCACTAGAATTTCTTAAATCAATATTTGAACATTGTTTAAGCTTACCTATAAAGAAATACAGAATCTGAATCACTTCAGAGTGGATGACATTATTTTCCTAGACATGTCCCCTGAGCCAGAGTTACAAAAAATTAATACATACCCTCAGCTGAAATATTTCAGCATCTAACTCATATTTATTCCCTCTTGTACAATATATAATATTCACTTTTAGTCACAGATATTCCCTTGATTTCAGAGGACTTCAGCTGAATGGTTAAGGTGAGGTATAACAACTTGATGGGAGGTATTTGTTTGGCAGTACTCTCCATTAGACATGGACAGTCTGACCCTTTGGAATATCTGGCTGGATTTGCAAAGGTGATGAATGCCCACAAGTCTACCTGAACACTGTACACAGAACTTCTATAAAAATCAAACAATTAGTAGATATTTGACAACTCGGGAGCTGCAAGAAATTAGCTGGTACTATATGTGCATACAGTTACAAGAGGAAAGCCCAAGAGCATAACTATTATTTGATTATGACAACCAAAAACCCAAATTTAAATTTCACCTTGCTGAACTTTATTTAGCAAAACCTATTCTCTGAAGTGCCTAGTTTTTTGGGGGGTTTTTGACTCTTGCCAAATGTGAAAACTGCCAGAATTGTCAGCTTTCAGAGCAAAAAGAAAACCTCTTCCATTCTTGTGGGTGTTTAAGGTAGAGATAGACAGTTATTGTTGTTCATATTAATCTTTAACCGTGGATGTGGGCAGGAGAGGAGATGTAGCTCCTAATTTGTTTTTATGGTATGTCCATAAATACATTTTAATATCATACTACAGGTACCCTTTTATTACTTGTTCATAATAATGTAAGTCAAACCAGATAAAGAACAGCCACTGGCTTGGACTATTTGTCCACAGAAAAAGCAAAAACCATCAAGCCTTGTGTGAGTTTTCTGGCCATGTCATCTAGAAAACAGGGATAGTTTCTGCTCATGTCTTTGTCCCTTCTTTGACCCCATGCCTGCAGACTGAGGGAATAAACAAATTTACCTTTTCTCAGCAAGCTAATCAGGGCAATATAGAAGAGTATTATTTTCCTCTCCTCCTAAAAGAGCAGTGTTAATTACAATTCTGACGAATAAAAGGAAATTAATGGCTACTGTCTTTGATGTCTGTGAAGAAATCACAGAGAGAGGATCAGGCTTGTGTCTGACCATGTGCAATCAAATGTGCAATCTAGCCTGATAAATATCAGAGGAGAACCCTGAAAGATGGATGCCAAAAGGGACATTTCAGAAGGCATATGGAATTTTATTTAACATTTACGTACATTTAGATCGGGAGAGCATTTTCAAAGGAGTATATTGGAATGAGGGATAAATTCTGACTTCTATGCACAGCTTAATTTCCTTTGAAGACATCTGCATGTCCAAATTACCCAAGGATTGGGTCTGAACCTGTTCCAAGTGATAACTGTTACAGCAGGGGGCCAGCACTAGACTGAGTACCCTTGTTGTCGCTATTGTCCAGCACCTCAAAGCCACTGGGATACACAGATAAGAAGCTGGTATGAATGAATCACTGAAGGAAAATTACAAGTCAAAGAAGAAATTGCATTTCAGAGTCTTTGGCTTTCCTTCTGACTGAAGGAAGAACACTACTCCAGCAGGTGTGCCAGCAGCATGGAAAGTGCTGTTTAATTTAGCAATACCAACGTTTGCTTTGCAAAGAGGCCGTGTGGCCTCCCAAGCGTGGCTGAGCCTCCTCAGCTGCCCTTGGCTAAGCTTTGGTTTTGTTCTGTGCTGCAGGCTCCCTGCTTTCACAATAACACAGCACTAGAGCCAGAATTAAACACTGACTTTGGCTGGATTAAAAGCAAACATACAGATGTTCGGCTTATATCACCTTTTGTAAAAAGCAGGAAAATCCTGCAGATGACCTGCCCGGGGGGGGAAGGACTGCTGTTCAACACAGAAATTGCTCCAAGCAGTCACACATCTAAGTGAGCACAGCTAAGGTGAAATCCATGTATTTGAGACAATGGGTGATGCAGGATGCTTGAGCGGGGTACAAACATTCCATATGTTGGGCAGAAAGGCCGTGTTGCAGCTTCGTTACTGTGTTAGCAGGAGGGGGCAATTCAGCCACTTTACCAGTTGCTTTTGCTGTTCAGATTAAGTCTCTGACTCCAGGTCTATCCTGTCATTATTTTTGCACAGCTCCATCTCTTTTCTCTCGGCTAATCCAAACTATTGAAATGGTAAAGACATATCTCTGCTGGCAATAATCATCTCAGCTTGGTTAGGTTTTGGTTTGGAGTTTTTTGTCCCTTCTCTTCTTCCCCATTAGGACCACCTGCTTGATTTTATTGTTCTCTAATAAAACATAGTTTTAAAGAAATTGCAGGACCCCTGCATTCCCAGATAATTGTAATTTTCTTCAAATTAATAACCAGCTCCAGAGAGTACAATTAGGAATGAAAATTGTGGCAAAAGAAACATTCCTGATTGTGTAGGTTTTTGTTAAATAACTGAGAAGAAATAGGCAACATAATTATTAGAAAGCAGCTGGAGTATTGGTTTTGCTTTGCATTCACTACCACCAGGAAGCATTGCCTGTGCTGTGGGACTTGGAGGGGTATGACACCATTCTCATTGGTGATCTGGTCTTTTCTGTTCAAAACAGCTGTAGGATTTCTTTTGAATTGAATAGCTTATATCCCATGTTACAAAGTTGGCATTGACTTAATTTACCTCTCGATTTACGGATATGATAAGTATGAGGAAGAAAAGTCTGAATCCTCTGTAGGCTGTTACCTACTCATTGCACATGTAGACACAGGGGACTGATTAGAAACAAGAAAATGTTTTAAATATATATTTACAGGTATATTATCCTTATTTTCAGGTGGTTTCTTTTGTATCATATACATACTTTATTGTAGTCTGGTTTGTTTGGATGATTGATTTTGTGGTTTTCGGCCACAGAATCTCAGTTAACTTAGATGTGTTCATTAAATTCACATCAGAAATATCTGGGATTTTTATCTGTTAAATCTGTTCTTTATCTGCTCAGATGCAGGTGAAGAATGAAATTCACTCTCCTGGGCAGAAAGATTTCTCATCTCTTCTCAGCTCTGCTTCTGATGCCCACCTGACCAGAGCACTCACTTATCCCATGGATAAAACCTCCAGGACACCAGCGACAGGAGTTCCCATCACCCTTGCGGTAGGAACCTCTCAGAATGCCTGTTTCTGGGCTGGCTGCAGACACATGCCTTGGGTTCACAATTAGGATGGGCATCCTTGCAAAATGACAGAGCAGCTTTTGGTTCCTTCCACCTGATGTCCAGAGGCAGGAGAAGGATTACATAGCAAAAAAGACCTGATTTCCCATCCGATATTTCCTGGCTGTAGCAGTTGGAGCATATTATATTCCAAAAGCTTCTCTAATTTAGACTCTATTTCTTTGTTAATGCAATGGATGAAAAAGGACACCCATTTGCACTTGACTTACAGTTTAGCTAGTTCTTCTCATATAGATAGCAATTGCTATTATTTTCTCTCACAAACTGTGATTTTCTATGGGAGATATGAACCCAAACATTTTAACTTTTTATGCTTTGGTATATTTCTTTTTACAAATCTTATCTAGAAGTCAATGAACTTGAAGGACCTACTCAGTGAAGAACATTAAAACTCTCTCAGGGAAGCTTTATTGTAATTATTATTAGTACTGATTACTTGGGTACTTTATTCTGATTTATATTATATTAATTTAAATTGTGCTGTTATATTCCATACCTTGAACATCAAATAAGAGAAATGAGTTATTAAAAGAGAATACTCACTTCTGTTATTTGAATTGTAAGCCATTTTGTAAGAAAAACACCCTGTGACCAGGTTATCTAGACTTTGATCTTTTCTGAAGTGTCCATGTCAGAACTTAGCATGGGGTGAACATATTGTCTATTCAAATCAGACTGAATTATTTGGGCTTGTCTGCCCAAGGCATCAGATTTAGAATTGTACTGTGCTTGCCTTAGAAATGACCTGGCTTCATGATATACTCAAGCCATCAAGCCAAGACTGAAGAAACAGGGTGAGTTGAACAGGTCTACCAGCTCTCATTTTCACTCTCATCTGGTTAATAGAAGAGGGAAAGGAGAAGCAACCCCTGATATTTAATGGAATTTCTCACTGATTAGGAGATGTAAACCTATTTTGTAGCTGAAAACATGTGCTTTGCTTGTTGTGCTTATCTTTTTGTGATATAGGTGAAAAATAAAATGAGGATTTTTTTTCTATCAGTTTTAGATTCATATGTTTTTCAGCTTTTTGTCTCCCACTAATTTCCACAGATGAAACCCAATCAGCCTACATGAAATTTAACAAGAGCAAATGCCAGATTCTGCACCTGGGATAGATATAATAGCAGGCATAAGTATAAATTGGGAGAGGAGTGCCTGGAGAGCAGCCCTGCAGAAAAGATTCTGGTGATGCTGGTAGATGGCAAATTTAATCTGAATTAGCAGTGAGTCCTGGCAGCCAGGAGGGCACATCTCATCTGGGATGTCAGACTACATCATGCTTGTCAGTGTTTCAGAGGCATTTGTACAATGCCCTTAAAAATACATTATAATTTTTGGTCAGTCCTGAAGCGGTCAGGCAGATGGATGATAGCTGTAGGTGCCTTATAATTGAAATATTCCATTCCATTCCATTTTATGTCCTGAGAGTTTAGTATTGATGGGCTACCTGACTGAGTCAAACTCTACTAAAGGCATAATGAGTTTCTCTACTAATTTTTAACTGGACTTTATTAGAATATGAATTTAAAAAAAAAAAGCCTCTCAAATGATTTTGCTTTTTTTAAAGTCACTTCCATAACTTGTTACTTAATTTAACCTGTCACAATATATACTTATGTCATAAAATGCCCTTCAGTAGGTTTTTGTTTGTTTCAAAAACAGTTCAAAATCAGATGTCATGTATAGAAGGATGACTTATTCTACCACATGATTCTTATGTTTATTTCTACCAAAGGGAAATAAAATCTTGTGGAAAAAATATTGTGGAAAAGATACTATACCACACGCACACAAAAGAAAAATTTTCTTTTGCAGTTCTTAATATGAACAGAACTTGATTCTGGACATAGAAAGTAAAGAGTTGCTTCAAGTTATATATTGGATTTTCTTTATTATTTTGTACTGTCTAATTTAAAATTTAATTCTTCCTGGGGGGAGGGGGGGAAGTCTGGACTATTTTATATGTAACTTTTCACACATGGATTAGTTTGTTAGTTTGATCTAGATTATAGTTTGTCCATGTTACCAGCTTTTTGCTAGAGATATTTGTGCTTTCTCTGTCATGGTGACTTAAACATCTACCATACATTGCAGCAGCACATAGCACAAAATTCTTCATCAGTGAGGAATGAAAAGAAGACATTTGTGTGGCAAATCAGAGCCATAAAGCAGCCTGACTAGTTCTGATTATCACTCAGCTAGCTGAATGGTAAAGTGTCTCCAAGAAAGAAAGGCTTTAGAAAAAATAGTGCAAGTGCAAGCAGATAAAAAAATATTCTTCCCAATATCCCATGTACATTTTACTTTTATTACATGTTTTACATATACACAAAGAAATAATTAAGCCTTTAATCATATACTAAAACTTACTTACTTAGAGTCATGGTATTACCTTATAATAGTGTTATAATCTGTTTCTATGCTGTAGATCTTTTGTTAGAAAATATGTGCCACATCTGAGGACTCCTGAAAAGTGTCCATATCTGCAGAACACTGGCAAAATTTCTTTACTGGAATATTTTCAATCAGTCATGTACTCCATGCCTTACATAATAACTGTGTCATGCACGCTTTATCTATTTTGAGCCTTATTCTTGTGTTTGTGAGTTGGAGTTCTGTGAGATGGGCATGAAATAATCTTTGAATAAGGAAAAGGCATCAGCTGGCTGACTGACATCAATAATGGCACTGGGTGCCAAAACTGATGTGAATCAAAATATGCATACCCACTGCATTGCCACACATGCTATGGGACTGCTCAGCACTGTAAACTAGTTTGAGATCCCAAAATTATAATATCTGCATTTGATTTAATCATTGGCACTGGTCTGATTATTACCAAGTTGCAGTCTGGTTTCTCAGTAATCATGACTTCCTTCAAAAACTCGTGTATGACTAGCACAGAAAGAAAGTTTCTATCAGGAATTAAATTCTGTGAACATTTAATTTTTCTTTGGAGTTTTACCAGGAAAAAGGAAAGGCACATTTCTCAAAGCAAACACAAGGCCTTCAGAAAAGACTGACTTTTTTTTTCATAGGTTGCATCTGTCACTGGTTGGGGCAGGCACAGAAGCTCTGTATTTAAGGGCCTGATGTGGACTCCAGAAAGATTCATGCAACATCTTGAAATAGTTCAATATGGCCAGGATGCTGAGGAGGTGTCACAAACAGGACAGGAGTTTATACCCAACCACTCCCTCACCCTCTTACCCCTGCTCATAAGAAGCTCTTAGCCCTACCCAATATATTGCATACTGTGTGTGAAACACTGATGTGAATAAAAAGGCAATGTGGTGGTTCAGGAACACTCCTCCAATATGTTGACATATTTTTGAAATACTTATGATGTTCAGTTCTCTTAACCTTCAAGAATCACAATTGCTGCTCAAATATCTTTGAAAGTCAGATATTAGCAAGTTCCAAGAGAATGAAATTGAGGTTTCTGATGTCGCATAGTGGTAGCAAAGCTCACAAACAATGCCTTAGCTTATCTTCTTTGTAATTCTCACAAAAAGGAGAAGGAGGAAGAGGAAGAGAGGGAATAGAGGAAGAGGAAGAGAGAGAGAGACAGAGAGAGAGACAGAGAGAAAGAGAAAGAGAAAGAGAAAGAGAAAGAGAAAGAGAAAGAGAGGAAGATTGTTGAGGAAGCATTGTACAATCTTTTCCTTTTTTGAACTTCCTTTGTGTTTTCTGTGGAGATTATTTACATTCAGTAACATTCAGAAGCTCCCAAGAGACAAAGAATTCAACTGCTTTGATTCAGATTTTACATGAAGCATGTCTATGTTTATCAGTACAAAGGGGAAGGAATCAGCTCCTTACAGCAACACAGTACTCAATTATAAACGAACACAGTAATACTCCAACCTGAGCCACATTGATGAATAATGAAAAAGCAAATGAAATCCAAGAAAGACAGAGTTTTCACACTGGGTTAGCTACATGGGATTGCCAATAATCCAGGAAATGTTAAGGAAAATCAATGCTAAACGCCAAATTACACAGAAATTTCATGGCATCTGCTCTTCGTTCTTGTCCACTACAGTAAGACAATCAGATATGGCAATACATAACCCTGTTAGCCACACCAGAGGAACTGCGTGCTCAATCATCTGCAGTGAGATTTCTTTTAATGAGGTGTTTCCCTTTTCTACCTATTAAATATTTGCAGCCTCTTAAAGATGTAAAGTCAGTAGCAAAAGACATCAGTAGAAGATAAAATTATTCTCTAGTTCAATGCCTTGCCTAATAACAGAGGCATAAAACACTGAAATGTGACTTCAGAAGTTAGAGGGGGAAATATGGCTCTGTTTCTGCTGTACTGCTTTCTCCCAATACTGTCCAGGATTGGCTGCAACCAGTAGGGGTTGCACACTGTTTCGTGGCTCCCCTCAGCATGGATAGTGGCATGTCAGCACTGGAGCTTGTTAACGGGCAGATAAAGCTGCAACAACTCAGCTAAGCATCTCAGGGACTGCATCTCTGAGCTCTTCAAGAGCCAAACATTCTGATCCATCCATTCATATTGCCCTATACTTTAATCTTCCCTGTACCAAAGCATTTCAGGTCTGCTGAGTAGGACTGATTCTCATCCTTTAGGGAATCACCACCTTTCTGTCTCAAAATGGCTGTACTCTGCCAAGATTCCTCCTCTGGATTGTGGTCACTTCTAAGAGCTGTTTTTCATTTAAACTTAACGACAGGTGCTAAAGCTGCATTTGCATCAGTGAGAGAAGCTCTCACATTCTCATGTGTTTGATTCTTAGGCAGCTGTCAACAATGGAGAAGTCTCAGTGGGGATGTCAGAGGTATCAGGAAGATGTTTCAACTATTAAGATCTGATTCATGTCACTGGCTGAGTGAGAGGATCCTGAAGCCTATATTTGTAAAGTCAAATAAGTAATAAAGAGTTCAACTAAAGAAAGGGAGAGGAACTCTACAGAAATGTAGTATATGCATGATGTATTTTGAAATTAAACAAAACATGTATAAGAGATGTGAATCACTAGGCTGATAGTGTGTTATTTTTTGTTTTACTTTATTGCTGTGAGCAAGAAATCCCACTGGAGTATTGAACTCTGTTAAAAAATGCTTTCTGAAAAAAACTGGAAAATTGTTCAGTGAATATATCAAGACTAATTATTTCTAATTAAGCAGCTAAACAAGAGCATGAGATTGTGTACAAACACAGCTAGAGAAATATGTTGCTCTGATGTATGGACTGTGTGCATACAAGATGAGAAAATGTTCAAACTTAACAACAATTAGGTTGAGAAATTAAGGCTACAGGCAAATACTTATGATAAACCACATGTAACAGTACAAAATGTGTAGTTGAAGGGCAGCTGGGGAGTCAATTATCCATATGAGATGTAGATCTTACAGTTAATGGTAGCAAATATTCCAAATTCAGTCACATATGCAACAAAATTGGAATCAGTGGGAAGACAAGAAGCATACAGTGTATTTGTGAGGAGATCAGGCAGGAAAAGGGAAGAAGAGCAGTGAAAAGCTGTGGGTAGATATGGCAGAAAATGGGCGGAAAGGTATAAAATCCAACAGACCACAAAGGAGATTGGCCTTTCTGAAGGCAAGGGTGCAAACACCTACAGCCAGCTGCTCTTTCAGACCCAAGCCCAGTGGGATGACAGAGCCAACCCCAAGGGACAGTCCCCTGGACTCTTCATCAGGTTCTGTGACTAGAAGGTTTGGTGTTGGAGGGTGGAGGGAAGAGGGACAGAATTGCATTCTAACACTAAGGAAAGTGAGGAGGAATAGGTGGTAGAGTTGTATTGTAACAGCAGCTGTGCTATTAAAAATAAGAGTGATAAATAAAAGTTTAATCATTGTCTATAATAATGTGCAAAACAACACAACTGTAAATTGTTAACAGCAGTGTTATTCCATTATTTGAATAGGTTATTGGCTTTTTAATTTTTTCTTTCTGAGCAATTTGCTGCTAAATCAATAATTATTGACTCTTGTACCAATTGTGTTTCAGGGCAGCATTCTGAAGGGGGAGTATTGGATTGTGACGTACCAGTTACCCCATATTCTCCTCTGCACAGTGGAATCCTCAATTTTAGAAGAGGAAATGAGCAGCCCTTCACACAGTCTCACACTGTTCCTACTCTGCAGCTACAAATTCAGGAGTCTCTTGTGTTAACTCCAGGGAGGAGAAATCTGATTTCAGTATTCAATATAATTGCAGGAGACCTGATTTGTCTCACTCTCAGGTACCAGGCTGCTGTGCCTAAAACAAAAGTTTTGCAGCACTCAATGCAGACTCACTCTCACCTCAGATGTGTGTGGTCTGGGACACCCTAGTGAACACAACTTATGAACTGCTGATAGGAAGAAATCTACCTGCATGGAACCATTGAAAAACTTAGAATTAGCATATTTATTTAAACAGATTTTAAATTCAAAGGAGCAAATAAATTTAAGCAAAAAGTTTGTCACTGTTATTTCCACTTAGTATTTGCGGAGATGTTTGATTTCCACTTAGTATTCACTCAGATGTTTGATTTCACAATGACACAGTTACTTCTTCAAACTTGTTTCTAAAGACATCTCTCCAGAGAAATAAGTAATCTTCATTTTCAATAGATTGTCTCAAAAGTCAGCAAAGATGGGGAGAGGGGGGAAACGGCGTATTTCTATAATCTGTGGACGTTTTCTGTGTGGGTTCTGTCATTTTGAAAGATGAGAAGAAAATTGATCCAACATTACTCATTCTAATTTTGGCAAATTCTAGACTGTAGTTAGTAACTGTAAGAAATATCATGCAAAACTAAGGTGGACACTTCATAATTTATTTTTCTCACTGAATATTTTTCAAGATATATGGGAATGATGGGCTTGAGCATCACCTCAGTTATAATCAGAATTAAAAGTTTTTCAAAGTTAGTGCAAGCATGAACTCACTCAAAGAATTGTGGGTAATAGCATGTAAATTACTATTTAGAAAGCAAGGTTAGTTTCTGGAAAAAGATTAAAACATCCCAAGAGCCACTGAATTGTCTAGCTTTTAAAAAACATCACCCTTACAAGCTGGAATTATTTTGTTACCATATAATTTTAATTTCACTTGTATTTTCAGGCTGGGTCATTGAAATAGATTATGGGAAGTTTCATAATGCTCATATTGCTTGGCAAAACGACATCTCCCTGAAAAGACATCTGCAATGCTGCCTTTCAAAATTTCATCAGTCTCCAAGAGCAAATGTGCAAACAAGGAGAAAATGGATTTAAAAGCCTACGAAGACATTACTTCCAGTGTTTCTGCAATTAAAATGCAAAGCCTCCTTTTATATCTGATTTTTGCCATTACTATTTTCCCAGACCTCCTCATGGTTTTCTACACATTTATTCTCTTTGGATCCAGCCCAACCTGCCATACAGTTTGATATCTGCACTGCAAGTTAATGTATTATCTTCTATCTCTGTATTATCAGAAATAAAAATTCCATGAGTATAAGTTTAGTGCTAAAAAGTCACCTTGGGTCCTCATTAAAAAAAAATTAAATCATTCAATCCTTTTAGAATAAATGTTTAAATAATTTCTTACATTTATTCACTGCCTCCTCACACCTACATCAAATAGAGATTTACCAAAATTATTGTCACTTTTAGAACTCTGTAGAAGTGCAATTCTAACACACAGGTTTCTGGAGACATTGAGAGAGAATGGGGCACTGACTAGAGGTGAAAGAGGCATTTCTTTCCCCATTCAAAGTCTAGGTGTTTTTATCAAGTTACTGGAAGAGTTCAAATAATTATTTCATGCTTCATTTTATCACAAAATCCTTTTATCTCCTGTTTTTAAGCCTCTTCTTTTTTCTCTTTTTTTGTTTCCCCCTCACACTACCCCTTTAAATTATAACTTTGATTTTCTCTTTCTGATTTATCATGCTTGTTTTCCCTCCTTCTTTGCCCCATTTTTGATCTGTTAGTTAAGGATCTGTATTCTGAGTCTTTGGTTTACAGTTCTGGTGGAATTATTGCTGTTGTGTAAATCTGAGTGCTGTGATAAACAAGTAGCAATTCATATTGCTCTCCCTACTGTTGCTGTGCTTTCCTGATAATGAAAAAAATCACTTTTGAAGCCCTTGAAGCCCCACTTATCATTTGCTAATGGGTGCTCCATAAATGAGAATTGGAAGATTTGTCAGTGTTGGAGCACAGGATTAAAATATTTTATTTGGGTAATTCAAATATTCCCACAGCATCTTTTAATATTGCTGTTGCTGATAATGGAAAGAATCCAAATGTAATTCAGAGGTTTTTTTACTTACTCTAGAGCTGGGCTTTCTTGTCAGAGGAATTTGTGGTTATGACTACTCATCTGAAATTTAAGAAGAGTTCTTTGAGATTCTCTAAATGGAAAATATCTGTGGTTATGAATACCTAAAATTGAGTAGGACACAACCCTCTGCTGAAGATCTGAAATTTGTCATAACTTTAGTATCCTTTGTCAGGAAGTTTAGTTTAACTATCTGCCAAGTGGAGGTCAGACAAGTAGCACCATATGACCTCATCCTGTTGGAAAACTTCGTCAATAATAGCTACAGAAAGAAGTAACCTAAAAAATTGATTTAAATTTGTAATAGGGAAGTTCTGTATTATACGGGCCTGTAGAAAAAGAGACTTCTTTTCTGCAAGAAATTGTCAAGAATTTATTCATGCCAATTTTTTTCTACCGCATTTTCTTCTGTCTACAGTTAAAATTTTTAAGCTCATAGCCAGATTATTGATGTAAGTTTCTAAGGAATTTGTTTGGCTGTGTTTGCTGCCTCAGTTTCTTTACCTATTTTTTCATTAAACAAAAATTACCCTTCTCTCTATAAGTTATTTCATTTGCAAGTTGCTTGGCTGCATGGCAACTAATTTTAAAACTGCATTTAAAACTGACACTAAAACTTATCAAAGCATTCCTCTTTCTACTGGTTTCATCACTTCTGAGGTTTCCAGATAATATCATTCCTTTCTCAATGCCTTATTCTGACTCATTAGCAATCCTTCTATCATTTTGTGTCCTCTGTTTAAACCCTGGTGCAAAAAATCTTCCACTGAACTCAGTTCTTCAGAGCAATATTCACATTTTTTCACTAAAGGCTGCTATTGGTTATACAATTCTTTGTCTGCTGTCAGCTCTCCAGCTTTGTCAATCTAAAATATTCCCATACGCATTCTGAGATTCACTGCTAATTTACTGGTGCCACCTTGTCCTTCTCCAATATCATATTTCTCCAGCATTGCATCTGAAAAACATTTTCTGACACACCTGACAACACTCTTCAACAACTTGTATGTCTTCTCTTGTTATATAAATGTTTCCAATCACAAAAAAACCCCAAACCATATTGACTTTTCTATTCATGGAAATACAATTCTAGACTTTCTTTAAAGTTCCTGACTAAAATGTTATTAATGTGATTGGAAACAGCAAAAAAATTTGACTTGAATAGCCAATCAGGAAGTGCAAATAATAAGCAATGAATAATCACTAGTCAAAGTAAACCATAGATGAAAAATTGAAGGTTGAAATGCGTTTACATAAACTAAATTGGCTGAATTATTACCAATGACATATTCTTTATCAAAATAGGAAACAGGAATTCAGAGAAAGAACTAACTGCATCAAATAAATTATTCCTAGAAAATAATTCAGCAGTGAAATTTATTATTGACTAATGCTTTATAATGCCCATGAAAATAATCTGACCTACTCACACATTCTTGGATTCTTTGGAAAAACCTAAAAATCAGAAAATGAATGTATCTCACATCCTGGTAAACTTGCTATTCAGTGTACAGCATAAGTAGTAAATAAAATTGTTAAGATGAATCAAATGTAAATGAAATTGTTAGGATGCATAAAGACTGAATAGGAAATGAATACTGGGAAGTTAGGATGCATAAAGGCTGAATAGGAAATGAATACTGGGAAGTTCATAACATCACTGTGTAAATTGCTTGTGAGACATCACTTGACATTTTTCATTCAGTTTCATCATGTCTCAAAAAAGATATTGCTGAAGGTGAAGGGTGGAAAGGGGATAGAAAAAATATTACACATAATACATTAAGAAAGCACAGTGATTTCCACACAAGGAGAGATTTGAAAGATTGGTCTGTTTTGTTTAGTGAAGACATGGCTGAAAGAGGTCATTTCAGGAAACTAGCAGAAATTTCTAGTGAACATACAGAAAATGTAAAACAGACATCCAGTACCTACTGTCCTCGTATATTCAAGAGGAAACAGAGGGAGTTCAGTAAAACAATATACAAGCTGAAGCTGATCAATAAAAATACCTTTCATATAGCTATGGCTGAGGTACAGAGCCCACTGACACAAAATAATTGCAAGAATAAACTTAGCAGTGTTTATAAAGGGCAATTGACCTTATATTGATGTATGGGCTAGAGAAATATAGGAGACATATATACAATCCTCATCCCTCACCATATATATGAATTATCAGTTGAGAAGTAATACTAAGACATTACTCAAATGGATAAATGATTCATTCTACATGACTCTATCTCTTCTGTGCTCCCCTAGAATGGAACAGAATTTGACTTCCACTCTTGCTCTGTTTACCTAACTCTAGGGAGACAATCCAGAACAAAAACCTGTGGACTACTGCATGCAAGAAGGGAAGCATGGGCTCAGGAAGAGGTTAATTCCAATGAATCTCCTCCAATCTGATGGCAAGATATACACATTGATATACAGGCCCTGGGAAAACCAAATTTCTTCTACCAAGAAGAAAACCAAATTATGCCTGTGACAGAAGTCCATATTATATAATTTGAATGTAGCAAACAGTTTCCGACGTTTTTAGTCATCTGTTATGCACAATTACAGAACAAAAGAACAGGACAAGATTAGTTTGTCTTTAGCAATATTGTTTTTTATCTAAGGGATAGAGCATTTGTTGTCTTTATTAAGTAACCTCAGACTTGGTACATTCTACTTGAAAAGGCATGGGTGGAATGCCTAATGTTGACAGTTTTTCCATCTTATGGCTTTTGCATATATTTTCCAAATTATCTAGTTCTTTTTATATTAACACTCTGACAATCTTTCCACTATATTCATTCTTTGACAGGAAGAAAATTTTGATTTGGCTTTGAAAGACAAACACTTTCATGGTTTGGTTTTTTTTTTTTTATTTCCCTTATAAAGGGGGAAAAAAGGTTATTTGCCTTTATTCCAGAATTGCTTCTAACATGAAAACATCTATTGCCAGTTGTATAATCTCCAGGTGATGGTTTAGCTCTAATTCATAGACATCTAACATGTAATATGAAACTAATATGCATATATTTTGATTTCATTTAATATATATCTAATTTTTAGAAAAAATATATTATATGAAGAAGGTGGTATCATTTTTTTTGTATGGACACACAGGGCACCCCTTCTGAACTTGACCCAAGAACACTGATGTCTATGTAAACATTCAGGTTTAATGCAGCAAGCCCTGACTGGGTCATGGTCCTGCTGGCTGAAGAAATAATTGTTCAAAGACTGAGAGGTGGCAGAGCCCAAATTTTATCTCACTCCCTCACAGGGAAGTTATAGACCCTCTTCTTAACTCTGTGACAGCTCCAGAGGGAGCAGAACCCATTTGGTCTTTTCTTCACAAGGTTAAATTCTCATATTAAAACAGCAGTACTGTAAATTGATAAGGCAGATTTTCAAAATGCAGTCAGTGTTCATGGTCCTCTTAAAATACCTGAAAATTGTGGAGGTTAATGCTGCCTACTTAACTGCTGGCCTATACATCTATGAAAGGTCTCTCTGTTCACTTCTCTGTTGCATTTTTCCAAATAAACCAAAAAGGAGAACTGAGCCTCAAACTTTTATTTCAAACTACTTCTGACAGACCAGGGAAAACAGGTACATGTATATTGGCATACAAAATGCAAATTCAGCTTCTAAATAAAGGTTTATTTCTAAGATTTCTTTCTCTTTTAAAAAAATGGAAAGATACACAGCATTTGTATTCAAATTCAAAATAAAACTTCTAGGTTCAGGATGAAGAAAGGCTTTTGTATTCATATTTCTAAGTCTGAAACCATTATTTCTCTTTTTTCTTTTTCTTTTTCTTTTTTACTACAGATAAACAACATATTTGAGGTGAACTTGAAACAATTCTTCTTTTCTCCTCATTTTTCAGATTTGACAGTAAACTGAAAAACCAATGATTTACACAGCTCTCCTCCATGACCTAGAGTTCTGTGATTCATCACTCCTCGCTCAAGTTTCATTAGCTGTTGTCTAAATGCTCATTATCTTTTGGACGTGCATATTTTATTCTTTGCTTCATCTTCCTTAAGGAAAGAAATTATTTTCTCATTTATAGCACAGCCAACAATTGTATTAACTAGCCCTGCTGCATACCTGGAGCAAATCTTTAAAGAGCTAAGTAAACATGAAGGCAGAAAATAAATGATTCAGAGTAATCAATAGTCTTAGAATTTCTTCCTTCTCATTTTAAATAATTTCTTTAATTCTCAATATTATGATCATAAGTTCTGACCGTAGTAAAATCTGCACATTTTGAACACAGTCATTATTTCATGTCTTACAAAAATAATACAAAATCACATAGCTACAGCTTCCAATAAAGCTTATGGTTACATTTGTTATTCTCTCTAGTCCAGAAACCTTTATTTTTATAACAAATAATGTTCTGGGAATTAATTGCCCTCTGACATTGAGTGATTCTTAATAACTAATAATTTGAGGTTGCTGTGATTATCCAGTCTAAGGTACTAAAATTTCTGTGTATTTTGCCTTGAAATCTCCCCTGAAATCCAGTTGTGGGATGAAAGAGAAAGAAGCAGAATTTGAAGCCTGTAGGTGTTGAGGAGGAAGCTGGAGGGAGGGTCATAACAGAACTTATGTTCTGCTTTTTGCCTTTCCTCACCAGAATTCCTGCTCCTGCACAACAGAGTTCCAAGTGTGCCCATTCTGCAAATGAATTCCCTGAGAGGAGAGGACAAAATTTTGGGGAGACAGCAACTTGGACATATTCAGTCCCTTACTTTTAAAGGATGTTAAAGCAGAAAGATCACTGCCTAAATGGTATTCATAGGGACATGGCATTAGGGATGATGAGAAACTGTACCATAAAATCACTTCCCTGACAATCATAAGACAAATTGAGCAGGTCATGCAGAGCATCATCTCCTCTTTTCCCCATGTTCCATAAGCCACAGCTTGCTTATTAGCACTGGGTAACAAACTGAGTGTTGTAGTGGCACCTCCTGATCAAAAACTGCTGAGGGAAGAGCAAAGAGCTCAAGGGCATTGTCAGAGTCTGATACATCCCCACCAGCAGAGAACTTGTCAAAGTCCCAGACACCCTCTGAAAGTGTGGGACTGACATGTTTCAAAACAAAACAACCACACTGCATTTCAAAATAAAACATCTCTTTCTCCAATCCAGTTCCTAGAGCTGGGGCTGTCAATCTGTTCTGGTGAAAGAAATCAATCCCACCACCAGGTTACCCAAGGAGCCTGGAAATTGGCAAATTTCAAGTGATGCATTTCATTTGGACATTATCACAACTGTAACCATGGTATTTGCTGCATATTCCCATGGTCTGGTACCAAAAAAGTGCGAAGAAAAACAAGCAGGTATTAAATGTGTCTCTGTGGTGTATGCCAAGGGAATATATCATCCTTGTAATACACTATGGATTAAAATTTTAGATCTTAGTTTAATTGTGATGTTGTGAAACTGCTTGATGACCTGTAAATGCAGTCAAAGTTCAGAGATGCTTCTTGGGATAGTACTTCATGTATTGGAAGATTTTCACACTACAGCTGATTCCAGAGAGATGTTAAAGTTTTGTGGGAGGATAAACGTCATAATGAAAGCAAGCACTGTAACGAAAAAACAAAACAAACAAACAAACAAAAGGTCTGAATGGGTGAACTAAGTCTGAAGAGTTTTACCTGATTAAAACAAACTTTTTTCTACTCTTTGGGATGTTAATTCTTTATATTATGTGTCCAATGTGATCCTTTTTTGTTTTGCTAAACAAAGTTTCCTTATGCCATATACAAAACATATGTCATTATATATACTTTATTTTAGACCATTCTTTTAGGTCTCTCCAAAGCTCACTCAGTGATTTTGCCAGATGTGCTGTAAGACTACAGGCTAATTTCCCCATAGCCCTGATATATCTTTTGTGAACTTACCTTATTAACTAGATTGTGAAATGTCCCCCAGACAGACTTCTGGTGTTGTGAACAAGTAAAGTCTATGATGATTCTCCTCTTGTTAGGTCAGGACTGAGAAATACTCTAACAGGGCTTCTCAAAGTGCCTTTGTCAACCACCCAGGTACCACAGAAAGTTTTACTGATCTCATCTCATCTCATACTGATCTTTACTGACAATGAGAAATTTGTCTGTGTAAAAAAGGTGGATTGTAAAAAAGACGAACCAGCACAGGAACCACCTCTCACAGAAGAGGAGATACCAGCTGGGGAAAGACCTGAAAAACACCAATAATTCTGTTGCTGAGTCTCAGGCCAGTTGGCAGGCTTTTCAAAGCCATACAGAATATTCGTAGCAGAATTAAATGCAGTTATTGTTTACCCCTTTAACAATGGGGTGTTTTGGATGCCTTGGGACCTCTCATGTCAAAATCCTTTCCATCAGAGAAAAAAACTAAAACTTGCGCACAATTTGCTGTTTCTTTGATTGATCATCATCAAAAAAAGCTCTGTATATTTCTGGGTTCAGTGCTCAGTTCATTGAGATTGCTCATATGGATGAAGGCCCTTTCAATTGCTTCTCCTTCCTTGCCTGTCTGAATATTTTCCATGTACTGTGGGAATAGGGGAGGGAAAGGAAGAACAAAGGGGGATCACAATTTCCAGCTGTTTGCTTCTGATACAATTAATATAACAAGATTCTGTTGCAATTATATAACTTGGGAATAGAGGATGCTCTCACATTTTAGTTTAAAATGTTTATTTATTTGCTTTATATTCCAAGCTCCCAAATACTAGGATTTTTAGTGGAGCAAAGATAGAGCTCAGTACTGGCTTTGGTTCACAGACGACCCTGTCAGGTACCACACAAGACACTTGGCAGCCCAAGGACTCTTCTACTACCACAGCAAAAAGCATCTCCAAGAGAGTGGGGAAAAGATACAGTGAGATACAAGAGTACATGGTCCCTGCTCCTAAAAACTCCTGCATTGTTGGCTTTGCTGCAGCCAAAGCTTTTTTCTATTCACAAAACTTGTGCCCTCACTTGTGCCTGGCTGCCATCTGTCATTTATATTACAGAAAATTTACAGCACAGTGTATCGACTCCTTGTCTCTCAGCAATATTCAAGAGATGTTTATAAACACTTACTAGTGCTATCCCAGCTTTAGCTTCATTGCTTGTTCCATGTGTTCACCTATGTCTTTGCTTTACCATTTTCATCCATGCCTGTCTTCCATTGCAGCTGCTCTTTGGATTTAGGAAGGCAGAATATTCTCCATGTCTGTGTAAGGTCTGCTATTTCTAGGTCCCATCCCACTGCAGTCCCCTGCAGCTTAATCCTAACCTGGCAGACAAACTTCCTTTACCTGTGGAGACGTCTTTACTTGGTGACCCAGCTGATGGGTGGGGACGTAAAATCATCTCCTAAAGATATCATGGGCTACTGGACAGGCATGATATGGGTGTTACCAACAGAGGGGCTGAGATTGCTGCATGGAAAATCAACTCATCTGCACAGCCCATGGCATGTTCCCAAGAAGCACAGATCAAAGTCAAGCTGCCTGATTCCCCTTCCTCTGACACTTTGTGACTCCAGCAGTTCATTCCACAGGGGCCATTCAGGGGCACATTGGAGGATATGGAGTTATGATCATCTTGGACATCTTGTGAGGGCAAGTGCAAATAACCACATAACTGTAAAATCTTACAGCTTAGCATAGATTTACTCAGTTTCTGCTGAAAGGCTTGACAGAATGAGACAGGCACATGGCATTCAGAGCAGCACTGATTACAGCTTTACAGCATCCTTCTGTCTAGAGGCATCAGTCACTTCCACAAGACAACGTCATTAAATCCTGTGGTTCCTGCTGCTCAGCAGAGTTGTGCCCTAAGTGGTGACACCCCGAGGGCTGTTACTGCAGCCCATGACATGATCACGGCCATTTACCCCTCATCAGTGCCTCTGCAGCCATGTGAGGTATTGTGCCTGTAATCCCTTATAAATAATAAGGTTTGACAGGCCAGGCACTGCCAGCTAGTTATGGACACCCTGAGCAAGTTACAGGTCACGGGGCTGGAATCCAAATGGCTTTAACCACTCAGAAATCACACTGGTTCACTGTCTCAAGCAGCCTACGGTGAGATGAGGAGGGAGTCTGCAGATACAAATAAGGAAAACAATCCAACATGGACACTTCCTGCCCATTACAGTAATGGGTTTCACTGCAGCTGTGGCTGGCAGCTTGGCTGAAAGTGGTGTTTGTGCTGCTTCCCACAGCACTGAGGCTTAAATAGCTGTGGGAGGTCAGAGTCATTCAGATTGAGACTCACCTCTGCCGTGGTATTTGCCTTCCTCTTTCAGGGGCTACAGGATTTATGCTCACTTTGACCTGTTGCAAAAAAATCTGGTCTCTCAACTACATACTACACAGGTTGTGCAGAACCACTGCTTAATTAACCTGGAACTCATAGGAAAGGAAGGGTGATTTCATGATCCACACATGAAAGGGTAATGTTTTGGAACATAATTCTGAATGCTTAGCATGAGAAACTTAAAAGAAGGAAGATTTTCAGCTCCTTCTGAAAAATTTCAAACTATTTTTAAGGAGAATTCAAGCTATCCACCCCAAAAATAGAGACACCTGAAATCCCTCCAGACTCCGTCATTAAGTCCCTGAATATGTCAAATTCACGTTTTGTTTGCCAGTAATGTTGGCGGGGATTAACAAAACTATTAAAAGAGGATTGGAAAAATCCCTTTTTAACATAATGACAACAAACATTTACATAATCAGCGCAAAGGAGAATAAGGAAGTGTCTTCAAGCTTTACCAAGCTACCAAGGTAGCAAGTTAACTCGTTTTTTTTGTATGATGACATAGCAGCACTGCAAAATGGTCTCACTATATAATTAAGTACTCTATAATTTGCATGGCTTAAGTCTTGAATGCCAACATAAGTTACGGAAAACTAGATATATAACATTTTCACATGCCAGACAGGGTTTGTGTTAGTGAAGTTTTCATGGGCTGAGAGATGTCTCTGACACCAGGCAGTGAAGGGTGCTGGGCCCAGCTCCTCCTGTGGCAGGGTCTGACCCAGAGCTTTCTGCTGACCACAAACCACTTGGGAAGATCTCAACCCTTTGAAAGCCCTAGAATTTAAAGAGCCTTGGTGCTGGCTTTGTCTTAAGACACCCAGTGTAATTTTGTGTCTTACAGCCTCTCCCAAGACCCCTGTGATAGGACTGGTTCTGTTTGCAGCTCCTGCAGACAGGACATGTCACCCTTGGCAGCCTGGAGCAGCTCCTGGGTGACAGTGTAAGCCCCTGAGCTGCAGCCTCAGCCCACCCAGGCTGGAGGACAGGACTCATCAGTGCAAGCATCCTAACAGAAGAATGACTAGATTTTGCAGAGATATTCTGAGAAAGTTCCCCCCTTTACTGAAGGACTCAGGGTTAGTGTAAACCCACCTCTTCCCTAGGTTCCTTTCCTTTTTCACCTAGGGTTTAATTCTACATAGTTCTTTGGGTACTACACCAGTGATGTATCTGGAGTCTGGAAAAGATTGTTTCTCTACCTCATCAGCACAAGCTCAGGATGATGAAGTTACTCAACAGGGCAAACAGCTTGTGTGATCCTTTTTACCACTTCCCCACTCTCCTAGAAGAATCCTCCATCTCCTTGCACCAGTCATGGCTGTGAATTCACCTCAGGCCCCACAACCATGTTTTCACACATCTGGGAATTCCCATAAGACCCCATGGGTCACAGGACACACATATGCACCCTTTAAACACAGCTTTCCATTCTGGATCAAATCATTCAGCTTGTTCTTTGACAAAAGTCACTCACAGCCAGAGTGTTTCCATTTAGGTATATGTGGCACATAAATAAACTTCCCTGTACCCTTAGTGCTGGCCCTTTTATAAATTTATATTTGAAGCAAAGCATAAAAATTAGTGGTAAAGCAAACCCCAGAAATGTGGTTAAAATGGAGTCTCAAAATGTATCTTGACGTGTGTGCAATGATCACCAGTTTCCCATATAATGAAACCATATTTCATCTTTTCCCTGTCATCTGGGAAGGTTTTGTGCAATTCACAACAGAAACACTTGGAAGTGGGTAGATCTTCCCTTTACAGATAAAACACCTTGCTTCAGCTGTCATAATATGCTTCCTTCCCACTTTGTTACTATTTTTTTCAGCATCCCTTGTGCTTGAGAAACAAAACAACTTGCCTATAGAGGCAGACAACATTTTTCAGGTAAAATACATTTTTTCCTGTTTAACTGAGCTTGAAATTTTTAACTGAATAAGTTAAATAGGATTTCGCTTTATATACACACTTTATATATACAAAGAGCAGCCTTCTATAAGAATGTAACAAAAAATAAATTGTCAATTAGTTGTATAAAAAAAATTAGTTCTTGGCTTTCTGCTTAGAAAATTTCAGGAAGTTAAAAAATCAGTTATAAGGCTAAAATGTGATGCTCAAGTTTTTCAAGATACCAGAAAACAAAACCAAGAAACTCCAAGTATAATGCAAAGATTGAAAAATTTACAACTTATCTGAGTATTTTGCATGGCTGCTGAGTTCTCTTCTGTGTAAAAATTGCCTGTGCTAGTGCCAGAGCTCATCTGTGGGAGATGGTTTCTCTAGAGATCAGCATTCACTTCTTGTTTACCTGGTGGCACTTCAAGAGCCTGTGGTGTTCCTCCTGGATCTACCTGGGTCCTTTCCTCTTTGCCTGCCTCAGGTCCTCAAGATCTTGGAACTGCTGGCCATCCTCCTTCTAGCCCATTTTATTTTGATGAGGAAAGGGTTCCCTAGACCTTTCTGCTGGGTATGTCTCTGCTCACCGTATGGTGCCACATGGGTAACAAGAAAGAAAACAAAAAAAAACCCAGAGAAATGGACCTAGGTGCAGAGGCTAAAAGGATGAGTTCCAAAGGGAGCTTACAGCCAGAATTTTTTGGCTGAATTGTTGGGGGTTTTTTGTGGGGTTTTTGTGTTTTTATTCCAGGCAAAACATGTTTGAGAGTGTGGACTATTGAAAGCCTCAGGTGCAGGGTTTTGTTTGCTTCATACAGCAAAGCAGACCACATATTTACTGATTTTCAGCCCTTCCACTCAATAATCCACACACTTTATTTGTTGTATAAACATTTGTCTTAACTTCTCTATGACAGTAACATAATACTTGATGGGTAACTGTGCTAACCCATCTGCAAGCGCCAGAAAAAAAACTCATTTCAAAAAATCAGGATGTGAAGTCAAAGGATGGCTGCAATATGATTCTGTATCTCTCAGTAATATTAAATTCTAAGTTCCCAAACACTGTAGACAGTGTCCTGATATAAATAAAGACTGAGCAGCTGCTATGAGAGAGACAATTTTGAGGGGATTGAATTGATTGCAGTCCTGTGGTAGATCTCTAATCTACACCTATTCCAGAATGGGATGGATTTGAAAGTTTGATGAAACAAGATCACATTCTGCAGAGTCACAGACAGAAAAAATGCACTGTAAGAAACAGCCAGCTATCACATAGAGAAATTTAAACAAGCTGGTAAGATACTGCCTAACCTTAATGAAGGTGTTCATCACAAAATTATCCTCCAGTGACTCAGTGCAGCACTTCAGTAAATGCAGCTATTGTTCTTTTCCTCTGATATAAACTGACCACACAAGAAATTGAGCAATCCAGCATGGCCTGTGTCCATGTTGGGTTAACAAGAAGAATCTCAGCAAGAATTCTGTGTCCCATTGTTTGCTGTAAGTTACATGATTTGTTACCAAGCTGTTTAAAAACAGGTTGCAAAAGAAAGGAGTCACTCTGCCCAGAACTTGCTAAGGATCCAACTGAAAATTCTGTGTTGTATGTTAAGAATGGAAATTAAATGCACTTAAATTAATTAAATATATAGAAAAGAAAAATCAGAAAAAATTACGTGCTAATAAGTCCCTAGTAATACAGTTGTACTTGACAAGGAATATTGATTACTGGGCTGTTTCACATTTGTTATGCACTAATGGACTGAGCACACGTAAGAAAAGTGACAGCTCTGAAGTAATTACATAGGAATTGTCAGTACATTCATTTGTATTTGGGTTATTTCACTGCACTGGCATTTCTATAAATTATAACATGTCACCTTAGATGTACACAAAAGTTAAATCATTTATCTTCCAACTAATCATGGAAACAAGAGCAGAAAGGTTCCTTGACAAGAGTTTGGATAAAGGCCTTAATAAAAATTGTAATGCTGTAAGACTTCTGGCTGATTTTCTTTTTTTTTTTTTTTAATTAATTGAAGATAGATTCAATTGTTCTCCAGTCATCTAGGATGAAGAGAAAACAACTGCAACTTTCTCCAGTGTAAATATTTATGAGATATAAACACTTAAAACTAGGCTGAAATAAAGTCAATTATTTTCCAGAGGCCATGAAATAGTTAATACTTGTAACTTGTATTCATGAAGTTATCTCTGCTATCTGAAGCTGAATCTGGCCACCTAAAGACTCATGAGATCCATCAGGTACCTGATTTAAGACCCCTTGATTTATCCTTGTCACCAGTCACAGTCTAGAGTGCACATTTTAGTCAAAGAATGTTATGTGATACAGCTGAATGAAGCACTTGCCTGTCAGAAGAATGCTAATAAAGTATTTGAAGTTTATGAGTATCCTTACAGCTAAAATAATCTACTCAGATAATAATTATCCAGTCAACGCCTTTTTAGAGAAGGCATTGACATCTCTGTAAAAGCTGGCATTTGGTTTTTTGCTCGTTTGTTTGCTTGTTTCACTGTCTGGAGGGATTAAAAAAAAAAAAGGGAAAACCCATCATTTACATGAGCCAATAGCATTCCCTTGCAGCAAAGAAGGCTAACCCTGTCCCAGGCTGCGTTACAAGGGGGACTGGAGAAGATGACCATCAGATATCCCCTCTAAACTCCAAGATTTTGTGCCTCTGTGAAAGAAAAGGGAAAGGGAGAATGAGAGAGAGAGAGAGGGAAAGAATTACAACCACTTACCTGATTCCAGCAGTCTGAAACATGGATGTTTGTCTCCCACTAAAATAAAAATACAAAATATATTAGGTTGAATTATTTAACTTCGGTTTTCCTTCTTGATTTGGTTCACAGTGCATTTTTCTGATATTTTGAAGTCTTATCATAATTATAAAACTCTTAATTTTGATTAATATGAGGTTTTCCCCATTTTGATCAATTACATGGGGTTTTTTTCCTCCCAACTAAATTGCTGGACTGCTTAGTTAATGTTCTTGAGGTTGTTCATGTTGTTATGCCATTCTTTGTAAACTGCTACTTTTATTAAAATTCAACTATAAAGACCATGCCAGTGATCTGGGCTTGAATTAAACATCTCTGATACTTAACCTCTTCCAACTGAGCAGTAGAAGAGACTAGAGTAGAAAACGTTCTAAGTTTATGAAGTCTGTGATTCATTAACTTAAAGAGAATACTCTCAGTGATGCATAAGCTGACAAATCTGAAGACGTAACCTATTCTACATTTTGTGATTCCATTCAGTATTTTTTTTTAAACTGAAGATAGGGAAGAGCTTCCTACCAAACTCTCCTTGAGAAATTTAAAACCAGGACTCAAGACACTGTTTTCAAACATTAAGCCTTACAGGCATGTTAGATGTTCACTTTATACAACAAGTATCTTAAATAGTTGTAAACTTGCATGAAGAAGCTGGAACAGTGTTTCAGAAGCAGTGCTGCAAAAAATGTATACATCACAGCTTACTCATAATTGGAAAGTAAAAGGACAGTTTTCTCTTCACAGTCTGAGGTTGCTGACAGTAGTTGAGAAAGATATTTGAGTGAAGCTGGCACACATTCTAAAAAACATTAGTTCATAATAAAAAACCCTTGTTTTTTTTTTTCTGAATGTGAGGTAGGATTTTCATTCAGAAATGGATAAACCTTCAAATAAATCTGGATTTTCAGTTTGCTTCAAGGCTAAGTAGTTTACATGATTATGAACACTCTAAAATTCTGCCATTTGGAAAATGAGGCTTAGATGTTAAATGACACTACCAGCCATGACAGCCAATGTATATTTTATATATTGAACTGATGGCATATCCAGGTTTCTTGATAAGAGAATATTTGGGGTTAGGTTTCTACTGCTTCTCTATTCTGGATAGGCCTAGAAGCACTGACTGAACACTGTTCATCATATTTTGGGCTCTCTGACAAAAAATGCAAGTTAAAATGAGGTAATAAAAGACAGGAAACTTCTGTGTACATTTGAGAATAAAGATCATCAGCTACAGTGTTGGACAATGGTTCAGACAAGTCTGTAGCTCACTCATTTCCAGCTGGTTCTGTACCTGGTCCAGTTCACAGCAATCAAGTGAGAAAATTTAAGACACAAATTGCTGAAGAGTTGTGTATAACTTCACCTTTCCTCCTTACTTCCAACTTCAGTGTTCTACTGGGAGCACCGCAGTGAGATTATAGACCAAAAAGTTGATATATTTATTTCTAAATTCCAGTAACAAACCAGACAGCATGACCCAGTGCAATGAAGGGAGACAATTACTTTTGAAAGGGTGAAAAAAGGTTCTGATTTGTACTTTGCCAGTTATGAAATACTTTTAATAACTTCTTTCCCCCATGGCCACGACTCTTCATGTGTCACCCTGGGTTATCCCTGGGGTATGTTTATGTAACAGTCAATTGGCTCTAAAGGTCTTGTGTTTTTTTTCCTGTTGGGTGAATTTGACAGTCAAATTTGAGAGTGGTTTAACTCCCCATTAACTGTTGCTAATTTACAAGAGAATTCCTGCAGAAAACAAACAAACAAGGTGATAATTTGATGCAACATCAGTCTGGAACACCAAACAAAGCCATTAGGAACAGCACAAGTATTGGGATTAGCAAACACAGGTGACTGGAGAGGAGGGGCAGTCAAGCAAACACTAGAGCTATGTTATTCTCTGGGAGAGCTGGCATGACTCCTTTCAGTTATTAATCTTCCTGTGGGGTTCAGAAACATGTTGTGAAAAAAAACCCACACAAAGGCAAATTTAAAGCTCAATCCCAAGTTCATATTTAACAATTGTGATGTGCAGTAAATAAAAAGGCACTGCTCATACTTTTTCTGAACTCATCCATAAGGACTGAATTTGAGAGTCAAAAGCATTTCATGTAAAGGAACTGCACACAGGAAAGCCAGACAAACTCTTCTAAGTGTCCCATTGCAGAGTTTGAAATTTGCAGCTACTCTGCATTGCACATTAAATCCTGCTGCAAACACAGTCTATGAGGGTTGGTGGGCAAGAAGTTTGTATTAGATCCATTTTCACTCCTGGCATCCATCTACAACCCTTGGTGAGGCCAGCAGTGGTTATGTAAATTTCACTAGTAATAAAAAGCCTTTTTTTTCTTCTGTTTTTAGTTAAAATAAAAAGAACTAGAATGAAGAATTCTGAAAGACCATTATATGAGCACAGTTTGTAATTGATGTTCACTCGTTCTGTAGAAAACAGAAATATTTCTTCTATGTCATCATACTTTTAAATGTTGCATTTAAAGCCCTAATGACTGATTAACACCTCATAGTGTGAACTCCATTGTAACAAACAAAGATGACTTTATTTCAATGAACTCATACTAAAAGAAAAATGTGGTTATAACATTTGCATAATTATCTGTAACCATTTAATTCCTGGTGTCTTCGAAAAAGGCTAATCACGCTTAATTGCTAAGGCTGTGCAAGAAACAAAAAGATCAAGATGCTGCACAGTACTTAGGTGGATCAGGACTGTCTGGCATCTGTCAGGGAGTATGCTATACTCCAGGGAAACCCTGCAACAAAAACCAAGCCAAACCAAACCAAAATAAACTAAAACAAAAACAAAAAGCCAACAAAAAGTCCACCAAAAGAAAAAAAAAAAAAGAAGTCAACAAGGGATAGAATATATTATTAAAAGAATAGGGTCTGATAGTTATGGAATGGAGGACTGAAAAAGCAGGGAAAGGGCTTCAGTGCAATCTATAGAGGCAATAAAATGTATTGTTGCTTGGAGGATTTTGTCACAAAACATTGTCAAAGATGTTTAAAATACCACTGTGCCACAGGACTAAGTAAAGGCAAAGAAGAAGAAGGGGAACAAAAGCTTTCCTTTAAGATTTGTTTTTCAGTTTATTGGCAGAAACAAACCTGTCAAATTACATTATTTGAAGTAATCTCAAATCTGCCAATCCCAAGTAAAATATTTCTTGCTTTTCTTTTGGGTGGGGGTGGGTGTTAGGGTTTTTTAGTTGGGTTTTTCTTTTTCTGGTTGAATGTCCTTTTATCCTTTTTACCTGTACTTTGAAAGAATTATTGGTTTGAAATGACAGTTCAGTACATTTCTTTCTCAGCTTTTAACAGAAGGAAAGAGTAGCCTTCCTTCAAATATTTCTTTCTTTCTACCCAGAGCTACTTGATAAATTTGTTACGCTATTTGAATTGATAATAATTTCTGTTGACCCATTTGTATGGGGCAAGCAATTGCTCCATCACAACCTCAGCAGCTGAATAGTACCCAGCAGACACAAACAACAGGTTTTCAGCTCAGAAAAGCAAAAGGCGGAGTTGTGCATGTGTTTTCTTTGAAGCTCTTCTGCAGCACGATGAATGAGTCAAACTGACTCCTTGATCATGCCTTCTATGCAGATAAATCACCCTGGGGAGCTGGGCTGAGGTAATGCTAAATACAGCTCTCTCTTTGTCAGATCAGCTCCCAAGGGTCATAATATCACAGGAAAGAGTTGAAGGACACTTAAAGCTGTCCTAACAATACCTGTGCACAGGAGGAAAAAAAAAAAAAAAGCATGTAAAAGTGGTTTAAATTCATCTTTGTTCTCTGTCATTAGTGCTGTGCTGGGCACAAATGGGCCAAACTACAGAGCCCAGACATCAATCATCTGCCAGAGAAATCCCTCTTGCTGCATTGCCTTTCTCAAGGGATCATGTGTTGCATCTGTTGTACCTGGGATGCAGTCCTTTGGTTTGGATATGATATTGTTTCCACAGCAACCAACTGGGAAATAGCTATAGGTAATATAAACTACATCGGCAGGATTGCTATGACAAACAATACCAGCCTGCAAATCGAAACAAAAAAGGGAATGAAAAATAAATTTCACTGAATAGTCAGATACGGGGCAGAATTCAAAGTTTCCAGTAGGCTTCAGCTGCATATTTTCAGGCTATTATTCTATTAAAGCTTGTCTTATCACCAGAGGATGTACTTTTATGTTGGAGCTATAAATAAAGCCATCATAAAATTCTCAGAGCAAACAAATTATTGCAGTAATGATAACCAGGATGTCATTTATTATCAAGTATATTGGCAAAGTCTCACACTTCAGTGATAAGCATACTTCAAGAAAGTACTTATTGCCTATTTATTTACAACAGTAACAACCTAAGCGTCCCCAAAGATAGGAAAAATCAATTATTTGATTATTTAAGGACAGAAGTTGCATGAAAAGATCATCTTAACTACCTTGCACATAACACAATTCCATTATATCAGCCGATCACTCATGGAAATACCACAGCTTGCACTTCAAGACAAATTTCACTGCTAGGGACACAGCTGCTGTTTGACAGTGCTGCAGTGCCCCAAACAGAGCTGACGGTGCCACAGGCAGGAACAACCCCTGCTCTGCCAGCCACAACACCTGACACAAAGAAGTCTCTGCACCCCTGGACATCACAGCTCTTCCTTCCTGGAGAAGGAAAAAAGAAACTGTCCAAAGAACAGCTAAGCTTCTCTTTAAAGAAAATACTCAAGTCTACCTTTAAATTTATCCTTTTTGGGAACAGCATTCATTTAATTAAAGTGGGATATTTCCTTGTCTGGGAACCTTAAGTATTCCATGTGATGAAAATATTCAAAGCCAACTTTTCCAGAAGTTCACTGATTGCATTATAAACTCCCCATGTTTAACAGTTAGATGCTGTGCAAGCAGTCACAATCCCTGCCAGAAGCAAGAGTGCTTTGATATAAAATAAACAATAGCACAGGAGAAGGAGGTGGATAAAAGTCCTTGCATTAACCTCCGTTTATTTATTCTGAGTATTTTACTTAAACCATTCTATATACGTTCATTAAAAAGCACTGAGAAATGTAAAAAAAAAGATCCAGGAACACCATTTAGCATTCCAGCAATTAACATGGGTGATTTGTGAGATGCAGCAGGTTTGAAGAGGGATGTGGAGGATAATGGTGTATCATTGTGACACTTCCCAACTCAATAAACCTCACAAAAAAAAAAAAAAAACCTTCAAAAGCTCCCCGTGAAGAAGGGCAGCACTGTTATTCCAATTTCTTTAAGGGAAAATGAGTCACAGTGGGTTAAATTTAAATACAGAGACTGAAGTCACACTAAACCTGTGTGGCTCAGCTTCAGAATGAAGCCCACCTAGGTTCTGCTTCTTTCTTTTAATAGCATGACTGTGCTGGGTTTCTAAAGAGCCATGAATATATTACAGAAATTGCCTTTTTTCTGTCACTGCATGGGCTGCCACAACAGGCTGAATGCAAACAGGGATGATTCCAGTGAACTGATTTCATAACCATACCCTTCAGGGCTCAGGGGTAGGAGAGATGGATGAATATGTGCTGGAAGGCATTTCCCCCACCTGGTCTCTGCTTTTGCCTCACAATGCTGAACTCCCTCACAAAGATTAAATATGTGCATAAACACAGGTGAGTGAGACTTTTAACTTTTCTGTTCCTCACCAGCTGTTCTTCCATTCCACTGAATTTTCACTTTCTGCATTTTGAGATTGACTATGAAAATGTGGGACATACCAAAAAAAAACCCTCACAGAAACACACATAAGTATGAAAGGATGAAAAAATAGGAAACAATTGAGAGACTGGCAGAGTTCACAGAAAGCATTCTCTCTGCTTCATAAGTTTGATTTGAATTATTATCACCTCAGAACCCTCAGTCAATACCAGAATACAAAATTTGGACTATGGCTGTTAAAAAAGAAACTGTAGCTAGAAAGCAATTCTTCATCTATTTCTTTGAATTTTGTGCTCAGCAGATTCAAAAAAGGGATGTTCAGAAATAAATGCTCTTTGGGCTAATTAAATGGTGGGGCCACAGTGGTAATAATGAGAACTGGACTTCTGAGACCAGGAGAAACATTTTACACTGGCAGAAAATGTTAAACAGCTTTGAGACTGAAAATTGTGACAGAAATGAATGCCAGTTTAGGGAAAAAAAGAAATGGATCTGATGAATATTCTCAAGTTACTCTCACTGTTCTTAAAGGAAGATTGTGAAAGATTCCTAATCCCATTTTCTTTTGTTTTCTTTAGATAAAAGGTCTCTTTGGCTCTTGGACAGTGAATATGAGGCTTATTAGTTTTGTTTTGAATCATTAGGGCTAGCCGTTCTTTTTCTGCTTCAAAAAGGAGAGTAAAGAGAAAGAAAGTAGTGGAACCTTCATTTTCAATGCAACTACAAAGAGCAAATCCTCAGCTCATCCAGCTCTTATTGTCTGGGAGATAGAGCTAGAGAGGATTTACCCTTAGAGAAAATTTCCTGCTCCAAGATGCTGAGATTCACACTTTCACCCACAGAGCTGACCAATACCAGATGTCTTGAGGGTCAGACAACCTGCAAACACTCGCCCTTCCATGAACAGTGAGCTGTCCCTCCTTTCGTCCCTGCCCAAGCAGTCAGTGTGAGTGCTGCAATTCTCTCTCTTCTTCTGATCAAATTTTCCTGCATAGTGTTGTAAATTCCTTGTGTCTAGGACTGCACAGAGTGTGTAAGAGCCCTGAAAGATGGGAAGGTAGCGGTGCTATTCTAGTGAAGCTGTTACAAGCTTATATTTGCACAAGGGTGAAAATTCCTCACCGTGGGAAGTGTTGCATATGAGCAAGCACAAGAACACACTTGTACATCTTTGCACATTTTTGCTTACTCCCTGCCTCCACTTCAAAACATTTTTCATACCAAATAAGAATAAAAGTAGAAGAGGAATTCAAGGCATGAGTGCAATTTCTTGGGACAGCTCAATGTTATCCCCACGGAGTAGAGCCATGGTGTACATGGTAGCTGCACCTTGTGCACTGCTGCAGCATCACAGAGCAGATATTTCCACAGTCACCTTAATTCTCAACACTTTGCATAAAGTAAGTACTTCAGAAAAGTAGGAAGGATCAAAATGATGAGGTGGATTTTTTAGCACTATGCAAGTTATTTCCTAAATGCTTATAATTATGTATTTTTTAAAAAAGTGGGGGGTGAGAAAGGAATAATTAGAATATGACAAATTATTCATCAGTATCTCCCCACGCTAATGAGACAGTTCACAAGGCAGTTAATTATACCAGAATGATTAGTGCATCCATACTTATGCTGACACATCTGTAACATGAAAATCAGGTTCTGAAAAGTCTGATGCTGTTACTAGACTTCACCAAATAGTGTCTCAAAAACATTTCAATGTTTCATCTAAAGGATTTGCACAGCTTAAGTTAATTGGAGACAAGTTTATTCATCCAGATTTCTTTAATTTTCCACATTAGGCTTCTAAGGGATTTTTCATATTTTTTATTATTTTTAATAAATGATGCAACACTGAAAATTAGTCACCTTCTTTCCTTAATCAGAGGAGAAAGTAGGTTACTGCTCTGCATCCCATAAAACAGAACAACAACCTCATTAAAGATTTGGTATTTGACATTGCTCAGAGATTGGTGATGCACAAAACTGAGTTGGGTTTCATATTAAGTATTCCAAAGGATGTTGCAACAGCTGATCTAGGGATTAAGAACTCATGCCCTGGGTGAAACTAATAATTCTGATTTCTCTTCAGTATCATTCATCATAAGTATTTTTCCCCTGAGGCTGTCAGGTCCCTGTGGAGCATGTGATCACTGAACTTTGCCTTTCTCCTGTGCAGGGTCTTTGCTGCAATAACCCCATTGTGAAGGACACCCTGGCTGTCCATTCCCTCTGGAGGTCCAAGGTGAACAACTCTTAACCTGCCCACACTCCCTTTCTCCACTAACAGTCACTGCTGGTGCCTTGGGCCTCATTCCTGCTTCTGTGTCTAGGGGCAGCTGAGACCAAGGGCACTGTCTTTGGAGTGAACCTGACATCAGAGTAATAACTAAGACTCATCCTCCACATCTCCAAACCCCTGCTAACATGCAAATTAATACTCCACAGACTGCCCCGAGCCTGAGTTGTTTTTCATTATAAGATCTTCCACTTCCTGCCATTTGCCATTGAAGCTCACGTGATAGAAGATCCAGCTGTACTCTTCCTTGGCCAAACAAAAACACAAAAAATGAGCCTCTTCCCCATCTTATGGCACAGGATGGAAAATCCACAGATACACAAAGGTGTCCTGGCAGTTGAAGTGAGTGGCTGCAGAGCAGGTTTGTGGCTGAAGGGAGTTAGGAGAGGCAATTACACTGAAATCCACGGACATTTTTACAAATTGCTTGCAATCTTTTTATAAAACTCTTCACAGTGTTGCAATTTGCCTGGGTCCATCTTTCCTGGATTGCAGGTGAAGTGAACAAATCAGTGTGGTTTCTGTAAGCTGCAGCTAATGGCTGCAGTTAATAGCTTGTGATATTGGTAGCAGGGACAGGAACTGCAATTAGTTTTATTAAAGGAAGAAAAGGCTTAAGGTAACAGAAGTTGGGAGCACCAATACTAATTAATTCCACAGAATTAAATGGCAGTGTCATTACAGAACCTGTGGTTTGAAATAAAAAGAATGAGGTTTTAGAGGTCCACAAAAGCTTTTTCTCAGTCCCTTCGATACCTCTGTACCTCTTTCTTTTTTTTTCTTTTTGGCTGGGAGCAATGCATCTTGTAGAGAGAAAGAAAATGGACATACCATAAAGCATATCAGGCAGGGGTTTGGTATTCCAGCTGTGCTGTACACTAGGAGACAAAGCCAGAAACTGGCTGAAGTCCTGTGTGCCCCGTGAAGGCCAGACAGAGGTAAGATCTTTCCTAAAAGCAAACACCCTCAGGGCTGGGTGTTTCATGAGATGGAGCACAAGCTGCAATACAAGTAGGTATGAATCCACCAGTCTTATGGGAAAGCAGGGACTCTTCTGGTCAGGAAAAGGCCTGTGAGTCCTTCTGGCTTGTATGATCCTGCAACCCTCCATTGCAAAAAGACCTAGGAATGGTTGTTGGAGTGGTAATGACCAGCTATCCACGATATATGGTATATGGGCTTTTTTTCTTCCTCTTAATTTTCACAGAATGCACACCACAGAGGCTTTCTGTATTCTGGCATGACAGGTGAGACAGGAGAAATGGATTATCCACCAGCATTTATGTGTTAACAGCACAGGCAACTTCAGAGTTTTGGGGGAGAGCTACACCATCTGTATGATGGCTGGAACAGGCCCTGGCTCCGGGGAGGGGGGCAGGTATGGAAGGCTATACCTTTTACACCTTGAAAGAATTCTTTCAAGCAGGTTTTTTGTCATAGTAGATATTGCAGAGGGCTGTCCACATAAAACTGAAGCCCTTTGCCTTACTTGTGCCACACAGAGTGACAGAGAACATCTGTCATTTTATCACTTGAGTAAAGAGCTGTTGCCCAGAGGCAAAACAGGCAGAACTTGGCTACAGATACTCCAAGAGTATTCACAGTCAGCTACATCTTGCATTTGACATGTCAGGGTGGGAGAGAAGCTGGTGCATCACTATTTGAGTGTGTGAGTAGCTGATGCCCCACCAGAGGGTTAGAAGGTGTGAAAAGCTGACACAGTCCCACCAGAGAGCCCAGGAGGCTTCTCCAGCTGCCACATGGGCCACAGTAGCCCAGGACACCCTGACATTG
The DNA here is from genome assembly GCA_024734555.1 of Trochalopteron elliotii. Lineage (NCBI taxonomy): Eukaryota > Metazoa > Chordata > Aves > Passeriformes > Leiothrichidae > Trochalopteron > Trochalopteron elliotii. The sequence continues at coordinate 2,522,824 of JANPWX010000604.1, read as the reverse complement.
AGGTAAGCTGGGTTTCAATGGCAGAGCACACAGCCTTCCCTACAGGCACTAGGATTACATTCTGAAGGTAAATTGGAGTATTTCTAAGTGATTTTCAGTTGAGCTGCCTTGGAGTAGATAGGATCTAAAACAGACCAGAAGCCAGGAAGAAGCTGCAGGGAGATAAGACCAGAAAGAGAAATATCTTTATTTCTTTATTGTGAACCTAAGCGGCAGTTTCACCTACTTGATTTGGAAATATCAGCCAGTCTAGGTGATAGAACTAAGGAGCAGAATCAAGTATGTGAGCTTTAGCAGTGTAATAGGGAAAACTTAATCCCCAAACTAACCTTACTTTCTCATAAGTGAGCTATACTGTATTTTGAGTTTACAATGATGAGGGATTATCCTCCAAAATAAATAATAAAATAGCATCCCATATCTACGGCAAAAGTTAGAGTCTGAAAGTATAAATTGGAAACAATGACCTTGACTCTTCTTCTCAGAGGTTCAGACCAGAAAAAAAAAAAAAATTAAAAGTCAGTGAAGTCAATAAAGTACTCTTAGGAAAGATAAAGTAAGAAAGAAGAGACCTGGAGCAGAGATGCTTCCTATTTCTTTTTCAGATATTACACTAGCTTTTCTCGTCTCTCCTTGTCCTTCCCTTGTTAGAATTCCCATTTTGCATGCAGAACCAGGTCCAAGATAAAATTCCTCCATCACCTCCACTGACTACAGCCAGCCTCAGCCAGAGAAATGGATTGAAGGATTCAGCAGGCCTGCAGTGTACTTAAATTTCTACAAAAGGGAAAAAAGGGAGAGCTGATAGAACAAAATAATGATCACATCCTTCTTGTTAGATAGCAACACTTGCCATTAGGGATGAAACACTTCTTTCTAGAATATAAATGCCATGACAGTGCTGAATCTTCAAGGCTGTTTTTGTGTTCATAATGAAGAAAATAAAAGAAGAGTTTCCTTTTTTCTCCCCTCCCCCCCCCCTTTTCTTCATGTACTGGGAAAAATCAAATCACCCCTTTCTGTGCCTGAAAACATCAGATTTACTGCAACTTAGAAAGGTACTACCGTTCAAGTGAGTGCTGACATTTCTCCATGTTTATAGTCAAGGCCATATTGGTATAAACCCCATCTCAGCTTTCAGTCAAGATATAGATCTGCAGGAAATATTAGTTTTCCCTCTCTTTCATTGTCTTCCAAACATTTCCTTAATTGATGATCTATTTTTTATTGCCCAGGTATGTTTCAAGTTCCAACACACACAGAGATATTTAAGTATTCAACTATCTAAACCATCATCAGGCTTAACAAAATGATCCATTTCATCCTCTTATAGAAGCTAATGAACCATTTTGAATTTATTGTGATGGAAAGACAGTGTCTGCTTGCAATTAGACTAATGAAGATTTATTCTCATGAGCAGATACTTTAAAATAATTATTGTCATTAGTTCTTATAAAAAATTAAAAGGTATATCTTTGCACAATTTAGCTTTGATTACCTGGCATTTCAAAACACATTCTCAGGTGTTTCCAACTATTGTCTTACAACAGGGAAAGAGAGTAACTCCTGCTTAGGAGACAGCTGAGTTGACATTTTGGAGCTTAAAATAGGACCTCAGTTTTAAATACTTGTAACAATGCATAGCATTTATGAAATCACAATAATTTCTGAATAACTCAATATACAGAAGCACTCTAGCTCAGCCCTGTGAGGTTTCTCTATCTGTCCACAGCTCTAGGCCTATTTCACTTCAGACAGCTTTCTCTCACCCACAGCCACTAACCTTGATTCTTCTATTTGATTTTTGACTCCTGGCATATGCAATGGATCCTTAGACTTTTCTTAATGATGCTTCCTAAGGTGACAGTATCAAATATCCTTCACTCTTCTGAGACCTTTCAGGACTTCCCTGACCTCCAGATATCCTTTTAATAAAGCTTTCTGCAACATCTCAGTAATCACAATCCTGTAGCATTTAAATCTTTAAGTTTAAAGTACTGCCCATCTATCAGTACTTTGTTTTTAGGGGTGAAGAATACGCTATGCCTGTCACCCTGTCCTGTCTCTTAATTGCTTTTTTACAGGATTTTATTTTGCAGCTTTGTTGATTTTTGCAGCCATGCCTACATTTCAAAGGCATCTGGACAGGGTTTTTTTAATCAAATACTTGTATACTTCTCTTTATCCACTCCTCTCTTGGGCATGCTTTTCTGCAGATGAAGAGATACCTGCAAAGAGTTCAGAATTCTTGTGTGCCATCATAAAGGTTTGATATTTTCCCATAATGTATTTGAAATGTGAAACAGCATTTGTATTGCAAAACAAGGAAGTAGCCCTGCTGCCATGACCTGCTGAACTGCTTTGAATATGTTGGGTACCTTTTTGAGACTGACACTGCCTCACAGGAAATGGAAATTGATTCCATTTTATGCATATATTTCATTGGTTTGTTTTCTTACCAAAGACAAAGGAATATGATATTTTTCCCTCCAGTGAACTCTGAGCTTTCTGGCTTTGCTGGATCTTCTTTGTCATGCCCTAAACAATTATTTTCTGAACTGCTTTTGCTTTTGTCTCAACTTTACAAGAACAGAAACTATTCTAAACCCTGAGCTGTGGCTGCCTTGGGATCTTTGAGTCCCTTTCCTTCAATAGTTCCAGTGTTTTCATTTTAAGAAAATAGTTGTTTTTCATGAAAACATATTTTAACTCTGAAAAGTGTTGTTTTTCATATTTGCTTCATTACTTACTGTTCTAACACAAAAACTTTTGGAAATTACATGGTTTTTATTCACTCAAAGTGTAAGTTTCTGTGCTCCCTTCCATAGTGATTAACTATCTATCATAGCTCCAAATCTGGCATCTTTATCTCTGCTGAGCCACACAGTGAGACATACAGAATGCCGTAAAGTGAATTCATTATCCTACATCCAATAAAAATTGTTTTGGCCTAATGACTATTTTTGGTTAAGCAAATGCTGATTTCTCATGAAAAATTAACTCTTAGAAGGCTAAAATTATCCTAGATATGTTCTTCCCTCTCAAAATCTAGACTTTTAACAGATCAGTTAAAACTGTCAAATATGCAAACCTTGCGGGAGATCTGCTGCTTTCAGCTTGTTTTTATGTGGTCACAAAATCTCTTATTTTATCTCTATGAGAGAACAGAGTACTCCAATGCCAATACTACAATTACACATTTAACAACTTCTGTTCAATTTAACAGAAGGCTGCTTAAGAACAAATCCTCATCAAAAATAATTGTTTTTGTTTTTTCTTGACAGTTACTACCTATGGTCTATGACTGAAACATTGGCCTAATCTTTTCCGTTTTTCTTCACAGAACAAGAGCATTTCAGCTCTGGTGGGAGTTTCAACAGCTTCATTCAACACCTTGTTCATGCCACACCCATTGTCTGAGGGCTAACTCATCAGCACCAGCTTCTGTTGTGAACCAGCTGGTTTGAAAAGCCACATGCTAGGTCCCTTGAGCAATGCAATCCTCCAACAGAGGATGAGTTAATATTTTGCTACAAATCTTTTTGGTCTTTTCAATATTTCAGGGGAAATGTACTTATTTAACAATTATGCAATGCATTTGATCTGCAAAATCATTTAGAAAATGTGGCTGGAGATATGTATACATCATCACTGTTGTAGATAGGTTAAAAACCCCACAGAGATGGGATGTGCCCTATCTGGGATCACACTCAGCCTCGTACAAGCTGACAGAAAGGAGAAACTACTTTGTCCACAGCATTAACTATCACAAAATGCACAAGTTAGTTTTTACTCTCAGGGCACTGAAATTATTCCACATCCACAGTGATATATGTATTTGTTTTTTGCTAGGCTAAACAATCCCTGGATGCTCATCCCAAGCTTTGTATTGCTCACTCATGCCAGTTTGGGGTCTGTATGTAGTACAGAAGTAGACAGGGGAACGGCTTATAAACCATTTTTTTCCTGGTTTCTTTATTTGCTTCACTACTCTGCCAAAGGAAAATATTTGCACTCTGAGAAAGACTTGGACTGGTTAAACAGATCCAGTGCTGGGGGAATGTGCAAGATGCCAATTTCTCTGGAAGAAACGTTTGTCATAGAATCATTAGTGTTGGAAAAGACATCTAAGATTATTGAGCCCAACCAAGACATTAGGCTCAATCACAAAGAACACAACCAATACACAAGAAAGCTACTGCTGAGGTTTACTAAGTACTAGACAAAACTGATTGTGACAATAGACCCCAAATAAGTTCAGCAATATTCACCAATATATAGTGTCATGCTCCCAAAAAAGGAGTAATTGTGCACATGAGCATCACTGCTGCTAGAACATGAACAAATTTCTATTGCAGCACATTGACAGCATTTTGGGATGAGATATGTGTGAGATTTGTGTATGTGTTGGCCTGTTGAAAAAGAGCACAAAATGGGAATTAAGTGAATATTTTGATCTTTGAAGAGGAGTGCTGGTGTTTTCATGAGATCACTTCAAGGGTAAAGAGCAAAAGAGGTTGCCTCTTCCCCATAGCCCATATTCAAGAGCCAGGAGTACCATCAGAGATGTTATTCTATCTATCACACAAGCTCTGCACTTCAAGGGGATAAAGCACTGCTAAGCAGGAATCAGTTCTGCAGTATCTCTCACAAAGTCAGTGACTGGTCCATCTGTTGCCAAGATCTCTATGCAATTTTCTCTTAAGAGAAAACCAGTCTGAATTATACTCAGCCCCGAGGCAGTAGTTCCCTCCCTATAATTTACCATAAATGAGATGTGAAGTTTTCTTTTCCAACAAAACTACACACATTCAGGCTCCCTCCCTTTTCTTGACCAAGAAGACATCTCTAAATGTGTCTCTGCTGAAAGTTTGCTTATCTTAGACTGCCCAAGACAACACTTTGTACAGGGAAGGCAAGGAACTTTCTTGTCCGCTCCTTTAAGGAAACAGGCAGGCCATTAGATGGTTTCATGTCAAAAAAGGTTAGCAGCCAAACAGGTCTACCCTTGTCAACTGCTGTCAGCACATATTTCTAAATAGACAGAATTAAGTTGAAAACTAAAAATAAATCCATTTAAAAAAGTTTTTCTCTGCAGAGCTGTTAAGAAACTAAATCTAATTTTACAGATGGCTCTCATTTATTAATTAACTCATTATGTATCAAGCAATGTTGAAATGGCAGTAGTTAAGACCTTGCTCCCAAGTCCAAACAACAGCAGAGACAAAAGGATGTTTTTCCCCTATGCTCCATCAGCATCATTACAAGAGCCTCAGTCTCTGCAGAAAAACAGGATAACTACTCAAACAATATTTTTTTCCTACTTAAATATTATCCTAAATCAACGCATTCATTTTGGACTCTTGACTCAGCTCATTTGTCAGTATTAACTATCATTGCAGTACACACTAGAAAGTGTGCAATATCTAGGATTATATTCTATTTCGGAAGTTCAATTCCCTGTTTTCCTAACTCTGTTTGTCAAAAAGGTTTTTTCTTTCTATTTTGAGTAGCAAAAATCAAAATTCTTCTTCAGCTGGATACTAATGTAAAAATCCAATTTTGAAGTTCACCTTGCTTTTCAAACCAGCCCATAACATTAGCTCAGCATTCCTAACTTATACCACTCCACATCTTCTCTCCCACCTAAAATCACAGATTTGCTAACGTATTCTTGTTTAAAAGGAAAAATAGAAGTTTAATACACTTAAGTGGCATTGAGTCAATTTTGAGAATTGCCAGATGCCTCTAACTCCACAAGTACACCTAAAGTAGCACTGAAGGCATTTTTCAGTGTCACAATCCAAAAATCAGAAAAACATCAGAAAGAACCATGGCATTCTATTTTAACTCATTGAAGAAATTTCAAGTATCTTTGTAGCACAGGAGTTTTCCAACTTACACCTTGCACTAAGCCTGATCTATCAGGTTGGTTTTTTGTGCACTCCTATTGAATTCAGCAGTTGGTCACACAGGATTTTCTTTATTTGGGCACCAAAGAAGGGTCTCTGGATTCTCTCTGGGCAGCATTTCAGGCATTATGTGGCAGTACAGATGGAACTGTCACACAATGGAGAGGAAAGAATTTTTAATTTCAGCTCTGAAGTCACCAGAAAAAAATGTGAAGAATGAGATAAGAGCTACTGAATATTGGTGCAAACTATAGAGGAAATGATGCATATTTTGTGTGGGATTGTGGACCTCTCTTCCTACAAAAGCAACAAGAGGAGTTCCACATCTCCCAACCCCACCACCCCCACGCTTTTCAGAGAGCAAATGGACACAAACAAAAAGTGCTGTCCTGGTAAAGGACATTTGGAACCCCACAGCAGCAGGTGACAGTGTGTTACTGGGGAGATTAATTACTTCTCATGCTTCCAGAAAGTCCATTAAGAAATCTAATCTACAAAACAGGCTCTCCTACACACATTACTTATCCATTAACATTCTGAGAGCAATTAGCAATTAAGCACAACAGGTGATAGCATGTGCAATCCCTGTGAAGTAGTGGGAGAGAGATTTCCATAATATTTTCACACTGAAGTAGAAGCAGCATAGCAACAAGAAGTGCAGCAGCAAACACTTCATTTGTATAGTCTGGCCAGGAGAGCTACATGGCAACAGTTAAAAAAAAAATGGACCACTGTACCTAAATAATATCTGAGTTTCACTTCATTAGATTTTACCTCCTTGCCACTTACCTTTTCCGTGATACTGATCTGTATTTTTTCCTATCTCTGGCCTTTTTCTCCTTCTGCCACCATTTCTCCTGCCCTTAACTTCTTTTAATCTTTTTGGTGTGTTTAGTGGTACTGCACTGATCAGCATTTTTTTACATTGCTCTGTCCATTGTACACTCATTTGCTACCATTTGTGTTGGGAAGATATTGTTCCTTTCTCCTTCTGAGACTTTAATCCTGATTTTTTTTTTCATTGGCCTACCCAAACTTAACTGAATCACACTCTGTGGGTGGTTTTTTCATCCTGTGAAACATCAGGGGAATACAGTGAGACCTTTTATCAGCAGAGAAAGGTAAAATAGTGCAGAAATATGTTTCTGGCTGAGAATTTTCCTTCAAAGAACTCTCTCTTGCTTCACCCCACTGCATTTTTGGCTGCATCCACCTCCTGTGCAGGATTTATAAGGCTGTCTGATCTGACCCTTTTTCAGAGGTCTATAGCTTTGGCTGGCATCTAACTTGATATGGACAACCATTCCCTGGCACCTCTTTAGCATAATTATACATCATGAAATGCATTAAGGATTTTCATTTGGGGCAGCTGAGTCTCCAGCACTATTCATGATTTGGCATCACTTTGCAGCTTGTCAACAGGGCCACCAATTAGGGTGAAATTAGGGAGATGGTGGGGTTTGTGACATATATGTAACAGATGTCCAGCACAAACTAGAAAGTCACCAGCAAATTTGTCTATAGCAATGAAATTTAAATAGGTCAAAATCTAATGGGTGAAATCTAATTTTAGTCAATACATCCATATCATGGACTTGATTTAAAGACATTTAAATGAAAGCTTTGCTTCCTACTGTTAATATCCATGAAGTATATCTTCTGAGTTGAGGACTTTTTTTCTTTACTCTTATTTAATTTTCCCTCCCTTACCCGTTTCAGTTTTAATTCTGTGTTCACCTGATTCAAAAACACTGTTATATTTCTTTAATCTCTCTCTTTTACTCCATTTTCATTCCTTTCTATCCTCTAGCACCCCTTTCCACACACTGGTGATTTAGTTGAAAATAAAGCAAATGGAATTAAGAGGCAGAACTTATGTGGATTGAGGATATTCAGATCTAGACTTTACAATCCATTATTTCAGATGATTCAGAAATAATACAGTTTATCCTACTGCAACATTTAGTATGAATGAGATGGCCATCAATTCTTGGATAATTGCATTACTAGAAAGGACAGTAAGTACGTGGAACAGGTTACAGGAGAGAATATTAGAGCAAGGTGAGATTAGTCACGGTGTAATAGAATCATGGAGATGGAAAACACCTACATCATTCCCCAAGCCCCTCTACTTTGCCAAGACAGTGTGCCAAAAGACAGGCTCAAATTCTTTGTTGAGTCTAATTTGAGGGGTGCTGACAGGCATTCACCTCCCAGTTTTCAGGGATTGCTCTTTACCTCTGGGGAGATCTCCTCTGCTTGTTGCTTTTGATGCACTAAGCATGGACTCAGACAGCTGCACTTTCCTGAGCAGCAAAACTCACACTGCACACCATAAACAAAGTGATGGGCTCCTGAAAGAGGAGTGCTGAGCAGTGAGATGGAGAGTGTGAAAGGAAACCACACAGAATAGCCCTGACTAGAGAGCCCCAGCAAAGAGATCACTGCATTCCAGCCTGCAGACAGCAGACTCTGGAGTCAGCAGAAGGAGCTGGACAAGCTGCTGGAGGTCTTGAGCAAGCTGCAGCTTCCATTAACAGTGACACACCAGCAGAAGTAAGTGTGCCTGCATTCTCAGGACTCAATTAGCTTTAGCCATGCTTAATGAGGTAGGAATACTTTTGAGAATATGAGAGATGCTGAAACAGTAGAATCTCAGGAAAGAATCTGAAAGTTTTGCCTCTGGGTAAACTGAAAGAACTAGCTGGAAATGGAGAGGTAGGTTAGAAAGCAAAATAAGCACTACAGATTAAACAGCATGTTTAAGTCCTTGCCTGTAATTTACCCAGAGGAGAGAACCAAGAAAGAGGCTTGTTAGAATAGGGTAAGCCTTGTTCTGTACCTAGCTAAGGAGAAAAGGAGATAACTGATTATTATTATTATAAGTTTATACATTATTTTCCTTTCTAAAGGCTCCAGTAAGACTATTTTTTATATGGAAAAATGTCATGTGCATTTTTAAATACCACAGTGTGCTATATAAATGTGTGGGAGTAATGTTGAAAGAAAGACAAGTAAAAAGAGGGATGAGAGCTGGAAGAAACTTGTAGTAAAGATGATGTGTCACATTCTTCAGTCACTCCAGTGAATGTTTTGTGCTCAGGTGGATTTTCATTTATGAGAGCACTGTGTGCAAAGCAAACACATCTTGACAATACAAACTACGCCAGAAACTCCACTTCACTATCTGATCCAAGTGTCCCAGAAAATTAGTTTTCAGACAATAAAACTGCTAAATTGCAGATGGTGCTCTTCCACCTTGTGGCTTAATTCTGAAATCTCACTGTTTGAGATTAAACTGGGACTAGCCTTAGTGTCCAAGAGAGACACAATTGTGGAATTACCAGATCACTGGTTGGGGCACAGTGATTCATTTCCATTATTAAGTTAGAGACTTTAGTGGTGCTTTACCTGACTTAAAGAATGTCTGTAAGGTTGTCTCCTTTCTTGGATATATTCAAAAATTTGGTAGACACAGGCCAGAGCCACCACTCTGATTAATGATAGGGTCTTGGGCAAGGGTCTCCCAAATGCTACCCCACCTCAGCCATTAAGTGATGAAGAATGGCACTTTCTTTCAGTTGGAGATGTAGTTTTTGGGGAGATATTAAAACAAATTAATGATGAGGACTTACAGTATTAGTGGGAAATAGATACAGAATTTAAAATGCTTTGGAAAGATATAAAAGTTAAGCATTTAACTGTGGCAGGAGGAGGGTGGGGAGGGTAATGTCTTGGAGAAAAATTAGGATCTCATAAATTAATTGCTGGTTATGTCAGCCAACAAATTTGTTTCAGAAAATAGAGGGATTGTTTGTTAATTAACAGTGCAAATTTATTTCTATCATTATTCTGTGTTATTATTTATGTAATTGTTATTTTGTTGCTCTTGCATTTAATAATAATTCCATCTGTACATAATGCATTTTATATACAATTATACATATATTTATATATACACACATATAGTTATACATAATAGCTATTTATAAATTAAATTTATAAGTAATAGATTTAATAAAAGCTAAATAATATTATTATGTAATTGTTACTATTATGCCTAATTATTATGTGTTGCAGGGACCTTTTCTTAGGTTTTTTCTCAAAACAATATTAAGGCCAGCTGACATATCCTTGAGAGGACTGTGTAGGAAATTCCCCATAATATGTTGGAGTTTATAATGAGATTTCTGCAATGTCATGCTGCTGTTCTACCTGACAAATAGTTGGCTTTTATTTAATGAATTTTGTCTTAGCTACTGTTCTATGCAGAGCATAGATATTTCCATATTTCCATGGAATATCTACACTCAAAAAATATTTACCCTATGATATCTGTAAGGTAAATGTTACCCTATAAATTGGAATATTTGTCACTCCATGGAGTTGTTTGCCCTTTCCCAGAAATATTTATGCAGTATTATGAGAGTATTTACCCTTCAATTTAATCAGCAAATATTTGTAGGCCACCATCTTTTATGTCCACCACCTGCTTTCAAGGCATCTCACTGCCAAATGATTGTCTTTCTCATTTTCTTTTCACTTTTTTTTATAATAAATTGTTTGCTTCGAGGTTTTTCTGTATTTATCCCTGAACTCTCTCTCCCTTCCCATTAATCACCACATTTCTGGGAACATCACACTGAGGAACAGGGTCAGGTCTTCATATGCCTGAGGCAGAGGAACAACAGAGGTACACAGAAACATGAATGGCTCAGGTTGGAAGGGACCTTAAAAATCACACAGCTCCAACCCTCCTACCCCATGGGCAGGGACACCTTCCACCATCCCAGGCTGATCCAAGCCCCAGAGTCCAGCCTGGCCTCGGACACTTCCAGGGATGCAGGGGCAGCTGCAGCTGCTCTGGGCACCCTGTGCCAGGGCCTCACCACCCCCACAGCAAAAAAATTCTTTCCAACATCTAATCTAAACCAACTCTCTCCAGTGTGAAGCCATTCCCCCTTGTCCTGTCACTCCAGGCCCTTGTAAAAAGTCCTGCTCCATCTTTCTTGTAGGCTCCCTTCAGGTGTGGGAGGGCTGCAGTTAGTTCACCCCTAAGCCTTACCCTTTTGTGTTTTGGCCACTCATCCTTGCATTGGTAAAGCACAAACCCACAAGCCAGGGCTAATTTGTAGCACACATCAGGCTCTGGTACAATTTGGTATCTGATATCCCCCAAGCTCCTTTCCACACTTAGGATTTGTAGGTTATTCCTCCAGCTGAAGACCTGTTAGAAATTATTTTCCTCTTCAGAAAAATTTTCTTTAAATTTCCTTTTTTAAAAAAATCTCTTACTTTATTACCTTTTTTTTTTGTAAAGTAGAATCTTAAGGTATAAGTTTTTGTGCTTCACTAAGGATACTTTTTTGGTTTCACCTGTATTTTAGAAACAATATCCTCTTAGTTTCTCTCAAATATTCTTGGAGTTTTTAAGCATTACATCCACTACCTAAAAAATACAGATAATACAATGAAAATTGCAGGTACACACAAACCCCCAGAAAGTATAACTGATTATTTACAAATTAAGTTAATGAAGACATTAAAATGCTGCCAGGCTGGAGCCTTAAACCCCTTAGTAGAGTCCCTTTTCTCCCAGTTCTGTCAAAAAAGTAGGTGACTTATAAACTGGAGGATTCCTTTCACTTTTCATCAGAACAGTCATCTTTGTGCTTTTTTAAACTTTCTGCTTCCTTGGTACAAAAGGAAGCTCTCTTCTGCAATGTCCCTTGTTGATCCAAGTCACATCTGAGGTTTTCCACTGAATAGGCAGTGTTCTAAGCTTAGATCAATTCAAATTTAAATAGAAAACTCTTACATCAAACCCCATGCTTTCTATTGTTGTCTGACATTATATTTGTAATGAAATTGCCAATTCAGGAAATATTTGCCATGTGGATAAGCAATCCATTGATCACAGAACTATTTGTGTGTGCCAGACAACAGCAGGAGCCACAGCTTTTCACAATTCCTTAGAAGTACACTCAGAATAAGAACAGACCCCAAATTCTTTACACTCCCTATAGCTGTGGCTAAGCATGTTGGATATGCTGGTGGATTTAGCCTCTGTTCCCTGTTAGGGACATGAATCTGCTCATGGGAGGTTGCAGGTCAGAATCAGGAAAGAATTTGAGGCTGGCTCCTGGAGAGAAGCTCACAGTGGTGAATCAGGTACTGGCAGGGAAAGGGGAGATCCATGTGCCAATCCTATCCAGCTGATACTTCAGATACTGGGGTGAAGGAGTGTTTGGGCAGGTAAGGGAGTGAAAAGCAAAATTTCCTAATGCCATCAGCTGGAGACATTGAAAATAGTCTGATCATGGTTAGGTGCATGTAACTGCAGTGATCTTAAAGCCTTTTCTTTTCTGAGTCACCTGTGGTGGCTAGATGGGTGGGCACTGAGCTGTGGAGTTGACAGGGGGTGTGGGGATAGATGAGAGGTAGAAATTTCCTATACAGTGATCCCAAGGGAAGACCCACAGCCAAACTACATTCAGATTTAGCAGCTCTTGTTCCCTTACACAGCAAAACATTTTCCAGAAAATGTTGTATTTCTTGTCTTCTGCTCAAAATATTATTTTCTCTTTTTTTTCCCCCTTTGCATTCCTCTTTTTTTTTTTTTTTCCTTTTTTTCCCCCCTAAAATTTAACCCAGACCCCACTGAATGTAGCACACATGACAGGTTAGAGGGCACCTCTGGCAACCCTGCTGCTGCATCATTCAGAGAGGTGTGTGCAGAAGCACATTTCTCAGCTGCCAAGCCCTCTAGAGGAAATTCCTGTTCTCCAAGAGAGGAGAAGGGAGGAGACAAGGATGTGCTCTTTTAGATGTCTGCAGCACACTGCAACTTCCAGCCTTCACTGCAAGGGAGCCAAGCAATCATTTGTGTTCTGTAACTGGGAGGCTTTTCTAGGAGACCCACAACAGAGATTTCTCAGAAGTACTTTATGTCTTCTGCTTAGAAAGTAAAATAGAAAAGAACAGCTAGAATCAAAAATTTGCTAAAACATGGCTAGAGCAGGATAAAATGTGGCAACACCTTTGAGAGGAAATTCAATACAGACAGCATAACCATTCTTTTCTATCTCATGCAAATAACGTAGTTTTAACTGATCCCCAACAGTAAGATGGTCTCCAACAGCCTGGGAATCCTGTTCCATCTTGCTTTTCTATCCTGACTATTGATAAATGTCTCAGCAGTTCTGGACTGAACAAATACAAATACTTCAAAGTAACATTATCTAATTAAATTGTTCCTCTGTCAGAAATTCTCTAGATTACTTTTTTCCATTTTCTCCTAAGCATCCTTAGCAAAACAATCTCCTGACTGAGTTGTGGTCATTTGCAGTGGAAATACGGCATCTCCTCTGGTTGGAGCTAAGCTTATAAAAAAAAATATAAATAGCACACTCCAAAAAGGCTGCCAAATTTTTAGCAAAATACATTTGCATGGATTTCTTCCCAGAGTAGAAATTCCTCTTTTTTCAATTGTGTGCAATTTATGACCACTCAGAAAATATGAGCCATGTTCTCTCCTCTTTTATACAGCATAAGCTTCAGTGAAATCAAATTACACTGATGTAAAACCATTGTAAATGAGATCAGAATCACAATCTGCCTCACCCAAGACAAAACTGCTTCGTGGCTAAATAATTTCATTTTGTGATTAATTTAATATTAGTGATGGGGTCCAAATGTGTTCTGTAAACTGCTTTATGAATAGAATTTCATTTTCTGAGGTTGGTGAAATACAAATGAAAAAACATTCTATTATCAAAGGTGCCATGTTTTTTGTGAAATGTTTCCTTTTATAAAAAAAATTCCTATTCTTCCTGAAACACAAACACTGACTCTTAGAGAGTCTTTCACTGAACGTGTTGGATTTGGTTTTTTTGGAGTTTTTGACTCTAGAAAGACAGTTTCTTTACTTAGCTGGTTAATTATTGCTGAATATATTCCTGTTGTTGCTGTCTCTTAGCTAACATCTAAGTTTGTTTTACCAGGAAACCAGTTTATATCCACAGCTTGATTTGTTACTTTCATAATTAGCCGGCTAAACTAACAGTTTATAAACTTGTATCAGCACAAAGAAAGTCTACTTGGATTCAGAAGGACATGACGTGTCCTGTGTTTGCAGAACATTAATTGTGACTGGAATAAATATTGATTATGCCCTTTGTAAAATGACCGATAAACATTTCAGTATTCTTTAAACACGAGCTGGGTGTTCCTGATAGATTGCTGTACTTTCCCTGAGGAAAAGTAGGGGAAAAAAGTCAGAGAACACTGCATTAGATGTGGGAAAAATACTCAACAAATGATCTTGTTAACAGAAAATTGTGCAACCTTTACAAAATTTTAATTAGAGTCCTAATTTTATTCATTCCAAGTCTGCTGGTGTGAAAAAAGAGAGCTGTACTGGAGGATGTTTCATAAACTCTTAGCTGAAGATCACATACTGTTGTACAGGAATTACTTCATCACATAAATTAATGTAATGCTCGGATCTGGTATTGAACTGAGAAAACAGCTCTTAATAATCTAACTTCTGCTGTAGTTTATAAAGCTGAGAGAAATAAACAATGTCTTGCCTTTTGTTTTGTCCTGATGCAATTATAAGCATAATATAGTCTTTTCTAGAAACCCATTATTCATCCAGGTTTTAGCTCCTGAAAATCACCAAATTCTGGACTTTTTAATGCAGAGAGAGAGCACAGACTTTCAGTAGAATGAAGATATTATCTCTCTTCTGATATTTTACTTATTTTGCATCTTAATTTATGATGTAACTCCTTCTAAGCTGCCAGGCTCCTCAGATCAATGTCACCAAGGTTCAAACCTTGTTTCCTTCCTCCAGTATTCTTCATAAAGATTATGGCATTAAAAAGGGGGAAAAAAACCCTCCTCTATTCTCAGTCTCTTATGTTGTCCATCTTTTAACGTCCTCTGATTTAATTTGATTTTGAGATGTATAGTTATCTTCCTTTTTAGGCTCCCTTAAATGATCATAATTTTTCCTTTCAGGCAACAAAGTTCAGATCTCAGGATGCTCTCATACTCATTCAAGCAGCTCATTCACTATTTCCATCTCGAAGCATTTAGATTTTACTTCTGGTTGACAAGCTCCCCGCCTGAGCACACTTTGTCAGAGACATCAATGTACAGCAGATCTTCAGGCCTCCCCAGTTTTGTGCAGATGTCATTTTCAGCACTTTGGTTACATTCTACCTTCTCATAAAATCTCTTGGACAAAATACAATCTGACATATAGCTTGAGATGAAGAGGTTAATTGAGTCTATATGATTGATTCTGTAATTATGTTCACAGCTTGAGAATACTGGATCTAAAGACACATAATTATGTATTCCTGGCCACAAAGCTGGGGCAAACCTTATAACCACCACTCCACCACTCAGATCATATTGATAGAAATTTGCATAAGATTTTTTGTTGTTGTTTTTACATCATTACATACTACAAAAATGGTAACAAGTGGAAACCAATATTTTCATTAGTGGTGCTACTCCTCAGTGATATTCTGCTTTGCTGTGGAAGGACAGGTAAGGAAGGACAGCCCCCTGGATGTGTGCTCAAGGGTTACGATGTGTTGATTCTGTTAAACTCACTGCAAAGGGAGAATCCTCCCTGCAGGAACTGCTTTAGCTGAGGCTGCTCCCATCACTCGACATGATTTCTTTGTTAGCCAGACAACCCAGCCAATATCACATTAGTTTCTGTGGGCAAAGATGCTTTCTTATTCTGTCATTCATAACCTAACATTCTGGGTAGCAGATTTACTGAACTCTAGACAAATAAAACAAGACTAAACTATTGCTTGCTCTTACTTTCACCAAAATATATCCTGATTATCTGCAGAGACCTCTCATCTGGATTTACACAGAACTATCAAGAACAAGGAGCATTTGTACTGTAAGTGAGAAAAGACTCAACAAGGTGACCATCCAATACGTTCCCCTAAATGAGAGAGAGCAAATTCTATTCCACTTTGTACCAGGAGATTCTGTTCCCTGCACACGAATAAGAAGTAGGCATGGTGTTTTCTAGGCACAAACTACCAGCTACTCTTCCAGAAAAGAAAACAAACAAAACACTTCTGGCAAGGAAAACAGATGTTTTGTTGCCTCTTGTCTCATAACATCAGAATAGGGAGAACAAGAAAGCAAGGGAGATAGAATAAACGAGAGTGAGCTGCCTTTCATGTCTCTGCAGGTCCTCATAGAAATCAGTGTCCAGAAGAAATATCTGTAAAATGAAAAAGCTTGGTTGGTATTTTGCTTCAAGGTTCATTCTGCCTGGCTCTGCAGCCATTCTGGGCAGAAAAGAGTAGAGGTCACCTATATATCCAGTTGGATGAAAACTGGCTCATAGCTTCAACTTCACATTTTTGCTCAGCATTCTCTTGTAACAGAAGCCTCAAACAGACCTCCATGGGGCAGCTCCCTGTTACAGCTGAGCATGTGCAGCCCTCCCACCTGGCCCTCCCTGGCAGTGCCAAATATATTCCTCTAACTAGATGACTGAACAAATTAATCTATCAAAGAGGTAATATCTTATGAAAAAGGGAGAATGTCTCAGAGGGGGACCAATAATTGGGACTACTGCATGCAGGAGCTAAAGCACAGTCTGAAACTAATGTTAAAAACCCAGCATTTTTAATCTGTCACTGACATTTAAATCAGAAAATCCAAAATCTGTGTAGTGTCCAGTGAAACAGCAAGCTTAAAAATAGCTTTAAGTAGCAGAATAGCCAATTAGCCTTGAATAATGTGAACTGAGCAAAGAACAAAACCCCTGTGTGCTTCCCTAGTGGAGCTGGCTGAGGCCACCTGGGGTAGTTTGCTGTCTCCAATGATACCTAATGACCAGTGTTTCAAAGGAAGCTCAAAATTTCAGGAAGCTACTAATTACTCCTTACTGGACCAAGAGCACAGCTGATACAGCTTCTGATCAGTTTATGCTTGGACTAGAAACTCCTGCATGTTTTTCTTGCTCAGTGTAATTGCATTTTCTTCTCATGCTGAATACTTTTCTCTTTTAAAACAAAATCCAATACTGACAATGGTTGTTTATCATCATCTTGAGCTTACATGAAAAAAACTATAATGCCATTTTTCTTGAAAAACAACCCCGAAATAACAGTGGTCCAGTTGCACAGGACCACTTAACAAGTAAGAGATTTTTTTCACACACATGAATGAATTCTGCAAACACTAACAGAGCTGTGGACAACTGCCCAAAATATAAAACTTACAGGAAGTTTGGTCATTCTCTTTTTGGATTTTTTTTTTCCACAGGGACAAGAAATTACTGGAAAAAAATACCTGGTTGTAGAAGGCTTAGGTTAGAAGAGGGTAGTGCTCAAAACCTTTCAGCTCTTCATCACCGGCTTAGGTATGGCTTAGATTAAAGGCAGCCCAGAAAACTTTCCTAACTTGGTTCCTGAATTCAATCCATTCCAGGATGAACATTATTAAAAAAATAATATTGCTCTCAATTGATCTTAGCTCTCTCATAGACAGAAAAATGAAAACATTTCAAGAAGGTTTGTTTATATGACTTCAGTTAATCTTTTCAAAACAAATTTAAAGACAATACAACTGGAAAGGTAATTTGCTGCTGTCTTCAGCTTGCTGATGGCTTAATCCTTGAAGTCTGGGTCCTTTCATGCAAGTACTTTATTAAAAGTTTCTTGTGGCACTGGGGACTCTGGAAATCTGGTTTTTCCAAGGAAGGCAATGAACGAAAATGGGATCTTCTCGTGGGAACTATTACTACCTGCATCCATTCCATTGAGGCAGCAAGGCATAAAGGTTTGAAAGACACAATTGCTCTGTGGAACTGCTTTAAAGAGAAGGAGAGACTACCCCTCTGCAGGTTTTATCACATCCATATGCAACTTTATTATACAATAATTTCCAAAGTGGAAAGGCAGGAAAAGAGACATCAAGAGGCTCCCTCTCTTCAATAACAATGTTAACAAATATTCAAGGGTGCTTCATAAGTGTTCAGATGGGATCTGAGGCTGACCATCAGCTGATAACAGTATCAACTTCCAGAAGCACAGCTTTGAAATTTTATTCTACAAAATTGTTTTTGTGAGATAGGGAGAAGAGGAAAAAAGAAATGTGGAATAAAATATTTAAAATCTCTAGGAAAAACATCAAAGAGAAAGAAGAATTTGGCACTGAGATTGCTTCAGTCATGGATCTAAACTATGGTGTGGGAGCAGCACGAAAGAGGGCTTGAGGGCTTTTCTAATTTAGATTTTTCACTGAAAAATAAATGTTCTTTTCAGAGGTTAGAAACTGTTCCCTCAAAAAAAAATTTCTTACATCCTAAAACAACCAGGTTGTACTTCTGATGGCAAAAGAAAGACATAGTGGTTTAAGCAGTCAAAAAGTTTTTTTTTAATGCTACCAAGGGAGAACATCATCTTTGGAAAATAAAATATATAAAAGGAAGGTTCATTTTTTTCTTCTTCCTAATAAATTTATCTATTGTATTCAAAATTCCTGAAGAAAAAAATATTTTTCCCTTTAGAATAGCCATAGAAAATTAAAATCAGTTACAAGAAAATTATGAGGCAGGTTTAATGTGATGTCTGAAATTCTGTTTTAAATCTACAGAGGCCAGAGTATTAGAATAAATAATCTGCTGCAGATTAGCTAAACTAAATAAAGAATGTACCTTTTATGATGTGAAAATGTTGATTTATTTGTACACGTTTTTTGATTTGCATTCATAATTTTCAGTTGTCTAAAAGACTTGACAGCATCTAATGAAAATGCAAAAAAATTGAAACAAATTAAATAACCAAATTAATTCTTTTCTTTTTTTAGACATATCAAAACTTTGTGTAATAGTCAGGTCTCAACTGCCAGCCAACTAGAAAACTTTTTTCTTTTCATGTCCTTCCTCCTTAAAAACTAGTAATGAATCTCAGTATTTTCCATACTGGCCACCAGCTTAAAAGGGAATAAAACAGTAGAGACAGACCAAGGAAGAGACAAGTAAATTGAGGATGTAAAAGGCAATGTGCCTCACTAAGGTCTCTTAGTGGAGGGGCGCTCTTTCATTTCTGAATTCCATTTGAAATTATAAATCAAAAGTATCTTAGCAAGGATATAGAGAATCTGCAAACATTTCATAGTGTTTTTTCAAAAGAGGTGTTAGCAAAAAAATTAAATAAAATTTCTTCTATCATCAGAGTCTCAACTCAGAGAACAAAACTCATCATTTCCATATACTGAGACAACGGTGGTACAAATTTATGGAAGTTTATGTATAAACATGCATATGAATAACACACAGAGAACCTTCACGTGATGACAAACAGAAGACACATCTGAGATGTCTGCTAAAATTCCGTGTGGGCTCAGCTGTGCTGCGTTCACCAGCAAACACAAACTCCTTTAATCAACTGTGGGGAAAGGAGACACAGTTGTGCAAACTGGAAGGTTTTCAAAAGAGGATAATGACCCCCAGAAAGGAGTAGGAGGAAATGCTGGAACTATTGGATAGTGCAAGAAACAGTTACACAAAAATCCTAGAAAAAGAGCATTCAAGCTGTGAAGTAACAATGGCACAAACAAGCCACAGAATGGGAATGTTTCTGAAAGTGGCCATTAGACTACAATTTAACTTCAGCATACCAAATGCAGGAAATTTCTTCAAAATAAAGGTGCTGTGTTTACAGATGGGGAACATCCATGTTTGGGTCAAGTGTCCCTTTCAAATTCTGAGTCACTAAAATCAGAGAGCATGTTTATTTTTCCTTTCCAGACTACTAAGCAATAACACTAAATTTGGAGTTAAAATTTTTTTTTCCTATGTTCTCAATTCTCTATATCCAATCTCTTTTCAAGGTACACTGCTTTCCCCATTCCTCTTCTGTACTTTTCTCCTTCTTTTCTATTTCCTCCTTCTCTCCTTTCATTCCTCAATGCAGTCTTTGCCAGACACATCACACCAAAGGCTCCAGGTTCTTTCTCTACCTCTCTGCCTTTTGCCCATTTTGTTCAGCTCAGTGCAGCTGCTTTGTTTTTCACGGACTGCAGCACATGTTGTGTTTGTACTTTGCTAAATCCACAGGACTTCTGATTCAGTTGAGCTCCCTGATATTTGAGTGTGAATAATAGATAGTGGTGCAGTGGCTGGAAGTGCCAGCTTCAATCCATGTGCACAGGGGCAGAATCAAAAGGAAATGCCTCAAATCTGAACGAGCACAATTTCTGAGAGCTCCTCCCTGCTCCAGGTGGATGATTTTTGTAGAGCAGAACACGGGAGCCAGCAGCACCTTCCCTTTCCCCACACCATATTTGCAACAGTGGGCAGTATTACCACTGGTCACCCTGGGTTTTTGCTTTTCTTTCTTTGTGCTTTCTCTGATAAGTGATTACTTTTTAACCAATTTCTAGAAGAGTGAGGACAGCAGACAGAAAGTGGTTAGGAAACAGGTGTCCTACTGCTTTCCCTCCATGCCTCCCTCTCTCCCATTGAACTCCAGCAATCACCTTTTACTGACTGCATCATGCTTCCAGCTGAGATTCATAGGATCTGCTAATTAATGCTGCCTAAGTCTTAATAGCTAAAAGGTATTTGATAATCCCCAAGCACAAGATGTATTATCATCAGCATTACTGAAAATCCAGCTCCTATTATTTGTATTAATGTTTTTCTTTGCAAACTCTATGCTGCAATTTATGATGAAGTTAAACATAAATTATGACTTAAATTATTCACACTGCTGTTAAAGAAATGCACAGCAGAAGCATCCTGCAAATAGGATTAACATACATACATGGAACTTTCATGAGGTTCAAGAAACAGAGTGACATACTAGAATTTCATGTATTAGAAGTCAGAGAATCCTTTTCAACCAACCCATCCCTTTCTCCCCCCTATAAAAAGTATCCAACAAAACCACAAACAAACCCAAAACCACAGATGACAGAAGAGATAAGGGATGAGGGCTTAATAGAGTTTCTCTAGACCCTGGGATTAACTCCACCTAGGAGACATCAGGTTCAGAATTTTTTTTTTCCTGAGTTGTATCTGATATCAGAATTCTATTCTATATGAAATAGATTGCATATAAATTTCAATGTTCTCATCAGCATATGGCACGTAGAACTAAAGTAAAAAACCACAAATCGTCTTTGCAATTCATTCAAGGTGGAATTTTTCTGTTATTACAGACACAAGTATAAGTATCTCTGTTTGATATATATATTTATGAGACAGAATGAAGCAGCCAGAGTTGGAATGAATGACAAGCAGCTGATTTGCTCCATAAGGGAATGTCTCTAAGTCCAGGAGTATTCTGTATATACAAGGCAAGGACATAGTAGAAACCAAGAGAAAACTTATCTTTAAACTGCATTGAAGCAAGCATATCTTTGGCAATAAACTGGTTTAGAGCTGATTTATGAGTTCTACTGAAACAGATAACCAGCAGATTACAAATATTCAAGATTTTTACACAGCTTTGTTTAGCTGTATCCCATCTCTTTTAGATTCAGTTTCAGGATGATTCTAATTCAATCACTGCAGAAGCAGCAACACTGATAATAAGTATGTCTGATAAAAATGTATTTCACAGTCACAGGGGAGGCTTATTTTCAGGACTCACTGATTCAGTCAGGATATGAAAAACAAACCATACTACATTTATTTTTTTAATCAAACCTAGGTGACATAAATCAAGTGCGAGATTATGATTGTGGAACTATCACAGTGAAATGTGTAAATGACTTTCAGCAGTCTATTTAAAAAAGTAGAGCAGGTTTATGACAAATAATTAAAACCTGAAACAAACAAAAACAAACACTACAAGAACAAAAAAAAAAGAAAAAAAACCCCCACACAACCTGGAAGAATACAGGTTTGAACACATGAAAGAAAGAAAAGTAACATTGAGTATATTCTCATACAATTAAGGGGTTTTGGAGCCTAGTCTAAAAAGTAAAGAAAGAAACACCC
This sequence comes from Trochalopteron elliotii, assembly GCA_024734555.1. NCBI lineage: Eukaryota > Metazoa > Chordata > Aves > Passeriformes > Leiothrichidae > Trochalopteron > Trochalopteron elliotii. Next base: position 2,500,909 of record JANPWX010000604.1, on the reverse strand, counting down.
TTGTTTTGTTTAGAGACACTCTGTCCAAAATACTTGAAACAAATTAAATTTGCAAAACAATATGAACTAATCAAGGTCTGCTTTCCTCAAATATGTGTGAAATAATAAAAACCAATCAAAAATGAATAAGAATAAATATAAACGCTGGTCAGAAAAACAACCCTCTTATTAACCTAGCCCTAAGAAAGTTGGTGCTTAATAATGGCAGAAAGAAAATGTAGCAGAGATGAAGAGGTGGAAACTTTAAAAAGAGCAAAGTGGGAAGGCAAATATCCCACCAACATTCCTGGCTCAGATTGGGAAGGGTCTGTCCTGAGCAAAGGTCTGCCTGACCCTGGTGTGTTGTTAATGTGGATTTGTTTTATTTAGAGTGGCCCAATGTCTGTACCTCTGCCATGGCCATGACTGCTGCAGACCTAAAAACACTGTTGCTGTTCTCTACTGAAATCTGTTTCTGCAAGATGGGATATTTAAACAAACAATACATTCTTTTGGGATCCCATCTTGTTTCTACTAAGATGGGATCCCAAAGGAAAGCTCTGTTGGCATGGCTGCATAATGTCAGATCCACTCAGACACCAGTGGGGAATAGTTCAGTTGGATGTGGTCTTTGCAGTTTATATGATGTAAAGCTCTTCCAGGTCACGAGATTCCAGATTTTCATGAGAATGAGAGGGGAGATGCTTGTGCTGAGAGAGGATGATATAATAATTTTGATAGGAGTAAATGCTTCGTTCAAGGTGCTGAGGCAGTGTTTTCAGCAGGACTACAAAATGAACACTGTGAACTGCTTGCAGCAATAGCACAGCCAAATCTGTACCTTTTCTCTGTATGAATATCCACAGGTTTTCCAGGCTAAGGGAAGGACACTTAAAATAGTGGGGTGTATAAAAATATTCACTTAAAGTAAGCATGCATATGTTCAATTGTTGACATCCTGAGTTGTATGCCATGGGTCTAATTTAATTTGAAAACATTCATATAGATGGCCTTGGGAGCTGCATTAGACCATTTGCATGAGTGTCAGGACTTGCATGTTCTATTGCATATATTTTCCCTACATATGTGCATTTAAAAAAAAATTTGGAAGAAGAATTTCACATACTTTGTGGTGCCAGTATTGAAGAATAATAATAGGCAGCATTTATATGCCAAAATAAAGCATCAAAATTTTTATCTGCCTCAAGGGTGTGTCTTTGAAGGTGTCAGAGACATTAAGAACAAAGAAAACAGAAATTATGTGCCAGATGCACACATCTGCATCAGTTCAAACCCAATCCCCAGTCCCCAAAGCTGTCAAGTGCAACTTGCAGGAGGAAAAAGGTATTATTTATTTTTTAATCATCTGTCTAAGTACAAAAAGCTTGGAAAGGGCTCTGGGGAAAGGTTTTTGTGGTTGAAGTATGTTCTTACCATACCCCAAGCTAATTATTTCCTTTCTGTTTCCTGTCAGCCTTTTTCTGCATGGCTGTAGCTCACAACTTCTTATGGTTTCAGCTGTTTCCCAGACACAGGGATTCCAAAGGGGCACCACACTCTGCATGAGGCTGTAGTCCTACCTTTATTCCTGACATGCCAGGGAATTAGCATCTGTGGGAAATGGATTTGTAGAGAATTCTCAAAGTCTGACAGAAGGCTCACATTATGTGCATCTGTATGCAAAACTTGAGACAAGAAATGCTGACTTAGAAAGGCCATGGAATAGGATGGACATGGTTGAGACAGAAATGGAACTAAAAACAAGTTTCAAAGGATGGCCTTGCAAATAAGACTAGATACTTTGGAGAAATAGAGCTATGAAAGGTGCTTTGTGTTAGGACCCACAAGGGGTGATTTTAGATGTTTGGCTTTAAGGCATTAACAGCACTGTGTGGCAAAAGCTGATAGACCAAGAAATATTTCTAATGTATTGTAATTAGGAAATAGCTTGGCTTCTGATTGTGATGGCATGAACTGTAACATCTATATTGTCTCACCCTTCACATGAGACTGGAAATGGAATAAAAGTTTTTAAAATGTCTCTCCGTTGCCCCATCTCTGGGTCGGAAAAGGGTATAATCCGACAAGCATCCTGTAGAAAATACTTTTCTTCACCTAAAATCATAGGATAGATATGAACTAGGGGGAGGATGTGGGAACAGCAGGAAAGGCTCAAAGTGGGAATTCTGGCTGTTACCAGAGTAATTGGAGCTTCACTTGGGAAGTGCTGTCTTTTAAGCATTGCACTGATGTCGCATAAGGCCTGTGTCCACACACCATCCATCAAGGAAAGCCCTGGGGTATAGAGGAAAGTCCTGATGGGGTTTTTTTTCCACTGCATAAAACAGAACTGGTTTCTCTTCCTGTGAGGACAGATTCACACCAGACATTGCAGAAGAAGCAACTGGCACTTGTTCCATCATGCTACAAATACATCTGATCATGTACACAGCCAAGAGCTGAGCTAGGGGCCTATAGGAAGGAAAAAGGGCCATTTTAGGGAATAGTACCAGTAAACTGATGGAAAATGCCCTAAATGACTATTATATAGTCCAATTTATTTATATAGTTACATTTCATTATAGTGTTCCTTTGCAAAATATAGGCATTAGCAGCAAAAATGTCCAATTATCACCCTTTTGCCTTTTCTAGGAGCTAACCAACATTTCAGTGTGGATAGGAAAAATCAAGCTTCTTATTATTATTCAGTTTGTATGGTCTTGCTTATCACCTAATTCCAGTCCATGGCAGCATCTATTGCAATTTGTACATGATCTTCAGAGGAGGTGGAACACTTATGTTCTCTGCCATCTCTCATGCTGTACATGTTAGGACTGAAGATGTGTTCAAAACAATAGAGTTGCTTAGACTAGGGAACTGGCCCTTTCCCTGTGATACTCTGTGAGGTCAGCTATTGGCAGAAGACTTGAATTTTTAATATCTAATTCCTTACTCAAATAATACAATCTAATTAACCTATGCACACTTAATAAATTATATTAATTATTTAATCAATATTCATTTTTATTAAATAATGAAAATCATTAAATAAACACTGTCAAGGAACCTAGATATATATATAACTGATGCTTTTGCTTATTTCAAAGCTCCTAACTTCAGTAAATTATTGAAAGTTTCTCCAAACTTTTTTTTTTATATTTTGTTCCTACAAAATGTTTTTGAAAGGAGCTTTGTTTCCTGCCTGAAAGACAGAGGCTATACAAAAAGTTAAGACTTTCTCTTTGGCATCACTCTAGATATTCCCAGTAGATTGACAGGGGACAACCCTTTACCTAATGGTCAGAAGAAAATATTTGTGATCATGTGGATCTCCCTAACCCTCTGCCCCCCCCCCCCCCCCCAAAAGTCAAATGGAACCTGTCTATGATTAGGGAGTATTTTTGTCAAAGGTAGTCCACTATCACTATGGAAAGGTATAAACAGATATATAACTATTCAGAGAGTGAAAAAATATATAATTATATATTGTTCTATATTATAAAGCATATATAAAACTACAAACACAGCAGCACATTCCATTTTTCAATTAAACCTCAGGCAGCATGGAGTTAAGTCCCTCTCCTTGCAGGAAATCACACACAGTGGTGCCATGGGTGCTTCTCTCTCAGAACAGAAGAGCTCTCCTGCTGAGTCCCCCTCACCTCAGTTCTCCCTGCCTGAGCCAGCTCATCCAGCACTGAGATCATTATTTCACCCACTGGCACCTCTGTAATCCTGACAATCAATGTTCTTTAAAAATTAAAATACAAGTTTCAAGCCAAAATATCTCAGCTGCCTCTTTGTGCTGTGATGTTAAGTACAAAGATCAAGCAATGGTTTGATGGTATCACAGAGAGCAGCCATGAACAAAGGGCAGCCCAGGCCAGAGCTGAATATCTTGCTTTAGGCAATCAAGAAAAGTTACAGGCAGCTCATGTCAACTACTCACAGTGCTGGATCACAACCTGAACACTGCCTCCACTCTCAGAGCTGACTCTTTCCTTCAGAAGTGAAGGATTGGAAAGTTACACCATGTTCTACTAAGCAAGACCTTCATTTCCTGATCTCTTTTTGACCAGGTACACAAGAAATACAAACTTCAGATTTATACAAATAGCAGAGGCATTATAAGTTTCTAAAGTGAGTATTCTTCAGCAGCAAAATCATACTGCTATCTCTGAACTCCATCCAGGCCAGCACTGGGGCATCCTAATAAGGAGATTAGGAAAGATTCTGTGTGGAAGTGGATTAGAGATATTGGCTCAATTGCATTGTACCAAGCTGTAAGAAACAGAGCTCAGAAACTCTTCGAGAGCAGGAGTCCAGTATTGTGAGAATGTGCCATGGTATTTGAGGAGGCACGAGGGAGAAGTCTTACAGAGATTAGTGAGAGGCAGCAGAGGAAAAGTGGGAAAAGACTCCAAGAGCTTGATGTCAGCTTGAAGCATGATGTAGGAACTCCAATACAAATCCTGCTGATCTGGAATTTGTATGGCAGACAGAAGAGCACATGACACTGTCATGGCAAGCTGCTCTCCTGCTGGGCTGCTGTAGTCAGGAGTTGGGAGCTGAAGCAGGAGAATAAAAAAGCAAGGACACACCTTGTTAGCACAATAGAAACATTCTGGAGCTACTGAACTCAAGCGTTTATGTCTTCAAAGGCACTTCGAATATATTAGAGTATTCTGCAAATGTCACTGATTTAATCCATTTCCCATATTCATCTCAAACTGCAGTCATGATTTAGAACATTTCCCAAGAATTCCCACTACCAGGGTCTGGAGGACAGACAGATAGTAACCTACTGAAGTCTAGATAACACTATGACCCATGCAGTGGAAAGAAGTAGAATAATAGATCAACAAATGAGTGCTGTGAGGTGCATCATTTAATAAGTAAGGAAGAAAAAAGATTCTATGAAGTGACTGTTCTCAGATACTCCCAGGATAAATCAATTTAAACTTTGTACACTGCTCAGGTTATAGCTACAGAATTAATGTCCTGTGTAGAAACCAATATAATCTTCTTTTTTAGTAATGCGCTGTAAAAAACCTATTATCTTACCTATGATTCTTACTAGCCTTTTTCTATTTATTTCTTCAATGCCAGTGTCAGCAGGCAAATGTAGTCTGCCATTTAGCAACAGGGGAATATTTTCACCCACTTGGGAAAATATTATTTCACATGTGGGCCCTCATATGGGAGTTGATGTGGGGTTATTTCAATGGATGATCAGCAAACCAAAACACCTCTGTGAACAGATAACTGGAGGAAAAACACAAGCCAGTCAGTTTAGGAAAATGCAAGCTCTTAAACAATGGACACTGTTAGGGGACAGCAAAGTCATTTACCTCACTCCTCCTTCTCTTAATATCCATTACAGTTCACTCTTGTTTTGTTACTACTCACTGTGTTGCTTACACATTTGGTGGCATTACCCCTAAGTTCCAGCATGTTGCACATTTTGGCTCATATTGGGCAGAAATAGCAGAGCCACGGGCCAGAGGCACAGCAGGAGGGGCACTGGCAGCAGGAACCTGCCCCATCCCTGTGGAACAGCTGCTGGGGGGCATCCCTGTGCCAAGGGCAGCGTGACACACGTGCTGTGTCAGCAGGCAAAGGAGCACAAAAGCTGCTCAGGTGGATCCTTTGGAATGCTTGGGAGGGTGGGCACTCAGCATGCCCACCTACCTCTTTAGCTGGGGCCCAGGGAAGGTTTCTGAGAGAGATGCCATGAGCACCAGGGATGTGCTTTTTTAAGGATTTTTCTGGACTGAAAGTGTGGGTTTCTAAAAAAAGGTGCACAAATCATGGAAAATACCTGGAACTTTTAGTGGGCTTCTGAGAAAGAATTATTGTTAGCTCAGAGGTGAGATTCCTAGGCTGGGGCTTGTTTGCTCTTTTCAATTGGTACAGAATGATGTTCCCCTAGGATAAACTGCATGCAATTTAATGCAAAGAACACCTGCAGCTGCTGGTGCTTTGGAAAATCTCTAAGGGTGGCCTGAAAACATGATGCTTTGTCTCTGCCACTTCCTTTTCCCTTGGTAAGGTATTTTGGGTAAATAAATGAGGAGAGCTCATTAGCGTGCACTGGCTAAACAATTGTTAAGAAAATGCTCATGGGCTTTGATTTATGATAATTTTCATTGGAACAACCTAGGGAACCTAATATATAAATCTTCAGGATTGTGCTGTTCACTTTCCTTGGGCCTGGGTAGATTAATAGATAATAGCACTAATAACAAAACAAGGTAATGTTGTAAGAGTTTTTGCCAAGATGTTGTTAGTTAATCTGAAAAGCAAGGTATGTTCAGATTTATGCCACTGCTGTGCCAAAGGGAAGCAAGAAAAAAAGACAGCTGCTTTCTGCTAAAAACAGAGCAATATTCAATGAATGTTTGTTTAGGATATACTGCAATATACCAAAAGAAAAAGTTCTGAGGACAGAGCCAGGTTTGCACATTACAGATCTGCTTAGAAGGGGATCACAATCAGAGAACTCAACCATTCTCTAAACTAAAACTGGTCATTCTTATATATTTAAAGTAACATATGTTCAAGTCATCTCCCCAGAGACCTTTCCTCACTCTTTCAGACAGAGACAGCACTCAAGAGTACCTTTTCCATTCTCAGAAATTTTGAGATAATTCCTTATGAGAGTACATGAGAAAGAGCCAAAGTATTTTTTCCCTCTTTCAAGAGTGCTAGAACTGATAAGACCAGTTATCCTTCTCTCGTGCAACCCCATTCTTTTTACATCTGCAAGTTGCCAGCCAAAAAAATCTCAGTTATTAAAGATATGAACATTTTAAAATATAACATGGACACAATTTATTGTATTTGCTGAAAAGATGTAATGAAATGTGATGCATGTATTGTGCAAATATTATCAAATTTCCAATACAGGAAAGCACCTGTGTCACAGAAGATGAATTTAAAACCCTGAGGAATTTCATATGACCTTTCTGGTTAATTTGATTTCCCTCTTTCCACCTTGGACACAGGGAAATTTTTTCATTCTTGGCTTAAAAAGGAGACACCTTTCATTCAAACCTCAGTTTACTATCAAATAGTCATAGGCAAAAATATGAGTTTCTTGATTTGCCCACAGCATCAGGCTACCCTTGCAGGCAACTTCAGTGCTCAGTTGCAAGTGGAAGAGAAGATGAAAAATCTTCTATGCATTTATCTAGCATATTTACACACCCCATGTGACTCCATATTGATGCTTAAAATCAGGTGACATTTTCCCCTGGTTGCTCCTACTGCAGAAATTCATTTCTGCTTTAAACAGAGACAGAGGTACACTGAAATGATCTTATATCCGAATTCTCAACCCCCAAGCAAAAGCATATAAAAGGGATCAAAAGCTTCTGGATCTTCTTTCATCTACATATCTTATTTCTTCAATCAAACACACCAAGCTGTTTGAATCTTCTCTGTGACTTTGCCTGACTAATATATGACTCTGTAGGGTTTGGTTGTTTTTTTTTTTTTTCTGTTTTCCTCTTGCCTTTATATTAATGCCTTCAAAAGAAATAATATCTGTGAGACTGCTAATTTGACAGTTGACAAACAACTGCACCATCAATCTTCCTCTAGATTCTAAACTTTTTTTTTGAAATTAAGAAGACTCTTCCTCCTGTCTCAATAAAATTTAAAAAAAAAAGACCATGAATCAAAATGGGGTAGAGGATACACCACATGTCACCTGCAGCATTCCCCAGTTAAAGTGTTGTAATGCAAATCCAAACAGAGAGGACCAGTAACTTGTTTGTTCCTTCCTCAGTTTGTGCTCAAGGGACAGTTTATGCAGGGTGCAGTGTGTCTCTGAGAGAGCAAAAGCTCTCTCTGCTGCATATTTTAGTGTGGCCACTGACACTGGATCCTGGAAACAGTCCGTGGGAAGCAGGTGGCAGGGCACTCGTGGAAAACTGTTTTGAGTACAAACTAAGTGTCCACAGGTCCCCTGCCTGGCCATCAACACAGTCACCACTCTCTTCAGAGGACTGTCTGGTCCAACCTCCCTGTTCAAGCAGGGTCATCCCACAGCGCATGGTACAGGATTGTGTCCAGGTGATTCTTAACCATCTCCAGTGAGGGAGACTCCACAACCTCCCTGGGCAACCTGTTCCAGTGCAGGGCCACCCACACAGTAAAGTTTTCCTCATGTTCAAGGGGAGCTTCATAGTAATCAGTGTCTGCCCCTTGCTCTCATGCTATTGCTCAGCACTGGGCATTGTTCTGTTATAGTTTTGGTTTTCCACCCATTTTAATCTCACCCAGTGAAAATTTCATCAAAACCATGTTTCTGTCTCTTAATTCATGTGAGATTTGCTTAAAGCTTTAAGACACACGTCATCTGCTGCCTCTCTCCCACTGACAAGCCTTGTAACCACATTGTGGAAGAAAGTTAGATTGGTTTGATATGATTTGCTCTTGACAATTCCATGAATAATTTCCTGCTATCACTCATAAATCCCTATCTGACCGAATTTAAACTGTTCCTGCTTTACACCAATTAATCTAGAATCTCCCTCAAAATCCGCTTTTATTATTTCTTCCACTTCTGTTCCCTGACACAGTGTCAAGCTAAATGTTTGATTTATACCAGAGTATCAGATTTCTTTTTCTTCAGAGAAGAATAATGCCTGCAGATCTCTTATTCACCATTCACTATAACAAGGGGAACAAACTGAATCTACCAGCTTTGTTTAAGCAGCCTAACAAATCACTTCTTTGCAGACTGGCTATAGAATTTTTTGCCAGTGGAAATTGTGAAGGCAGATGCAAACAAGATCTAGAAAAATTCACAGACCATGGCTCTACACACAGAGGGGCAAAGTGATGAGGCAAATGATTGTTGGGAATATTGTCAGGAAGAAACAAAGAAAAAAGTATTTGAAATTTGTAAATGAAAGGAAAGCATCTTTAACATTTCTGGTACAACAGAAGAGCAAAGGGAAAAGAAGTGAGCAAAAAGTGAGTGATTGCCTTTTGCACTGTTTCTTGTGGTCTTACAATAAAAAAATACCTATGGTGTAAGCATACCTCCAGCTTACACTCCAGGCAGTGGCCATCTGGGACTGAAAACACCAGGCAGATATCCAGTGAGGGGAGGTGAACTGCTTCTGCTCACAAGTCGAGGTTGTGGCTTTTGCACACGTGGTGTGTCCATACAACATGCCCTGAGGTGCAGGTACAGCTGCCAGCTGTCTGTGGGCACCCTGAGCCTGCTCCAGTGTGAGGAGAGCCTGCTGAGAGGAATCATAACCCTGCACAACCACATCTCAAAATGCCTTACTTCAATTAGAAATACCTGTTAGCAATGGGCAGCTACTGCACATACCTGCTGAAGGTGGGGAGCTGCTCAAACCAGTCTGCTCTGCCATTAATTTTCTGTGGGTTTCAGCTGTGACTCCTGTGTTTGCTGGGCTACAGCAGGATGTTCAGTACAGAACAAAGCCCAAAGCTGAAGAGTTACCCTCATTTCTAAATTGGTTGCATGCAGCATTCAGGCACCTCAATCTGTTAATTACTATGTCTGGAAAGCCTTGGCATACATATTCATCACCTGCAATTGTCATGCTGCCAGCTTTTGCAATTTTAATCACCAGCTTCATGATATTTGGCATTTTTCTTGAAGTTGAATCCCTCAGAATTGTTTGGTTTCCTGACAGTCTCAGTTTTGCTTCTTTTAGAAAAGAAAATCTAAATTTAAGGTCCTGAGATTTCAAAGAAAAAACTGAAATGCCAATATCTGAGGGGAAAATGAAGATTTTAGAGAAGAGTTGTAAGAATAAATGGCCCCTAAAATATAACTTCAAGAAAAGTTCACTTCAGCAAAAAAAAAAATTGAGGAATGAGATTATAGAGGGAAAAAAAAGAAAGTGGGCTAGTGCAGTCAATAGGATAATTAATTACATAAGGTATTACAATAAATGGTGATCACAGGAGCCAAGAAGGCTGATGGAGGTTGAACTCAGAGGAATTTATTCCCATTTGTAACAGAATGTGCATTATTAAGAGCTTTATGACTTCTGGAGCACCAGTGCTGGCTGACTGCAAAAAATATGGAAATGTTTGCCAGCTGCCTATAAATTATAAGGTTAGACAAACAGCTGGGAAAGAGCTTCACAGAATATTTCATCCTCCTTTAGACCTTCTATGAAGCCTCTTTCACAATTTTGCTTCTGTAATTCAACACATCTTCTTGTGTAATTCAACACATCAAGCAGCAGCAGCGTGATGGTGATGCACAGCAACTTCTATTAGTAGAGAACAGCAAAGGCAGCACTACTGTTTTACTCCACATCATCTTTGCCTGAGAGGAAGATAAAAAACACTGGCAAAGCTTGATAAGAAAAGAATATTTTTTTTCTCCGAAATTCTCTTCTGTGTTGAAGAGGAAGTGCTGTGGATCAAGGCAAAGGCATGTTTCAGTACTTCATTATCTTCACAACTGTGTGACATTGCTGCAAGCACCCCCAGGGCAAAGCTGTGTCAAAGTGAGCTGCAGATCAGCAGTGCAGGGCTGCTCCTTCATCCCATTCTCTGTTCCTCAGTTGGCTTTAGGGCACACTCTCTAAGGAGTGACCTCCTGGCCCTGTGCTGCATTCTCCTGCTATTCTTGTAGCAGGGAGAATGGATTTGAAAGCAATCTTGGTCATCAAAGCAGCAGTTATGCTTCCTGCTTTGGACCTTAGACCTTAGAAATTAATTCAGACTAATTCTCAACTTCTCCCAGTCAGAGGCTTGGGTGTCAATTTCTTTTTAAAAAGTCTCTCTCTTCCTTAACTGTTTATCGACCCATCAAAACTCAATATCCATGATTAGTTGATTTCAAAATCCTAAACAATTTCAGTTCAGAGTTATGCAACCCAAAAGCACATGTATTTTCCTGCCCAATAAAGTTTGTTTGAAGAGATTAAAAATAATTATGAAATAACTGTCCAAGGGACAAAGAGTTTTTAGGGCATTCCACTGAGTTGTATCTAATTCAAGTCAACAACTGCCAGAAGCCAGAAGTGTCTGAGTTCCCTTTGACTGTTAGGACAAGCTTGTTGCTGGTTTATCCTCGACAAAAATACAGACATACCACATAATCCTTCAGCTTTTTGGCATCCTCAGGAAAGAGGATGGGAACTGAGTGGTCCCGAGGCAGTTACCCACGCATTATAGAACTCCTCTCTTCACACAAAAAGAACAGTGCATAACAAACACAGGTGCATCAATAAGTACTGAATGCAACAGCAAACAAACCTGGGGCATCCTTCTCCAGAAGTGTAAGGGTATCATCTTAATATCCTTTAGTTGCAGAGCAAGCTTTTTACAGAAAAGTAAGTAAACAAGGAAAACCTTATTTTATATATTATTTCCTTGGAGTTTACCTTGCTTCTAGTTGTGTTGTACCTGCCCAGCAGGAGGAGATCTGAATTAATCAATCAGTGCAGCCCTACTTCACTATAAGCATCTTCAATTTAAGTTAGAGTTTTGTATGTCCATAATTTGTAATTAGTAATCATGAGATACTGCTGCTGCAGCTTGAAAAAAATTTCACAGAACTGCAGGAATCACTAAATATGTTTGATTCTGTTCCATTTATGTTAATCTGAGGTCTGTTGCTGACCTCTGTGAGTCCAGTACTACCTTTAAGTACAATCCTACTCATTATTAGTGCTAATGAGTACAGCTCCCTCAATTGCTTCATTTCAGTAGTTGCTGTCAGCCTTATTTTTCCTGACTGGTATCCAGCAACTTATTTTGAGTTCTAAAAGTCCTGACTTTCTCCCAGCTCTTACTTATTTAATCATGAGGATAAAAATCAGAGATCTGTATCTACTTTAATTTTTCTCTTTCTGAAATTCCACAGTCACACTCATAAAGCTGAAGTCGTAAAGGAAATCCTACACTCCTAGGTAGGATAACAACTCATACTTCATGAGAAATTCATGCAATGCAGATCTACAGTCCATAGACAGCAAAGGCTGCTGGGGGGAAGGAAAGAAGGAAGTTCTGTGACTCTTCCCTATGTGCCCAGTACACCCTCCAATGATATTCTGCTCATGTGTATTTTGAGGCAACAACTTTCAAAATGGTTCACTGACAGTTGTTTTTTCAGATTTCAGTGTTGCTTCATTTCTCCCCTGGAAACAAGAGGCTCTGTCTTGTGTAGTGTCCTGTAGTCCCTTTTTAAATGTCCTGCATTCTCAAGGAATGGACCTTGGAAGTATCTCAGATCTCTGTAGAGAGGAGAAACTGGAATAACAATTTCTAAGTTAGCACATTCATCAAAGCTGCAACAGCAATAGAATTTTCAGTCCTATCTTCCAAATAGTTTTGCACTTCATTTCTTTCTGGCTCCTGGACATGGTCAGACTTTGGCTGTATCTGAAGAAGTAAGAGTGAAGCAGAATGGGGATGAGCATATCCAACACTTTTTCTACTTCCCTTTCTCACCACGGAAGGTCAGGCAATTTTCATTGTCCCAGTGAGACAGCAAATAATGATCATCACAGGGAAAACTAAATAGCTTCAATGTAGTCTGATCCCAGTGAGAAAAGAAGGAAACTCAGGCCATCATTTACTAGTGCAGAAGATGGTGTCACTCAGGCTGACACTCATGGGTGCTCTGCAGCTCTGCCACGTGCTTGACAAAACCCACAGCTGAGAAGGCAGGAGGTCTCCCAGCAGTGGCAGCTGGGCTGGGCTGTGTCCCTTCTGCCCTGCTGGAGGGTCAGGAGGATGAGCCAGGCTGGATGGGGGCTGGAAAGGCTCAGAACATGTGGCCATCTAAGCATGAACCCGACAGCACCAACCAAAAAACTCTCTTTAATCAGATGGTCTTCGATACTAGAGTAAAAATTTATCCATGCCTTTCTTTTCCCTGTGAAGTAGAAAGGGTGTCCAAAAAGTGGCTTTCTCCTGATCTTTAAGAAAAGAAATCTTACTCCTGAGGAAACCATTTTCTCCTCCATATTAGATGAACATTAATATCCTGAGAAAAGTGTAAGACTTTACGATTTTGTAAAATGTGCCATATAATATAAACCCCATCTCAGAGTTTGGGACATTCCCATCTACTAGCTGATATTAAATGTTTCTTCTTGGCTAATCCAGAGACAAAACAGCAGCCTTTGATAACTTTAACTTGCAAGTCATTCTAGCAGTGCATGAAGTGTGAATATAATTACAGTCTCAGAATATTACTATTTCTATTGTACTGGAACTCCGTTCCACACACCTCCTTCAGATAAGATAGAAGTATTTGATGTGAATATGTCTTCAATTAACATTTCTGGAAGATAATGGAAGGCATTGATTGGAAAATCCTTATCAAGTTAAAAGTGTTTGAGAACTAAAGAAACAACGTGCCTGTCAGACCTCACTACACCCTCAGCAATGTCTATAATTGAAAAGGGGCTTCATAAAGTCCAGGGGAGTAGTTCTTTAGCTGGAAAGTTACATACTAACACAAATATAGCTCTACATATGCAGATATAGAAATAAAAATCATTATGTCATGCTCTGTTTGTAAGCAAAGTAAAGATGAAGATGGTTTACCCAGCATCTGAGTGCTGGGTATCTCAGAGCAGGACATTCTGGAAAATATTGAGGATCATGCAGTGCCAACATCAGAGCAGGCCAGGTGCAATTGCACCCATATTGTCTGTAAGAATAGAAACCAAGAGTTTTCAAGTTTTTTTTTCCTGCAGGTGAGCTTCTTCACTCATGAAACACAGTAGAGAAGCAGCAGCCAGTGCCTGTGTGTGTACCTGCAGATATGCAGTGGGCACAGACAACCACCAGAGAGGAGGATTCCTGTGCAAACTGAGCACTCCAAGAGGCACATATATATGCTGCCATTAGGGTTTGGGGTTTGGGTTTCTGGGAATGAAGTGAATTGATTGGCATTTTCCCACTAGCAATAAATAATATTCCACCCTGAAGGCATATAGCAGATCTTTCTCTGCTTGAGCTGTTGTCTGACAAGTTGTGAAGCAGAAGGTGAGTTAACTGCCCAAAATGAGAATACTTGAAAAAAGCCAGCTTTAGGTCAGCTAGCTGAGGGACATTTTCATTGCACAGACACAGAGCACTGAGCACTTCTACTGTGCTGATTCAGGAGGGAGTAGCAAAGTTCAGGGTTCACCTTAGCAGGGTTTCTCATGCTCAGATTTATGTGTTTAATATAGAACACAATATTTTTATTTTTAATATATCTGCTCAGAAGTGAAAATTTGCTGAAGAAATTACCAAGAATGTACCAAATTTCTAAGAATTACAGAGAAGAGAAATTTTATTTAGTAGGGAAAGAGGTGATGGATTTAAGGAAGGTTATAATCCCCAAAAGTGCAAAGACGTGGAAAGCCAGATCTTGGAAGGCATCTTGCTTTCCTCAGGAGAGCCATTCTACATGGAAAGAACTCAGACAGCCCTCTGCTCTTCTTCCCAAAGACTGTGAGTGGCAAATCAGGGTTCTACAATACTGACATAGGCACTGAGGGTGTCTCTCAGAGTAAGCTTTTTGAAAATCTTACATGGCCAACCACACATGCCTTTGCTACCAGGCTGTAGTTCAGCATCTGGAGAAAAAGGCCATGTAAGATTACCCAGGGCAGCAAGGTGCAGACTGTTGCTAAAGGAAGGTTCTTTTGGCTTGGCCTGAAATTCAGAAGGATGGATTTCTATATATACACATCACATATGTACTCACTGTAACTCAGATTGTCAGGGATGAATTCTCCCCTGTGCTTCACCAGGCCTTTCCAGATAAATAAGCAATATCCTTCTTGATGAATCTATGCAGATGGCACATTTGTCCCACAGCATTTTTAATATATGGCCATATATGGACCATGTGCTTGGGAAATCTGCAGTGACCAGAAGGAAACGTGCCCTAAAGTCACTGCAACAACATCCAGCTGAAATTTAAAACTGCAGCGGTCCAAACAGGGTCACACCTATGCATGTTTTTTTTGGTTTGTTTTGCTTTCTCAAATGTAGGCTTGGTAAATGTTTGGTTTACAGAAAACCCTCCACCTTCCCAACTTATTTTGAGAGGATGACATCATTTTCAGCTCACTCACATCACTCACTCAGCACAGAGTCATTTCTCACATCCCATGCATATCCCATCCAAAGCACCATGTCCCATTAGCAGCAGGGAACTTTTCTCTCCCTCTTCTGTTCCAATATACCAAATATTGCTATGAAAGGTTACTAGCAATGCTCTCAGTCACTCCCAAATTGGTACCCTGAAGAATGCAGAAAGAATTTTATTTTTTTTTTCTATATCTATCGGATGAAGAGTGGTTAGCTCTTCACCATCTCTGAGTCACTAAACAGAAAGATGAAAATGGAGCCTGATAAAGATTGCTCTTTTTTGGCACTGTGATCCTGAAACGTATTACTGTTAGATAATTATACCATAAGTCTCCTCACAGCAAGTCTCCTGGCTTTATAACCACCTGGATTGTTTTCTAAGCACCTAGAGCACTATTCATGCTTTAAGAACAAATTAATTACCATGAGTCAATTAGCAGTACCCTAACCACACTAATGGGTAGACTGGATCATCAAGCAAACCTATTCAGAAACTTCATAAATAATATTCTTCCTGGAGTTAGCATAATATTATTTCACAAGCTTTTATTCTTGGTTTCCTTTCTAATTTTACTTCAGTGTGAAAAACAAGCATTCAATCTCTGGTTGTTTTGTGAGAAGTTAATTGTTTATTTTAATTTTTTTTGTACCTATGTTACAAGTTTGGCCACTTGACTTGCTTACTGATGTTTGTGTCTCTGACTTGATTCTTTAAAGCTGAGCACTAATGATAAACAGGAAATAACAAAATAAACACCTTTCAGCATGACTTTTTAGTGAAAAAATAACATTTTCCAGGGTTTATGAAATCAATATTTGGAAGTACTCTCCTGACCTTCCTACAACTCTCAAGGTCTTGGGCCAGCTGCAGTCAGTATAGCCTGAAAATAATTAATCCTTCTGGTTTTTAACTTTAGGTATTTGTAAAACATTTTTGGAGGGTTTTTTTGTTGCAGTTGGATGAAAAAATCATCAGTGGAAGAAATCACCCAGAGCTACCTGAGTAGAGAACTGAACAAGCCAGCCTGAGAAGCACAGCATGAATAAACGTGGTGCCATGTTTCATTGTCTCCCCAAAGAAAAACAAAACATTTGCCCTATACTTTAACAGATATACCTGCTACTCAACTGCTAGCTTGACTCAATGACTGGAACCAGGAAAAAAAAGAGCAGAGATTCTGTAAATGAGATCACTCTAAAATTGCATCGCCTGTGAGGGATTTGATTGGGTGAGGGGAAGGGGATTCTGTTTTGTTTTTCTCTGGAAGAGAATAATCTGAGAAGCAGCTGTTGATTTAGAGGGTAAGATTTTGCTGCATAGCCATTGAAGGTCCTTAATCATAAGGATTTTTTATCTTAGTTGGAAGAATTGTACTAACAAGGGAAATGACAAAACTGCTCTCCACAAAAGGATGCTTAGAGCTGTAGGCTGCTGTTTTCTTAGAAGAGATAGGCAGCAAAGAGAAAATAGAATGTCCTTCTAAGCAGTTGGCTGGTGCCTGTATTATACAGGTCATTCAGAGCTGGTACATCTTTGCTTGAGGAGCCCCTTCTGATGTAGCATTTCTGCATTCCCCGTGGGGATACAGCACAAACATTGCATTCCTAGGGGACAGAATGAATTCTTATCACGAGAAAATTTGCCAGCAGGATATTAGTAGGACAATTTACTCTGGAAACAAAATATTGTATGACCCCATTTCTAACCATGTGTACAAGGACATTTAGTTGACACAGCCTTTTGCCTCCCCTCTAATCAACCCCAAAGCCAGCAGGACAACATCCCTCCTGGGGATGCTAGAGAGACAGGAGAGTGAAGGGAATCTTCAGCAAAAGGTCTGCTTCTTCCTACCAGAAAAGCCCCCTTTTAGAGAATGGTGACAAACACATGCCAGGTTTAGATACTACTTGTTTGCTTCCCCTGAACATCACAAAAATTCAACACAGCAAGAGGTACTTTGTCACAGTCCTCAGAGCATTTGTGACAGCTGGTGACAGTTTTGCTTTATAAATCATCTTTTGAAAGGACCTAACTTTGCAGTTTTCAAAGGGCCTGCCATCAAGGCAGACACCATGATTTCTATCCTAGAGCCTCATTTCTACCAGAGAGAGGATGTTCCATGGGATGTCCAGTCTCTCACATATTGTCCTTGTTTACAATTAATGTCTACCTGACAGACAGTCCAAGATCCACAGAGATTTCACTGGTCTGCAGGGAGAAGTTTAGGGTATTTTTCAAATTAGGTTGCAGAGCACAGTGAGGCTCTGAACATAGGGCTGTGTGTGTAATCTTAATTTAAGCATTTGACAGTGCATCTATTCACTCAGGCAATGCAATTAGTGGCTTCTTTTGAAGATTGCCATGTGACCAGATCACACCAGGCTGAATCACTCACTAGACAGGTGAAAATAAAGTCATGTTGGGATTTAAACTACAGATTTTGAGAGGATGTTTCAGGAAAATCACAATGATTACAGAGGAGAGAACAGTTCTCTTAAATCCAGGCAAAAGAATGACACAATGAGAAATATCTGATAGTCATATAATACCTCTTGGACAGCAGGTAACTGCAAAGATTTGGAATTTGTTTCTAACTGCGTCATTGTGAAGATTCTTAGACAAGTAATTTCATTTATCTGACTCTCAGTTTTATTCCATTTTTATTCTCTTCCCTGACACCTGTGGACGACAAGAATTTATGTAAAGCTAAGGCTAAAAGAGCCAACAAAAACAAAACAAAACAAACAAAACAAAACAAAAGAAACCACACAAAAAAAATTTTAAAAATTCAAAATTTGCCAGCTAGTCCTGCAAGAAGCTCTTGCACGAAGTCAGGCAGCCCGATGGTTTTGTGCTGGTTTTACCCCAACTGAAAGACTGGAGTGAGTAGAAATTGTGCATGAACATGCAGATATTTTCTTAGACATAAATATTTAATCAATGTCCTCTTCAGATACATAATCATCAGGTGCCTTCACAGGTGTTTTACCTGAAAGTAGAAATCAGATGCATGTTTTCACATAACCATGGAAACCCCTTCAGGAGAATTGAGGTTTCTTAGGAGGGAGGAGGCTCTGGTTAGCTGCTCTGAACTAGAGACTGAGGTACTGCAAACTTGAAACAATTTGTTTTTGTCACAGTGTAGGTTTGCCAGAACTGAAATTGCATGCTTATCTATCTTTCTTGCAAATGCTTTTTTATCCATTGCCTTCCATACCTATGCAGAATATAAATCTTAACATTGTCCCTGGTATCCCTTATTTAATTGCATTTTACTGCAAAGTCTTATCCACTTGATTTCTCTATTTCCTCCCTGAAGCTTTTTTCTCCCACTTAAACCCTGCTGGGAGTCAAACTGACTATAAAGGAGGAATAATTTTACAGTCTAAAACATTAAAGTAAAATGTTAAGCTAAGTCAAAATCAATGCTACAGTATCTGTGCAAGAACCTATATAAAGTATTTTGAGTTACTTCTAAGTCCTAGAAAAAGTTTGTAAGCATGTATGGAAATCCAGGCCATTTTAAAACAAATATAGAAGAATTTTCTCCAGAGCAAAGAACAAAAATAACCTTTCTTTCCATCTTTCCACTATGACCTGAAACCAAACCATGAAAAATTTTGGTTGCAAGAAAATCTGGGGTCCTGTTAGATCTTGTATGCAAGTCAAGAGCCATGTCTTTGTTTTCTTTGGCTTCTAGGCAATTCCAAATATTGTCACTCCTGGTGCCCATTTCTATCTGATATATTGTTGCTCATTCTGCTCAAGAAAAGCATCTCTGTGACGTGTAATGCAAAGATGCTGCAGTTCCTCGTTGCTTTTCTCGTTTCTTTTTTGTTCTTGTTTATTAATTCCTTACACTGGTTGATTTGCATGATGATGGCATATTTATTTCTCAAACTAAGTATACTGGTCAAAATGTAAATCATAGGAATTTAGAAAATGCTTCTCCATAATTCAAAGTATGTGATGCTCATGAAAACAGAGTTATTTTGTTTTCTTTTCCCCAGAAGAATATTGCATAAACTCTACAAATAAATGGAAGTATCACACTCCATGCTGCTTTTCTTTATCCGTAAATGGGAGTTCTGTCTACTCTCTTTACTAGTGAACTGGGAAGGAGAGGAGAAGAAGCAGCTCCTAATGTGATTTTTTGCAATATCTAACATGTTATGTCACTAACATTTTTTGAATTTTCTCAGAAACATGCAGCTTGAGGTAATGTTAAATTATTTGTTTGTAATTGCTCATTTTCATTCAATGCTTTTTGGTATTTCTTCTGAAAAAAAGACAAAATTCTCAGATCACACAGTGCTGGAGAAGACACTCTGACACTGTCACACATTTTTATTAATTTAGTTTCAGTAAATGTACAATTGGGTAAATTGAACGGATAGAGGGGAAAAAAATAAAACATGTTCTTTAATCAGGATTTTGGTTTATAGAACCAATTCATAGTACACATTTAGGCATGCTTAGATCTCAATAGCAAACTGAACTTCTATCTGATTTTATCTTGAGCTCTGTTAACAGTTGCTTATAAACAATAATATGTAAAGATGAGAAACACTTTTGCAATTATCTGTTGTTGTCTTGGGCCTTTGTATAGTTAATAACATGGTGCCAGGATAACTTTATAAATCTCAGCTGTGACATTTTTGTTACTTGATCTCAGCTCTCAGGCTCTTTATTTAAATAATAAACCCAAGGATAAGAATGCTGCTTAGTTAAAACTTGAAAATAAAACAAAAGAGAAGGAATGAAAACAGAGAGCACTCTTAGAATATCAAATGTCATTTAGGAGAAAAATTTCTTGCATTTTTTTGTTTTCTCATTTCCTTCAGGTTGGTGAACAACAATGCAAATGACAAAATTCCACAGGCACATATTTAGCTCATTTTAGAGATAAGAACACTTAGAAACAGTGTGATTGTCAATTTACATGATCATACTGCTTCCATGAGCCCATGTAGTCTCGATGTTTCAATGTCTCTATGTTTTGATTACTGCTGTAAAAAGTACAAGACTCATTATCCCCTGGGTATCTTCCCAGTTTCTAATTCCAAGTTTACATCCAGAAGCTTGATGTTTTACACGTCTCTAAAAACACTGAGTTTTAACAATATTTATTATAGCCCTTTTGGATGCTCCTTGCTTCATGGACTTATTCAGTCTTTCTGGTGTACTGCGAATCTCTTGGAATTAGTATTACTTCATGTCAATAAGTTCCTCAGGTGAATCCTGACAGACTGAGGAGTACTATATTAATTTTGTCTTTTTATTTTTTTTGTTGATGCTGATGGCCCCAATATGACTTATTGTTTTCCCTGATGAATAATTTAAAAGGGGTAGAAAAGCAAGTTTGTCCGACATTTTCCTGAAGACTGAAAAAACAATTTCGCACAATTTCAACCAGCTGGAAAAAGGAGGGAATCTAAAATGCTGGGTGTCTCTTCTGAAACATTGTAGCCCTGCTGTGAAGCACCTGCCCTGTATCCCTGAATCTCTGTGGTTTCTTTTCAACCTTTTAACTAATAACCACATGTGTGAAGAAAAAAAAAAAGGCCTGAAAGGATGCACCACCCCTGTTCCAAATATCTCCTCATCCAGACTGCTGACTGCAGGGCTCTGCAGCCACCAGCCTCACAGAGAGACCTCCTCACTCCCTTCCCTAGAACAGGGAATTGTATATACCATGGAGTTTTAATTCTCAGATCTGAGTTTACATTAACAGCACTATTCACTCACATCTCCTGATTTTCATTTGTTGTGCCACACCTTTTCAGGACACACGACAGTCAACAAATTTTCAGGTCAGATGCTAAATTTTCTTAAGTGCACTTCACAGACCTTAATGAAATGCTTTAGCAAAAATGCCAGAAATATTCTGTGAAGGATAGATGAGCTTATAGATACAGATATGAGGTCTGAAATTCCCTTTGAAAGGGAGTGGGCTCCAAACCCATTAGTTGGTGTTTTGTGTCTACCTGATGCAGCTGCTGTGGTGCAAGATTCTCACTAAAGAGAAGTAACTGCATATAAACTCAAGCACCAAACCTTAGATAGTCATGGAACTGAAAATAAAGAAGCATTTGGGCCAGCCTTGAAGACTGAGCTGCTTCAGGGCACAAATGAGAGTGTGGGAGTTCATACCAAGCACTAGAGTAGTGCTGATGTGACTGTCATACCCCTTGCCATGCTGCTCTTTCAGGAGCCACAGCTGCCTGTAGCTAGACCTGCCTGGGCAAGCAATAGCTGAGCTCCTGGGTTTCAAATTCTCCCTCTGCAGTTTGTCAGCACCTGCCAGGAGCTGGGGCTGGCTGTGGCTCAGTCCTTGACTGAGTGCATTGTGCCCCTCACTAATTGAGAGACAGCCACTCACACATGTGGGTGACAGATGGCCCCTGCCAAGTCCAAAGGGATTTCTCAGCAGCTCTCCAGCACCAAAAAGATTACATTTTTTTCCTCCAAATTCTTATGTTTTTGAAATCAGAAGCAAACAGGAGGAAAACTGGGCTTCAGACCAGTAAAATGTTGCAATTTGCTTTGCTTCAGAGGGCTTATTTAAACATGAAAACTGATGATCATTTTTCATCATCAGCTTGTTAGTACAGTTGGGTTTGTTGCTGAAGACTTTACTCGGCTAAATCCAATCTGACTGTTTCTCCATTATGCAAATTAATTGCATTGTGAATTTGGTCTGGAGTGACTTCACAGGATACAATCATACTATGGGTATGGCCTTGACAATATTAGCTTTCTTTCTTGTTTTTCCAAAGGGATTCAAAGGCTGTGGAATCCATCTGATGTTTTCTGAACTCTGATATCCCTCTTAGATCTTTATGTAGTAAGTGCTCTTTCTAAGGATGTTACTTACACTAAAGCAAGTCAATGTGTTGCACCAGTTGCTGGAAAAATGACAAAATTCTGTTAAAAAAGTAGTGACTTCAGTTGGATCCTGTTTAACATATCTCCTTGATGGGGGAGCCTTCCAAGTTGTGATTCGGTACCTTGCTATGCTTTGAAAAGCAGCATTATATGCACCAGTATTCCACAACTATTATTTCTCTGCCTTTTAAAATTAGATTTTGAAAGGAAAGGATCTCAATGCTCTTGGCACATCCATTATTCTTCTGCTGTGAAACAAACATTTTTGTGTCAGAAGGGAATTCCAGTGAGAAGTTTTCTGGATGGCTTGAGCTGCAGTAACCTCTCCTGTCTTCTCAATACTGAACCTGTTGCAGTGTTAAGGAAATACAAATCTATTTCTGAGGCAACTGTTTGAGATACTGCCACACAGATATGGAGCATAATCATAAAGGAATAGAATATACAAGAGAGATTTGTGACAGAGGCTTAACTCAGGAGTACAAGAGACATTTATCACTGACCTGTTAAAGGAGGAGAGGATCTGAGATCACAATCTTTGCTAGCAGAAATGTCCCTAACACTGGAAATTTGATGCACATTCCTACAAAGCAAAAAATATGCTGATTTTGTTGTCTCTTTTTCACTGTGATGACTGGAGTATACTAGTTTTATACTGGTTTAATTTCTTTACACTATCTATAAACTGCAAGGTAACGACTAACATATACAATATTAGTAACACATATGTGACTTTGGAGACATTTTATGTAACAATTAATTTTTTTTTTATATGTTTTGAACCGTTGTGAAAAGGACTATTGGGATTTTATTCCAGTCAGCAGCAAAGCCCCACACAGCCACTGGCTCATTGCTGGTTGGAGGAGAGAATTGGAAGAGGAAAAGAAAGATAACTTATGGGCTGAGATAAAAAGCTTAACAGGTAACGCAAAAACCACACATACAAGCAAAACAAAACCAGGAATTCATTCACCACTGCTCATGGGCAGGCAGGAGTTCAGCCATGTCCAGGAAAGCAGGGCTGCAGGATTCATAACAGACTGGGGAAGACAAACTCCATCACTCCAAACATCCTCTCACTTTCTCCTTCCCCAGCTTTATATGTTGAGCATGACATCACATGGTCTGGAATGTCACTTTGGTCAGTTGGGGTCAGCTGTCCCAGCTGTGCCCCCTCCCAACTCTTTGTGCACCCCCAGCCCCTCACTGGTGGTGTGGGGTGAGAGGCAGAAAAGACTTTGACTCAGTACAAGCTCTGCTCAGCAGTAATGAAAATATCCCTGAACTGTTGACACCATTCCCAACACAAATACAAAATACAGCCCCACGCCAGCTACCATGGAGAAAACTAACTCTATCCCAGCCAAAAACAGCATAAATGTACAATGCAGACAAAATATTTCAGTCTAAAAGAACATGCTACATGAATTTCAGTGAATGGAAATAATTATATGGAGGAGGATAGACCATTAAAAAAAAAAAAGAGGGAGAAAAGAAAAAAAAAAAGCTCAGATTTAGTGTCAGATTTTATGTTACATTGAAAATACAAAAATTCTAGCTCAGCTGTGATTCAAGCTCCTGATGATTAAACCAACTTGTGAATGAACTCACCCAACAAAATGTATTTGCTTGAAGCACATTTTCTGAAAGGACATCTAGGCTCAGGCTGAGGCTGTTATTGAGTCAAACAAGCTGTAGGTAAACCTGAGATATTTGGTTTACAACCAAACCAAACAAAAGCCTCATTCCAGAAAATTATTCTGTTTCAGAAAATTCTGTTTTCCTTAAATAATGCTGTAAGGAAATCTGCTTTCCCTCACAAGAAAAAATGTAATGGCCTTCCCACTGCTTTTTTTTTTACTGTATCAAAACTTCATTAGCCAAATTCCATTCACTTTTCACATCTAATTTTGGGTTATTAGTGACTAGGTAGTAAGCACAAAATTTGACAACCTGATGAAGCACACAAATCAGATTTTATTCTCAAAGAATATGGTGAAATAGCCAGAGCCATCCAGATTGATCTGTACATACTGCTGTAAAACTAAAATAAACAGAGTGTGTTGCACTCTCCCTCTCACCAATGAAACCTGCTGTCCTGAATGAAGAAGTGAAGACCATAAATGTTTATCAGGAATTAGGCATCAGCGTAAATTGATAGACTATGCTTATCACATTTTGAATATATCCAGATTTAATTAGCAGAGACCCACATCAAAGGATTGTTTGAATACATAGATTTCTGTCATAAATAACTCTCATCAGTCCTATAATTCAATTAAAAAGTGTAGCCCACGAAGTAAATTCTTACAGTGATTATGGAAGGAGAGAAGAATACCTTCAAATGAATGTACTGCTATATTTGCAACATATCCATCAAAGAAGGCCAAAGTAATCACACATAAGACATTTTGTGCTTTTTGATGCATGCTGTATTCAGCTGGGGCCACACAAAACACAGAAGGGTTGCAAGAGAGGTACAGAAATTTAACTAAAAAAATCAGGGGGAAAAGGGAAAAAAGAAAAAATCTCTTTTTTCAGGTTAATATTCTTTGCTGTATTGGATGTTAGAGTGCCTTTCAGGAGTAAGGCTGCTGTAATCACCCAGATCTGTGAACATTATGTGCTCCAGCTCAGCCGTGTTTTAAAGAGACTTACTGCATTTTGGTGCACAACCACTTCAGAGCATTAGCTCCTGCTTCTTCTTATTAAAATAACATCACTCACCCTCTCTGGGGAAGAAACAGACCAGTGCTTTCATTTGTTAAAAGAAACTTTGATTTACTAAAGTTCCAGGGCTGGGCTCAGAGCCCCTGATCAGACAGTCTGTGTCTGAGTGACAAGAGGGCAGCAAACCTCATCCCAGGTATTAGGAGGATGATGGCTGAGCTTCCTGAGAGCCAATTGATTTGTGTAGAGTCCAGTTCAGTTTACCTTGGCCCTTACCATAACCCTAAAGGATTTGTGAATTCTTCTTCATAGTACTCAGTGAGCAGAAAATAAAAAAGTAACTCTGTGATGGATTAGAACTGAATAAAAATAAGACCAAAATCAATACAAGTAGAATTTAATTTCTACCCTTTAGACCATGGAAACCTTCCAGGTACTTTGGCATTACTAGTACAAATTAACCCATTATATTTTCCTGCTCATACTGGAACAATAAAATGGCAAAATAGGCATGCAGTATGAAAGTATCATTTTAAGAACTTCTAAAAGATAATATAAATGCAATATAAGTATTAAAATCAAGAAAAAATATTTAATTTTATCCATCTGTTGATTTTCTATACAATACAACCCTGCAGACAAGCAATTGCACACCAGAATTAGGAAACACAGAATTCCTTCCATTGCTATTCAAAAGCTACCCCTAATAAATACAACAAAAAGAAGCCTCTTACTAAGAACAATGATGGGTTTTTTTTCTTCTTATGTGATCCAGGTGGTCCAAAAGTAGAGGTTAATGGTGGAGAATATTGTTAACAGCCGTATTCTGGAATGAGGATGGAGGCATGAAACCATCTGAATACTGCTTCTCCAGGATCTCCCATATTTTCCTTTGGGTTATGCTGTCTCTCTTGCACTTGGTCTCTGCCTCTGCTGCAGATATCACCTCCCAAGCACTCGATCCCAGACTAAATTTATCATGCAATTTACAGTACCTGCATTGCCATTTCCATCATGGTTCTCTGGCACTGCTGAGGAAGTGTGCTCACTTGAGAAATGGGAGTATTACTTGGCACTGTCATCAGATCTGATTGAGCTGGGCCAGTCTGAGAGGCCAAATTCATACGAACAGATCAGTGAAGGTAAATCAACCCTGAGAAAACATCTTGTATGTTACCAAGCAGACAAATGTGATAACTCCTGTGAGAAAAAGTCTAGAGGACTCATTCCCAATTCATCTCTGTTATGAAAAAAAAAAGTGTTTTAACAAGAGGATCAAGCATCTTGACAAGGGCGGTGTCTGAAATTTCTTATTAAGGATTTAAAAGACAGGTGTAAATCATTGTTAAATTATCTTTTATCTTCCTGTGTGAACACTGCAACTACTAAAAGGGAGTTAAGCTACTACTCTAGGGAATGATGCAGTTTGAAATCAAGTTCCTCAGACATAGTTTGAGTACTCATCATTAAGAAAGTTCCACAATGCCCTCAGGTTGAAAGGAACAGGTTGAAAGGAACACATGGAAGTATCTCTTGCCTGCAACAGAGAATATTGAAGAAAATTTATTTTACGAAATTAAAAACTTCTAGAAATCAAAGCAAAATCAACCTGACACTTGATATTCCAGAGGAAGCCAAGAGAGCAGTGATAATTACATCTGCTGTCCATTAGGCATCACTCAACTGTTATCCTCAGTCCTGGATCCACTGGAGCTGGCCAGACATGCTACAAAACCAGCAATGGCAACTGTCTCTGGTCTGTTGGAATGACCAACCTAAGGCTGGTGTTCTGGGTGTCCTAATGATTTGTGTTCTGCAGACAATCACAGTTCTTGAACCCCAGCCTACATTGCTTAGAATATTCACTACCGGTAGTGATATCAGAGGACATGCCAGTCTTAAAGATAAAGCGTGTAAGGCTGTGTGAAGTGTTGAGGCTTTATTTTGGAATTACACAGTTTTTTGGGAAGTGAGGAAATGGAAATGTTTGCACTTTGGCTGAGGTGAACATCCCACAGAGAGCAGCATGAGCTGGTCTCTGACTGGAAGCTGCTACTGCAGTGTGTGTGTACTTATGTGAGTATCCAGTGTCACTGAAGCACAGGTCCTGTGGGGAAGGCTGAGGGAACTGAGATCATTAGAGTGGAGAAAGGAAATTTTTGGGAAGAAGTGATAGCAGTCTGCCAGTAAACTCAATGCCATGAAGAAAGAGAGAACCAAGCTCTTTACTGAGATGCACAGAAGACAGAGAGAAAATGGTAATGGACACAGTGTTAATTAGGTTTAGATAAAATGAAAAAAGAAAATTACTATGGGCACAATTAAGCACTGGAACAAGGCTATGTGGTGGTGAGGTCTCTCTCCTTGGAGGTTTACAAGACCTGCCTGCCTGAACCCATAAGCAAAATAGTCTAAATTCAGCATTGGCTCTGCTTTGAGCAGGGAGTTTGACTAGAAACCTTATGAGGTCCTTTCCAGCCTAAATGGTCCTATAATTCCATAAATAATTTGCCCAAATTCCATTATGTTGTCAGAAGAGCTTTAAAAACCTTGGGAAAGGTCACAAAAGCAGTTCTGCTGGAGAATTGGATATTAGAGAGTTATTTCCCTGGGGCTGGAGCCCACCTATAGATTGATGTATTTTTCTTTTTACTATGTTTTGATAGTTACTTCTACGTTAGACACATATACTGTGAGCTAATATACCATGAAGCTCATGGAATAGAAGCTGTGCTCAATTCTAGGTAGCATTAAGATTTTGATCTTGATTGTCTGCTTTAGGACTGCAAAATACCACTGCTTATTAGAGCAGGTTGTGTTCAGTGAGTATAAATTTCTCTGAGAACAGTCTAGCTCAGATTGTGGAAGGATAAGGTCTTATAAAGTCATCAATTCGCAGCACATATTTGTGTCTTAAAAGATATTCTTCATTCTTTTGGTTTTATCTGACTAGAAGACCACTCACATAGAGGCTAACGAGAGTCAGGATGGAGACACAAACTGTTTTCATTCCCTTTTTATTTTCTAAGTCATTTGTTTGCATCATATTGTTTGTTGGTTTGTTTGCATTTTTTTAATTCTTCCTTTTATTATAAGGATTTAACAGGGTCATAGAGATTCCAGTATTCTTCTTTGTAGCAGTTTTTAGGGTGATCAACATAGTCCACTTCTCAGAGAGAAAATCAGGCAGTTTCCCACTTGAGTATGATACTCATGATGCTGCTGGGTTTAAAATTGTTTTCCAGGGGTTGGGAAAAGTGCACTAGGTCATGAATGCTACAGCATAGTACACCTGTAACTCCAGAATTTCCCATTTGAATAAATGATCACTTAGCCCAAGTGATGTACAAATGGAAAGATTAGGTTAAATTATCATGGAAGAAGGGATGAACCAGAATAGATAATTTTTCTGACAGCAATTAATGTAGTGTTTCTTTTTCTAGGTAATGTGATTTATTAAGCTTTCCATTTTGAAATCCAGGACTGACAGGTTTTAATGGTGATTTAAAGTGCAATTGGTTCTCTGATTTTGCTGCTTTATTCTTTGGTCAAAATTTGAAGGTAATGTGCTGCCCAGTTTTTTCCATCCTGATTTACTTTTGTCTCTCCTATTTCCTGTAAACTCTTATCAAATGTGTCAGATGGAATAGTTATCTATGAAATTGACAATTTTTGTTGCACTTTTTATCTTTTATGTGATTGTATTCTTCTGGAAATATTGATTTGGAGTGCTACAGTGTCACAGCAAGCTTCATTTAAAGGTATTATCACATCTGTCTCTGTAATAAATATGAGAAATCCCTGTTCTCTAATCTTTTTTTTATTATTAGCATTGAGCCACTTTAACCAAACCCATTCTAGTATCACTTTTCCTGCCTGAGCTACAGCAGCACTCCTAGACACTTCTTTTTTTTAGTTTGAGAATTCTTTGTTGAAAGTTTATTCTGATGCATGCATTAACATTTTCTGCTTACCATGAAATTCATATGTGTGGATAAGCATTTTGGAAGCAGTGATTTTTCATAGCTCTCATCCCTGTCATTGCAGCCTTGTCTCCAGCTACTCATCTCAAATACTCATTATAGTGCCAGTAGTTCCAGGTACAACCAGTAAGTGCAGATCAGGTACAAAAGTCTGGAGGTTTTATGTTATTATCCATACTTAAATAAGATGGAGCTCCGCGATGGAATGTAGAGGCTGTGCTCACTATGCTAAAAGTGGACTAAACGCTCCTAAGGTGTTTAGGAGAAGATGGATGGAGGCTCTTCCCTGCTTTCTTCTTTAATGACAATACAGACACAAATTTTATAGACACAATGCAGGTTGCTCTATTTATTCTGGGCGCACTGTCAACAGCTAAGGTTAGGATGAAGCACATTCTTCTATGAGTGCATATATTCTTCATCTTCATACAGAAAACATTCCTCTTAGTGCTTGAAGACTGCTGATTCTGGCTGAAAAATGAAATAGTATCTTCCTAGTCCCTTGCGAGCACTGAATTTATACTTTTCTGCTAAGTAGAATATGATCTCACTCAACTTAGGAAATCTTGTTCATTAGTACTTCCCTTTGGTTTCATAGGCAGCACATCTTTCTGTGCTGATTCTCACTGGATTTCACTTTGTGATTCAAAGCTGCCTCTAAGGGCTGCCCAACGGGTACAAAATGGTGATCTACTAACGTTTAAAGAGTCAGCCCTCCACAAGTGGAAAGACTCAGGCAAATGGTACACAACAGTGGCAGAAGAGGGGCCTGCTCATGTTGGAAAACTGATCAGACACCTTTGGAAGAAAAACATCTGATTAGATAGGCAAGTCTTGTAGACACAGCTGTACAGAAAATACATGTTCCTGGGAGGGATCAAATATTGGTGCACAGAGGCAAAATCCACGGGCAGAAACTGCCATTTAAAGAGGAAGCACTGGCAGAGAGAACACAAAAAGATACAGATCTTTAAAGCCATACTTACCAATGGCTCACCCCCCCAGGGTACAGCAAGGGAAATTTATCACTGTGGATAGCAATCAGGACAAAGATGGTTATCAAAAAACATTCATTTAGGGACACACTACATACTTAGAACTCAGGCTGTTGAGGAAGAAGATGCATAAAGGACATAGGTTTTAATTTCTACCAGCTCACATTATAGGAGGGGGTGGTGGAAGGAAATTAAATATGTAAAAGGAAAACAATTTAAATATAAGAAGAGGCAGAGAGTCATTATCCCAGTGAGGAATAATAAAGCCTCTTCCTGGTATCTGAACCCACAGGACAAGATTTGTTGCTGCCACATACAGCACAACCAGTTGCAACCCAAAGGCCCACTTGAGGTATAGATGGGCAAAGGAAACAGCACATTACACTGTTTGACAGCTGCTCATCCTTGAGGCAGATGTGGCTTGGGGTAGTGTTGCCTGAAACATCCTTCCAGTTGCATCTTTTTATTTTTAGCAGTGCAAGACAGTTCACTTTATCATTTTAATCAAAGAGAACAGGCTGCGATGAGCAAGGGAGTGCTTTCATCCAAGCCACTGATCACTTCATTAAATTGGCAGCATCTTTTCAGCCTCTCAGTCACTTCAGATTCCTCTTCTGACCCCCAAACATATGACATTGAACCAAGCAACTTGTTAACTCTAAAGATGATAAAACTTATTCATATCTTAGGAATATTTAATTGGTTTTACCTCTTTCAAAGTTGTGGTTTTTTGGGTTTTTTTTTTGTTTGTTTGTTTTTTTTAGGTGTTGATTCTTGGTGGGCTGTTGAGGGTCTGCTCTAACAGGATCAACTGCAAAGAGTCACCAGGTGACCCTGACATTAAGCTGTATGTACTGTGTTAATTTAATAGAAGATATTCCACACACACCTTCAAAGGAAAAAATGCTTACGAAAAAGTTCTTTCCTGAAATATGATAAAGATTGAAATGCCTACAGGAATGTTTTTCCTCCTGGGTTTTTATACCCAGCCCAACAGCCTCATGGAAGAAAGCTCTACTCAAATAACTTTAGATTTGTTTGCATGCTTGCTTTTACTTGAGCTTTTAACATGCATGATGGAGCAATCAGACTTGAAACTTAATAGAAACATCTGATGCCTCACTGCTGTACCTTGGGCAAAGAGAAAAAATTTCCACATTTGGAATTCTTCTCTTGTAATAAATGAAAGCACTAAAATTGAAGGACTGCAGGTTCAAAAGAAAATGTGGAAATGAATTATCAATTGGGAATCTGAGGTGGTTAGATAAAGGCAATAACAACCTCACAGAATCCAGGGGCTTGAAAGAAAAAGCTATTTGAAAGCACACAGTTGCAAACATTGCAATGCTGTGTCAGACACAAACATTTTCCTTTTTTTTTTCTCAAGGGATTTCTACAGAAAGATAGGCAATGATATCCATCAGATTTAACACCAAATTTCTTACAAAAGGCAGAATTCCCCTACTATGGCTTTTCCCTAAAATACATTTGAAATGAAGTAATTTATCGGGGCAAATGAATGCAAAGATAAAAATGCCTGCCAGGAGTAGTAGATACAGAGACACAAGCTCTGACCCCACTTTTATACAGAAGAGTTCTAAGAACAGAGCACCTTCCCATGACTTTATTCTTCAGGCAGGGAGAATTTCTGTTCTTCTAATGAAATACCTGTGTGTCTTTTTTTTAAGACATTTTCCTGTCCTTTGCTCCCAGGGGAAAAAGAACCATAAAATTTTCCTCTTTTCCTAACCCTAGCTCAAGTTACTATTGATGCCTTTCAAACCAAGGACTTCTGAGGTTTCTAAAATTACCTCTGAAGCACAATTACCTTTCCTCTAGGATGACTGGACTACTCTCAGAACTCAGTGCTAACACTGTTTTAAGGCTTTTGACTAACTAGACAGAAATAAGATAGACATCTCCCCCTCCAAATGAGAGCCTGACTGCTGAATAAATCTGCCTACCAAGTGCTCAGTACCTTGCCCTAACCTTTTTAGTCTTCAGCTACAGAGACTAGTGTTGCCTTTTAAATAAGAACTAGAGTTCCATATCCTCCTCTCTTCTTTCTGAAAACTCTGCTATATGAGGCATCTTGGAAAAAAGCTCTAGCAGGCAGGAATGCTCCCCCTTCATCTTGTAGCCTGTGGAGGAACTATTTAGTAAATGACATCTGACCCAGGCTTCAATGACTGAGGCAGGAACCTGTGGTAACAGACCTAGTCCAGATGGAGAACTGTGCAATAGACCTGCCCCTTCCCACCTGGTTTGTTACAAGCGTTTGCACACCATAGTGCAGCTCAACTGACAGTAGTGGGAATAGTAACTATATGAAACCTTGACCACACATGAGACAATAACCTTAAGACAAAGAATAACTAGGCCTTCGCCACAGCTTTAATTTATTACAAGGTGGAAAGGTCCTATTCTGACCTGTGCTTCCACTTTCAATCTGAAATACTAATCTTACTTCAGAGGAGTCTGTGGGTTAAGGGTTGTCACCAAAGAAATGAGAAGCATGAAGAGAAAAGAGACCTAAAAACATGGGACACTGAAGAGCAGAATAGTTGTAAACTGTGCAGACAGTTGTTAACAAGAAAAATGCACTAATTGCCTATGGGAAGACAATTCACAGTATTTTTTCCAGCTGTTCAGACAAACCAGGAGCAGTAGCAGTAGTATTAGCAGTAGTAGTACTAGCTGTAGTCTCTATATTGATGTTTTCCCTTAACTTGAACGTAAAAGTTCTCAGGTAACCTGTGATACCTTTTATCCAAGCACACATGATCTTTTTTCACAGGCCATCAACTTCACTGGCTTAGGGAACCAAGCATCAGGCCATTCCCTCAACACACCATAATTACAGCAGGGTTTTTCAGGCAAGTATAAGACACGAAGGATGGAAGATCTGAGGGATGCTGCCAGTTCTCTTGCTCAGTGTTTTGAGGAATACCCTGGTGAAAAATGCACTTCATCTTCTTCAGTCCAGCAGGACATGACTTAGCAATGGCTCAGGCTTGTGCACTGCATGAACCCAAAGATTCTGGTGATACTGAACCACATCCCTCTGTGACACAGCCTCCCTCTAACAGGAGGTGGCTCACAGACCTGCAGGGCTCATTTTCAACCACCCCAGCCTGTGGCAAAGTAGGGAAGGTGCTGAGCCCACTGTACAAAGGGAAAAAAAATTTCCCCACAAGGTGTTGTCACCCAACCAACAGGAGAACTGAGCTGATCCCACCTTCAATTCCTTATCTCCTGGCAGAGCCATTTTGCTGTCTAATCTGTAAAGGGATGCAAGATGCCCAAACTTTACCGAAAATGAGGCAAAAAGTAGGGCTAGAGAGTCTGCATGCATATGTATGGTCAGAAACTGGGGCCCTTGTTTCCCTAATCTTGTCAAAACTGAGGCAGGCTCCAAGATTCCTGGTAGAATTTCAGAGTAATGACAAATATAGTAACTTAATTCCAGGAGTAAAGAATACTGTGAATTGTGCATTAGCTTTCAATGCAAGCTGCTTAGAAGAGATTTACCAGCCAAATCTGGTTTAGTCAGCTTTAGGTAATGTCCATTTAAAGAAGCCAGGGAGGAAGTAGCAAATCTATGTTCAGAAAACAGAAGAAATACTGTGGAAAGTAGCCAGATTTAAAAAAAAATTCCAGCAAGGCTTAACCAGTAACACAATCTACAGTCTCAGGTGATTTGCTTTGGAAAGTGGAAGAGTCTGGATTTTCCAGCAATGCTGTATGTGCTTTTGTGTTCTTACTAGAACTTTCTCTAGTTGTATATAAACACTTTCAATGAGTGCATTTCTGGCACAAGTGGCACAGGTACTCTTGGATTTTGGTGATCTCAGATGGACATAGGGGAAGCCTGTGGAGGTTTTGAAGAGGATGAGTTAAGTGATTACCTACTCATCTCCCAGAATTAGAGTTTTGATTCCCTAATCAGAATGTCACACTGGGGAGTGATGATGCACCATGTAGATCCATGACAATGAGCAACACAATCTCTACACCCACCACAGTCTTCACCTTCAGAGCTGGGTCATTTCACCAGCCTGGTCAAGGAGCATTTGCCCTTGGCAAAGCTGTGTTCAGTGCTCCTGATTACTTTCTTGCCATTCACTTATTTGGAAATAAACTCCAATAGAACCTGTTCTGTGTTTCCTCCAGGGACTGAGGTGAGGCTTGCGGACCTCAGAGATCCTAATTTCTTTTCCGATTTAAAGGAAAACTGCAACTGAGCAAAAAAAGTACATTCCAAGTTTGTGGTAGATTGTTGAGACATAACAAGCCTAACTTCAACCTTCTGGTCCCGAGAGTTCTTCAAACACAATTAATCAAATCATATCAGCCTCCAAGAGATTTCCAAATTATTGAAGCAAATTAGGTTCACTGGCAGGTCACATATTTCATTCCCCTCACGCCACTTTTAAGCTGGTGACTTCTGCACCTTGCAGTTCCATGGCTTTAATCAGTTCAGCCACAAAAACAATATTTTCAATGATGATGTCACAAACTTGGCTACTGCTGATGCTCTCAGGATGAACAGCCATTTGAAAATCTTTATCATTTATGTAGATTCTTCAGGAGCAATGAAGATAAATACTGCTAATAATATTATAATAATACACTATTGTGTACTCCATGCAATCAACTTCCTTGCTTTTTACTGCCTTTCCAGGCTACTGGAGCCAGCACTGGGAGAAAAGATCCGGACACTATCCCACCAGAAACTTTCCCCTGCTATTTAGGAACATAACCAGGCAGTACACAGCATGGAACTGAATTAGGTTCCTGGTCTGGGAAGGCACAAAGGGCCCCTCTGTTTCTTCTCTACATCATCTCTGTCCTGTGCCTCTAAGGAGAGTCCAGAAGGTGCCCCTTTGGCAGACAGGTTGACAAGAGATTAAGGCAGAAGGAACTCTTTTAGAACTGACACTGCAATATTCTCTGTTCTGGAGATCAAGGAAGAGACAGCAACAGTAGTGACAAGTCAAATCATGCTGAAAGATCCAAAAGCAATTTTCATTGGAGAGTGAGGGATTATTAGATTAATCACAAATAGATGTTAGGCTGCCCCTGATTAGGGTTCAGAACCGTGTTTATATACAAGTATGTGATAAACAAATCATAAGTCGAAAAATGTAATGTGATTTCTCAGAACATCTTCTGATGTTAGATACAGTCTGAAAAATAATCTTCACTTGTAAATCCATGTCACCAAGTTTATAAAACACAAAATAAGAAGACTCAGATAAAAATAAGAATCATAAAAGCATACCAAGCAAATAAAAATAAACTATTGCCCTGTACCTGTTGGTGCCAGTTTCACCACTTATAAGTGGGCAGTTAACAAACAAACTTTAACAAAGAGGGAAAATCAGTCTTTATACTGCTTTTTCATACTCCATAAATAATCAACATGAGGAAAAATTAATCAAGAAAATCACCACTGAAAGAAAAAAATAAGAAAGGACCTTTGTAAGAACAAAACCTCACAAAACCTGTGACCTGTCACTGAAAGAAGCAACACATTTTTTGATATAACATTTCTTCATCAGGGAGACTAATAGAGAAACTACACCACCTATGTGTCCACGTCTTCCTCTGGAAGGACATTTTCACATCCTTCATACTGCAGCTGTTCTGTAACATGCATGTGAGCCCAAAACAGAGAAATCATATAATAAACTAGCATTTATGACATTTGTTAGGGAATGTTTACAAAATTCTAAAAAAATACAGCTGATTTTGGGTTTGCAAATATTATATTAAGTCTGTAGGAAAGCATGCATTTAGCTAATAATCATAGTTTACATATTTATGGCCACTGTACTGAAAAGAACTGCTTCTTGGCACCAAAACAAGCTGAAAATATTTTATTTATTTATTTATTTATTTATTTATTTATGTGTTTGTTTGTTTGCTTGTTCTAAGATGCAGATTGCACATTCCATTGGAAAAAAAAATTAAACACGAAGATAGACAAATTTCATTATTTGCAGTGTAGAACATAAACTTCCCAGTAAATACTGCATGGACTTGGCAGGAAAATGTTCTCCAGATACAGAAGACAACTTGAAACAAGAGTCTTTGGGTGTGTTGGTGCTCATCACATCAACTTGGCAAAACTGTCTCATAGTGTGGGGATATCGAATTTTCAGCAGCCCAAACGGAAATGCCTCAGAGGCACCCCACTTTAATTCTCTCCTTCAAAGCTCTGTCCTCTTTTTGTCCAACAGCTGGAAAAATAAGGGCCCCAAATCACTGGTGATTTTTTAAAAGTTTGTGTTCAGAAGCATGACAAACAAATTTTAATGTCAGCAGGGTTAAGTGTTGTACCACTCAAAAGGGGAAGGTATTTATCCACTGAAGACCTGTCCACCTTCCTTTTGATTTTGGGCTATCAATACCAAATTTATTTCTTTATAGTCCATTGACTTGCCTTCAGATGACCTACTTTCCCTTTCCTCACACGACAAAACTGTTCCACAAACCAACTGAAACTCTTACTTGACTGTCCATTTCCTTTTTTATTTAACAAAAATCTTTTTGTTGACAGTGTTTGATGTGCAGCCAGCAGATTAAAACAGTTCCAGTTTTGGATATATAGTCCATTATTAGTATTTGCATGCCAGGGGTTTTCATTTGCTGTCCTTTCTAGAGTGCATATATAGGCAAGGCTGGCTACAGCAATCCACAGTGGATTAAATACTTCGAGTACATACTTGTCACCACAAACCTTTCCAAATGCATTGTGCATTTTTATCATCACCCACTTTGAAGTCATGACTGTACCACAGGAAATTTGCAACATAACTTCCTTGGAGTTGTTAGATGCTGGTTCTTCTAATTATGACAGGGAAGGGAAGGCAGCATATTGAAATACTTTCAGCTGAAATTAAGATTCTTTAACTGAAACATTTCAACCATTGAATAAATAAATAAATTTAAACACAGTTGCAATAAAAATGAGCCTCTTGAAATTAGTCATAACTAGAAGTTGGCAAGCAGTTTATACTAACAACATACAATTAGCTGCAGGGATTTAACAACAGGCTTTTGCAGGAATTATTATCGAGTCTGTTGTCTTTCTGATTAATGCTATTAACTCTTGCTTACATGTCTTCACTGATACAATTTTCCAGATTCTACTATCTGTCCACCTGGAAAAAAATAAAAGTTGGTCCCAAAATTGTCACTTTAGGGCCTGAATGTGACATTCACACAGGATTTAAAAAATAAATAAAACATTACTGTGCTGCTATTTGTCAGATGGAGGACTACAAGAAAATTTGATGCCACAATCCAGTTTCTGGCTTCCCACAGGCTCCGAACATGATGAGCCACGTGTGTCTGTACCCTGGTGCTCCCTGCATTCATTCAGGTGCTGAATGTTTGAGCTGCTTCTGAGGTGCAGCATTCACAGGGCTGGAGACAAAGAGTGATGGGGCTCTGCAATAAGAAGAATCTGCCCCGTTACCTGTGAGTAGCATGAATCTCACATAAAGAGAGCAAAAGAAACTTTTCTCCTCTCACTTTCTCATACGGACATCACCTGTTTCTGTGAGCATAAATATTCCACTCATCCACTAGCACCTTGTGTTGTTATTATAGCAAATTCAGTTGGAAATTTAAGGAGGATCAGTGGGCAACCAACAGTGATCTATGAAGAACCTGGTTTAGGCAACTTCTACAGTCATGTCAGCAATCAATATTTAATTTTATCTCTGCATTTATTCATTCTACTCATCTTCTCACACACTCATACGATTAGAAATTGTTCATACTGATAAAAACATTAATTTGAAATTAACAAGAAAAAGCGTGTTTATTTGGTCTTCTGAAAAATCAGCTTTATTACTTGGCAAGTCTCCTTAGCTAAGTGCTTCACTTAATCAATTTCAATATTTGCTTTCTGCTTTATATATAACAAAGCAATAGAGATCATTGATTAAACATTAAAGGGATGTGTGGTAGCTCCTAGTGATCTGAATAGTTAAAAGGGCCTATGTCCACTTTTATATTTTATTGGAAACCACCAGATTGCTCCAGGCGGCCTTTGTAGCCCTCTGGAAGCAAAAGCCTAAGCAATGTCCAGTGGCCTTACAAAATACTGGATATCTGCTGCATTTTTTTCTCTCTCCTTTCAGTCTTGGACAACCAAGAAAGGGGAAAAAACTGATTCAGAAATCCACAGAAACCTGCTCTGCTGTAGAAGTGCTTCATTTTTTGTTTACAGAGAAAATAAATGATACCAACTTCTTTCTTGCCAAGGGGGAAGCTGAACTTAGAAAAGGAAAGATATCTTGGGGGAATCTTGCTTCTTACAACCTCTCCCACAGCAAGTAAAACCCTTTTGGGTCCTGACACCAAACTCAGCCAGTAATGGTAAAAGGGGACTGACAGTGAGAGGCTGCCCTGGGCTGCAGTCAGAGCATGCAGACAATCCCCAGCCCTGCCAAGGTGCTGCAGCACCCCAGGGCTACAAATTTCCATTTTTGGGCTGTGGGGCCAGGGGTAGGGTAGGAACAAACCCAGCACAGGGATGCCAGTGTGCTGAGCAGCAGGCACTCAGTGACCTCCCCGTGCTGCCCAGAGCTGAGCCTCTGCAGTGTGTGCACCAGAACAGCTGCTCCCAGGCTCCTGAGCTGTGAACACTCTGCACAACATCAACTCTGCTGCCTCTGAGCAGCCTGGCCCCAGCCTGTTCCCTGGTTACCAGGAGGTGTTTGAAAGAGCCCAACTTTGTTATCTTCAGTTCCTCTGCATGCAGAATTTCTTACCATTACATTCAGGGACCACTGCTCTGGTCTTGCCGACCTGTTCCAAGGACAGACAGAGGGAGACAATCCCACTGCTACTAGAGCAGAAAACAAGTCCATTTTGGTACTGACAACACAGCTGAGGACTTCTCCTCCACGCTCCTGTAGGTCTCCAAGAGTTCTTTATGGCTATACAGTTCCTAAACTTTATTCTGCACAGCTTCTTTCAATTTCAGCAGGATACTGTCTGCAAATATCAGTATGGTGTAAGCAAGATATTCTGAATTAGCTCCATGCTGTATATTTGTCATAGATACACTGCATCAACACAAAGACACTGAAACAAAGCACAAACCCATTAATGCTTGAAGAGAATAAATGTTAAAAAGTTCTGTTTATCCCTGCTAGAGAAATTTGCCCTGAAATCCTTCCAGGTTTGCACTCAATAGGATATTTATTTAAAAGGAGCAGGAAGGAAAACAACAGAGGTAAGTGAAAATCCATCAAAAAGCATCACTCCTCTGCCAGGTGCAACAGAAAGGAAGATAAAACAGATAATAACACTGCTGGAACAGAATGCTGTTAAGGTTGATGGATGGGAAGAGCTGACAGCTCACAGAGACTGTGAGGGCAAGCTGTTGGGTATGGTGTCAGACTCAATAAATCTATACATCCTTGTTTCACCCAAACACAGCTCTATCACAAATGATACAGTCCATCACTGTGCCTTGTGATGATTTTTTCAACTTTAAATGTGAGCTAACAGCACATTAAAAAAGGTGTGTGGGAAGCACTGTTTCCTACAGGAATCACCACAGGGGATGGGGTACCATATCTGAGAAACTTTGATTCCCATTTGTCCCACTATGAGGTTTACACCACTGAGAACCCATGTATCAACAGAAATTATATATAGTAAGCCAATAGGATATAGCACTTAGCCCCCTCTTCTTTGGGGATGATGTTAATGTGTTAAGGGACATGGGAAATGGAAACAGTTGTAAGGAACAGTCCATGCACAGGATCTACTGAGAAATCTGGTGGGAGGAAAAGGAAAATAATTTGTGGTGCTACACAGTGAATATACAAAAAGTCTGGCACTGAAAGTGTTGCTTTTCATTTATTTTTTTCTTGGTTTTGGGTTTTTTTAATTATCATGAAAACGTCAACATTTTCAGGTTTAATTTGTAGGATTAAATGTGAACAAAATAAACAAGTTTTTAGTTTCACAAACTCATTAGCAAACCTTAGATTTTCCCCTTAGATTAGAAAGACTGTGACAATGTTGACATAGTTGTCAGAGAGCACTTTTCACTTGTGGGTCACAAAACAATGAATAAAGGTAAAAAGGAAAATAAAGGAAAAATATTATGAGCAGTACATCATACAACGAGAATCTGAGGAACGGAAAGGCACAGTGATTTCTTCAAGGTAAAAGAAGACCTAGTGCTATAATACCTTCTCCAGCGTTATATCCACTGACCCATCCTGGAACTACAGGGCTTTCTTTTCCCTTTTAACCCTTCCTTAAAATTTCAGACTTGCCAGTGAAGTCGTATTTCTGGCACCACATCCCAGAATGTTGCATGACTTCTCCTTAGAGGTCAATAACACAGCTACAGGAGTCAAACACACAGGTTTGTGTGTGTGTTTGTGAGAGGTCAGGTTCTCAGAAGAGCAATTGCACTTCCATTTCCAGGCTATTCTCAGGCATGTTGATCACAAACAGAGTGGACAGAGCCATTTTGGACAGACTGCTGTGAATGCCTCCATACCCAGACTCCACTTCCAAAGAGGATTTAAAACAGGGGATTGAGCTTGTCTGGTCAATTTGTAACTAGAGGATGATGGGAAGGTTGGGAATTCTGCTCCTAAATTCTGTTACTCCTTTGGCTCATTTTGCTCGTTACCTTGTGAGTGCACCTACTGACCCACAGAGGACCACAAATAACATACACCAGGCAAGTTAGAAAATACTTCATTTTCTCCCAAGGTAACCTCCTTTATTCTCCTCACATTCACAAGTGAAGTAGTTTTCTTTTTGTAAGGTATTTCTGAATACCAAACTTTAGATTATGTTCTGGTTTCACATACCTCTGTACCCCCCTTACTGCATAACTTTAGATTGCTATAAATCTTGGGCTTGAGCACTCTGAATGTAGTAGAATTTTCTTCAGGAGGAGTGAGGGAATTTGAAATAAAAGTTTGCTGGGCCATTCTGTAGCTGTCAGACTTGAGAAATGAAATCTGAATCAATGCCAATGTTTTTATACTGCTATAATTTAAAAATAGATTTACTTTAACACTTGAATTTTACTCATCATGTAAAACATCTTAAACTTTTCTGTTCATCATCAGTGATGTCTTAAAAGATGATGCATAGATATTAAAATTTCTAGCAAATGTTCATGGTCACTCTCTGTTCCACAGTGCAAGACAAGCCTGCTGATAATTTAAAAAGTGGCAGGTATGGCTCTGACAGCCAGTGCTGGATCAGGATAAGGAAGATCCAGAAGTACCCTTATTCTTTCTAGTGTTCCATGATCCTAAGGTACTGTAATCCATCTCCAGGCAATTGTGAGCCATGCCCAGCTGGCCAGGGCCTGAGCAGCTGTCCCACAGCCATACAAAGGGATGGTCACAAAGTTGCCAATGTCCAATTCCCATATGGATTTTGGATGCATATATTATGAACCTACAAAGAGTGCATCTTCCAGGAATTAGCACAGAAAACTATAATCTTCACCATCACAGGCTATAATTAGAAATTCAACCTCCACAAGCTTTAGGTCACTTTAAAACTCCACTCCCAAGTTTCCAGGAAACCCAGGAGCTCTGGATTTTCAGGCAAGGCGGATTCTCTTCAGAAGGTTTATTTGCTCCCCTAGTCTTCAGTGGCACCTAGTGGAAAAGAAGTAACTCGAAGAGCAGTTGGGAGGGAAAATGAAACTATGCAACCTTTTTCCAGCTCCATCAAACAACCTTCCTCCAACACCTCTGAAGGAATAAGGATGTGAAATGGCAATATGAAAAAAGAACAAGATGTTGGTATGGAGCAGAGCTCCTGGCAACAAGAGCCTGTTCTCTTGGGAGGGGCTTGCTTCTCAAAACAAGTTCAAAAGTTAGCACATGAAGGTGTAAAAAGAGCTTAATGCAGCATGATGACAAAGGCAGCAACCCTGAAAGAACAGATAGGGTGCAAAAGTGATGAGGAAGGTGGATCTGACCAGGGAGACAACTGGAATCATTTAACATTCCCTGTTGGAACTACGTACAAGGTGTTTTATCTTTTTTACCAGAGCAGACATTGAGTCATCACTATCCATTTACAAGTCATACTTGGTAGTTTAATAAAGTATCTTTTTTTTCTTTTTCCTTTTCTGACTATGCCCCTGTAATCTACTAATACATATAAGATTATATGTTGTTCTGGGAGAACACATGCCTTGTTTCCTGGTAGCTCTGTGCCACATTACTATATTATCGGGGAGTCTATTGACAAACACTCCTTGTGGCTTCAGCTACTCTTCAGGGATGGGACTTTAAGTTTCCCTGTCCCTCCCCTCCTTCACCATTCCCAGCTGTTGGAGTTCCTGATACCTTGTGAAATTGGCACTGCCCATTTATTTTTTCAGACCATCTGTACTTCAACTAGTACCTGAAGGGAACTGACAAGAAATATGGAGAGAGACTTTTTACAAGAGCATGTAGTGACAGGACAAGGGGAAAAGGCTTCAAACTGAAACAAGGGAGGTTTAGATTAGATAGGAGGAAAAAAGTCCCCAGTTTGAGGGTGGTGAGGCACTGGAACAGGTTGCCCAGAGGATCTCTGGATGTCCCAACCCTGGAAGTTCAAGACTTGGTTGAATGCAGCTCTGAGCAACCTGATCTAGTGAAAGGTGTCCCTGCCTAAGGCAGGAGAGTTGGAAAAAGATATTCTTTAAAGTCCCTTCCAACCCAAATGATTCCATGATTCAATGACTAATTACCTGACTTGAAGAAAAGTCCACAACCTTTTTCAGAGCAGTACTTGAGCTTGTAGCTTCCATATCTTATTCGCCATGGGAGAAATCTATTCTGTAAAGCTCATCTAAAAGTTGTCCCCACTGTCAGTGCCATGCCACATGCCTTAACTCTATTAGCTATGGTGTCACAGAGTCACCTTTTCCATTTTTCCTCAAAACAGGTGGGAAACTTCACCAATGGCAAAGTGAGTTGGGCACTCAGCTTCCACCAAACTTCTAAATATTAGTGTATCTCTGTTTCTTTTGCTGGTGGGAAAATCACCCTGTAGCTTCAGTGGGGTGTTTGAGGAGTGCTCACACAAGTTAATGCAAAGGTCTTTGATGAGTATTTATCTCCCTTG
Organism: Trochalopteron elliotii; assembly: GCA_024734555.1. Taxonomy (NCBI): domain Eukaryota; kingdom Metazoa; phylum Chordata; class Aves; order Passeriformes; family Leiothrichidae; genus Trochalopteron; species Trochalopteron elliotii. The sequence continues at coordinate 2,458,151 of JANPWX010000604.1, read as the reverse complement.
ATAGCCAGAAGAGCTCATTCCCTGTATCATACTTTCACTGCCTTGTTGGGAAACACTTCCTATTGTATTTCTGTACTTCACCCATCATCATTTTGGTACTTATGCATTCAGTTTTCCTTGATGCCGTCACCCCATATCAGTTGAAAAATGCCAAGCTAAACAGTTCATGAGTGGGTTCCTTCTCCCTTTCTACTTGAGCTGCAAAACCAGACACTAGATTTGATCTTGAAAGAACAACGCACTGCTCATTCCTGGGCTCACATCTCTTTGGCAGAGTTTTCAAGAACACAACTCACAGAATGCTAAATACTAGACAAACCTCAAAGAGCTCTGTTTCTCTCCGTCCTGTGGTTTTAGTCTTTTCCTATTTTTTTAATTCATCTCCAATTACCAAGTGTGATGACTTCGGCATGTGGTGACTTCGTTGGGTAGGTGGTTTGTTTGTTCTACACATCCTCTCCATTCATCCAATTTGGTATGTATTTATTCTGTGATACTGAGGCCAAAGGACAGAAACTTCCAGACAGGCAATTTATCAACAGCTGCAGCTCCATGCTGTGGAGCCACTGCATTCCCAGCAACACATCTCTGGGTACAGCTTGTCCTGGTAATGCCAAATATGACACTGTCAGAGATGGCTTTTAGCATTAATCCTATGGCATCACTCATGTGAACTGGTTCAGTGGTGACCCACAGTATAATAAAGGAGGGATTAAGACAACCTTGATTATTAGAAAATTACAGTACCCTAAACCTGATGGAAATAGTGAGTATTGCCCACTGTTTATGGGTTAGATGATTTCAAACATCAGCTTATTAGGGAGGGAAAAAGCTTGTAAATATTAGTGTTTAATAGTAGATCCAACAAAGTGTTTAATAAGTCCACCAAAGCCAGAACATCTGCCACCAACTTTATTTCATACTGCAATGGCTGTGACTGACACCCCTACTGTACTCCATGCACTGACTTGTTCTCTGTATTGGATTTTAAATGAAATGTCCTTGTTTCCTGAGACTCTGTTTTTTCTAACAAATGGTCCTGCTTCTGCACTGCTTTAAAATGCATCACATTTTCATGTGAATATCAAACAGTGGTTTATATTTTTCTACTGAGTAATTTTATTCCTCCAGCATGCACACCATTTTCCCCAACTAATATACTCTGCATTTATCTTATCTCTTTCTTCCTTTTTCCTTAAGTGCTAACAATATAATGAAAGCTGCAAGCAGACAGGTTTCATATCTGTTGATCTTATTACCTTTAATTTCAAAATAAGGTACTGTCATTTCTTTCCCCTTCTTTGGCTGTCTATTACCCTCTAAAATCTACACTGCTTGTTTACATAACTTTAGAAAACATTTTGATACCTTATTTCTTGGGGAATACAGACTATACAAAGCACTTAGCAGGGTTAAAGGGTAAGGCTGCAGTGCCATTTAGACTGTTTCTGGAATAGCAAAGCATTTCACTGTTTGCTTTTCTGTGTACTTTTTGTAATAGCCAAGATCTTTTTCATTCTCTTGCACTTTTGGAGGTCACTAAAGTCCTGCTTGAACCAACTAGTCTAAACTTACTTCCAAAGTATGTACTTCCAGAATTTTTTTAATTTAAATCTGACAGTCATTGCCAGTCATTGCCAGTTAGAAGCAAGGTGAAGTAAGCTGTATGGAATACGCAGAGTCCAGCTCTGTACAGAAGAAGTCCAGGAGCTTTTGTGAAAGCTGGGATCTTCCCAGCCTAAACTCTTCCACATAGGGAAGTACTGATCCTGGTACTGTCTACACAATAGGGAAAAGACACCATTTCCAGCCTTTGTACAAAGAAAATTGAAGACAGAAGCATGTTTAAAACCATGTAGGGGCTATTCAGCCTTGCAAGTTCCATCCACTTACTGATTCAAATGTGCCTGGTTTAATATGCATCTCCTGGGGAACTTTCATTATGTGAGTAGTTTTAGAAACCAGAGCAGCAATAACACAGGTGAGAGTGAAAAAAGTTTGTAATGACATCAGGCTGATAGGTAGAAATCTTGTCTGGTGGCTGCCTGTGCTCAGGTCATACTTAGTTGCTACCATGAAACCTTCCTTTCAGAACTTTTTTCAAAAATCCACAGAGGATAAAATTAATTAGGAGGTATTTGGCAGATGAAGGTCCCACCTATCAAAATAATGTGCATCTGTTCAGGACTTACATGCCTAATTTCCCCTAAATAGCTGCAAAATACTCAACTGTTATTTTTAGATTTTGTGGATAGCCAAGGGAAAAATAGAAATATACAGCTGGAACGCTTCATGTGTATCATTAACTATAAAAGCTTGTTTTCAAAGAACATTTGCAATGTCTTTTCCAGATTCTCCTTCCATCACCTGTAATATCCTCCTTGGTCTTCTCTGTCTGCTGAAGAACTGGGTATTCTTGAGGAGCATGATCTTAGCAGGGACTAGTACTCCTCAAGCAGTGTGACTAGTTATCACAGGTGGTTGATTCTCTCTGGAGCCACTGTCAGCCAGGGGTGCTATCTGTCTTCCAGGGACTCTCAGCATTTCACAGGATGAGCTCTGAGCTGGAGGATTATAAAAGCCAATGCTGACTGCTAATGTCTTTCCTAATTAACAACACAGGGAGTAAAATGAAAGGTATAGCACCACACTACAGTGAATGCAGAACGTGTTTGCATCCAAATCTGAAGATACAGAGCAACTTTGAAATTTAAGTAGTCAAAAAAAAAAAAAAAGAAAGAAAAAAAAAGGAATAAATATCCTTAAAATAGTCCCCAGTAAAGGCACAGCACTTTTGTGCTAAAGCCAGCCTTGATACTGGGAATAGACACAGAAACAAACTGGTACTACCTTTGTGCACAGAAATTGTAGCAGACAGATTGTCCCTGCCAGCGTCACAGAAAGTGGGAGCATGGGGACATGCTGGGAGAGCTAGCACTGCTGATTTCTTCTGCCCAGTCCCCTAGTCCTGCTCCCTCAAACCCTCTCTCTCCACATCTTGTCCACACTGGGTAAATGAGCCCCATTTTCCCTTGTGACAAATGCTAATCAGCCTTCAATGCTGAGTGCTCTGGGCACACCCCGATGGTTGCTGGGTCCAACCAAGTTCACAGACTGCCAGGGAAGTGCTTGGGGATGAGGCAACCCAGCAAGTCAGTTTGCTAGCTGGGGCTTAGGTCAAGGGAATCAGTGGGCAGCAACAGGCATGGCTGAGCTGGAGTGCAGGACTGTCCCCAGCATGGCTTGGACAGAGGCTAAAGGAGCAGTCCCTGGGCACATGAGCAGGCATGGAAGAGATCTCATGTGAGACTGATTAGGGCCATTAAGGCTTATTGTGCCCTCAGAGCTCCAACAGCCCAGAGGAAACACATGACTGATGAAAGAAACACTTGTTATCAAATTGGTTTTGTCCACCTTGAAGAAATTCTGTAAGAGCATCCAACTATATTTTTGCCTTCTAATCATGTAAAAGGTGCTAATTGTCAGCTGATAATAAAAAGGTAACACAAAGGCATTGTAGCAGATCTCTGAAGTGGCTCAGCAGTCAGCCTCTATCTGTAGTGAAAGATGTAAATTCTATACTCACATCAAAGGAGGCAGTCATGCACAGGGCCAACTAAACAAGCATTGGGCACCTACTGACCATTCACATATTTCATGTCATGGGAAATATCAGGATGGAGAGGAAGGGTGGTTGGAGAGCTACATGCAAATGTTCATATCTAACCTGGATCCTGTTTGAACCCAAGTTCACAGGTGACTTGGGTCATAAACATAATTATAAACATAATTTATAAAATCATTCTAATTTATAATTATAAACATAAGTTATAAAAGCATTTAATCATCTAAGTATGCATGAATAAAATTTGCAGTGAGGCTTAATCAGCTCCTTAAAACTTAGAGATATATTTGTGTGTCTTTGTGTATTGAGATAGATTTAGAAGCCACATACATCTTCTTCAGGGTTGGGGTCACAGAGACTGTAAAGCAGAGATGATGATGTTTATCCTCTTCCTGACACATGACTCCCAGAGTCTCACTGCCTGCTTTCCATCATCAGGACATAGATCATCACTCACTGTATGTGTGTGTATATATACACTGAAAAAAGGAATTATATATATATATGTGTGTGTGTGATAGAGCTTGTGGTGTAATTTGGCTGCTCCCGAAATAGAAACTGTAATATCATTACTCTTGATTTTGGTACTTATGTATGTGTGTGTATAAAAGTAATGATAACAAAAAAATACACATTCTTCCACTTACAGTGTAAGTAATCGCACAGTGCCTTACATCTTCATTATACGTATCTGTGGGGAAGGAAGGCAAACACTTCCACAAAACAATGACAGAAAGGATTTTGAGCAAGGCATGAATTCCTCCTTCTGCAATACAAATTAGGAAACCCTTGTTCCTTTGTTCTCTTGCAAACTAGAGAAATAGTCAGTTTAGAAGTGATTTCTTTGTTTGTTTTTGTGGGTTTTTTCCAAGCAGAAGAAAATATTGAGTTTCTCTGCAAACCTGCAAGGATCTGAGGCCACCACAGGACCACAGGCATGTTTAACCTGGTTTGAGCTGACCAGCCGTGCTCCAACCTGTCACACCTAACAAGGATAAAGTAAAACTTGTAGCCTCAGCAGGAGGCATCTTCAAGCTTTGTAGATGTGGGCATTGCAGCATAACATTTTGTTATAGATAACTCCCACAGAGGGAAGTGTCATATAAGGCAAATATTTTTGCAGCCTGTAGCAACTCTATGTGATGGCTGTCACTTATATTGTACCAAAATTCCTCACCCAATATTTTTCATATGAAATTTTTATGAAATATTTGTTACTTAAAAACACCTCTCTACAGCTGAATATAAGAACCACGAGACTCCCACCAGAGTGTGTATCACAGATAATGTGATGATACTTGGCAAGTCTCTCTTCCTTGCCCTGGAAAAGTCAGAGTCTGAAGTCTGGGAATAGCCTTATACTGAAGCCCAGTGAGAGGCATCAAAACTCAACACGTAACCAAACCAATATTATTCAAAAAGCAATGAAAATACAGTTATATTAGAGGTCAGTAAACATATCTGGAGGACTGCTAAATCCAAACCACAGCACACTGCTGCATAACCACTCAAAGCACCCGAGGCAGAGGCCCTGAAAGGATGGTGTTTCACATTTGTATTTCAATTTACCCTTCACTGTACTCAAGGAAAAATAGAGGTCCTTTTGTGAAGAGCTGGGCACAGCTCTTGCCAGCTGATGGGAAATGCACATGGAGGGATTTATGTGGCAGAGCTCCTGCCTGTGAATCACGAAAACTCAAGAGGATTAGTGCTTCAGACTGAGAAATGTGCACAGCAGTAGGTCTTGGCCCTGGATGGGAGAGTCCAGCAATTACTCACTCTTGCTCTGTTTTCTGGGCACTACATATAAGCAGGCAAAGAAGCAAATAAAACCAAACAAATAAAACAAAATCAGAGACTCTTTATAAGAGTAGACGTGGCATAGAATTAATGTACTGGGCTATAATACTCCTTGATCATAAATCTAAATGCCAGCTAAAGGGTATTGTTGTTCTGGATCAAAACAAAGTATATTTATCTAAAAGACACCAAAGCAGACAGATCCACTGTATTTGTGGTTGAGAAGCACATTTCCAGTCTCCAACTTAAATGGAATCGGAACCATTTAATCTGTCCTTTATACTGCCATCAGCCTGGGTTTCCGGAGGTATTTTCAGCAAGCATTAGTTTTCAGGCACAGACATATCTATGATTTATTTATATGGGACTGAATCAGAAAATACTTAGTTCAAAACAAGGAAACAAGTCCTGGTGTCCATGGAAATTTTGTTTTCAGAATAATTACAAGGTTTCAAGAGCCAGTTCATTTAAATGGCTAATTTGTATTAGACAAATCTGGCTTTGCATAATATTAAGAGAATCATTTGAGTGGAAGTAAAATTACTCTTCATAGTAAAAAGCTATCAAGTCATCATTTACATTTTCTAAAAAGTCATTTAAGTATTTTTTACACTATTATGACCAGACAACATATCACATCTGGATTTCAGGAGATTTCACTGCATAGGCCAAAAAAATCAAAGTGGAAGCATATTTTTTAGATCAAAAAAAATATATCTACTTCTAAAAGTACTACACTCAGTCCAGTTTCAGACATGGGGCAGAAACCGGATGCAAGATGGGTTGTAAAGTAATTTTTGTTTCCCTACAATAACAGGCTTTGCACAGTGCTCACCATGGAAAGTGAGGGGCTGTGCCTTTTTAGAGGAATGAGACACTGTCCAGTATCTTTTTCTTCTTCTTCAATTCACATGTGTGAGAATGTGCTGCTTTAATTTAGTGACTTAGGTGGAGATAGTAGAAGAGTAGAAAACAATCATTATAAACCTCATTAAAAGGATTCAGGTCCAAGCAGGTCTGGTAGTCATGAAAATACCAAAAAAATGAAGAGGAAAATGCTGTTAAAATTGAAAAAATCAGAATCATGCAACTTTCTATTTTTGATGATTTTCCATTTTGCAAGGATCATCCCCCATCTGACTCAGATTCCACCTATTTATAATAACTACCACAGCCATAAAAACAAATTTTCAAACTCTTCTTTGTGTCTCCTTCAGCACCCTAAGGTAATCCCTTTTAAAACCTTCTCGGTGTTTATCAGCTCTGATCAGAGAGGACAATGCTCAGGGATTGTGAAGGCCTGTTGTTCCATGCTGTTAAGCAAAGAATTTATACTTTTATAATGCCTAAATCTTCAGAAGTTTCAAAATACAGCAGAGCTCTGTAAATAGGAATAATAATCAGAATGGGCTTAACTGCTTGTGGCTGAAAATGAGGTAATTTCATCAAATTTTAAGAAAAGGATTTGGGTAGTGATTATATTTTTGTCCTATTTGATGCCAATACAACAATTGCTGAGGCCACATCAATTTTCCTAGATAGCTTTCTGCTGAGGGCACAAAGATTCTTCTCCATAGTTCTCCACACTACATGTATGTCCCTGAGCCTGCAGCATACATAAATGGTAACAATAATCTATACTTATTTCACATTTTATTTAAAATACCTCATAATTAAATTATTTTTGAAGGTAATGTAGTTTTAGTGGGAGAGAATAAAAATTTCTTACTAATTTTATTAGGAACTGATTAAATATTTACCAAAATGCACTTCTGACAAAGCTAATTAGAAATGCTATTAGACAAACCTCAACTCGGATAGATGCTTATGAAATATTTAAATATCTGGAATAAAACATTTAAAAGCTGCATTTAAAAATTACTTTGATAAAAAAGTGAAATTTTAAAATCAAAGTAAAACCCCCCTGAATAAGAAATGTATTTCTCACTACCCCAATACATTTGTGAGAATTTTTCTGTAATAGCGTTGCAACATTGGCTTTTCACGAGGGTGAAATTGTCATATTTTCTGTGGAATATTTATAGTGGTTTTTTGTAGCCAATATTTTCGTAACTGATTCGAACTGCATTTGCTCAGGTGAAAATTAAATTCAGATCACACAAGTGCTCTCATGAAGCCATATCACTTTATTTACTATCACAGACAGATCTAACCATGGACTAAAAACATTTACTGAGTCAAAATCAATTTTTCTCATGTTTGCTGCCTCTCAAATGTCTCTGTGAGCATGAATAGCTCCATTTCAAAGGCAGATTCCTTGGAGGAAAGCGAATGCAAACATGACCATCATTCCCATGCCGTCTTCTCCTTCCTCTCCCAGCAGCATCAGAGGAATGTGATTGGTATTGAGGCTGCTACATTACCAAGCAGCACGACATAGCCAGTTTTGGGGTGGAAGCTGTTGATCTTGTGTTCTGTTTTAAGAACATTTAACTTTCTATATTCCCACAATGTTGAGAAATTACCCTTCTGAGGGAACAATGTGTGTGTTCCAGGGTAGGGGAGTAGTGAAGTGCTGTTCTCTATTCCTCTTCCAGAGTGATAGCTCTTGGTTTAAACTTATCCTGGTACTTTGCATGAAGAGATGAAATTTTAATTTGCCCTGCTGCTGTTTAGTGCATTGTGCAGTTGAATAGACTCTTTTTTTGCCTACAGGTGATTGCATGAAAGCAACCTCATCATTCAGCAGTAAGGAAAGGTGTCAGATCATATAACAATTAGTCAGAGATGAGTGTAGCATGATTTTTCCTGGATTCCTGGATTATGGGTCAGACAATCTTGTTTTGCAGCAATCTGAGAGTTCTGATCACTCCTGAGGTCTTTTCAATGAGTGAGGAGCAGTCCGGAAATTCCCTGATATCACTTTGGACAAAAGGGATTACTCTCCCTTCAGGCATTGTTGCTGTACCTTTAATCATGTGCTGTTTCATCTACAGTCTTTGAAGAGCAATGCTGTCTGACCAAACTTTATTCTGTAAGGTGCATAGAGGTGTCAGACATAGCAGCACTCCTACCTGTACCCTTTTCTAAATCTCACCTAGCCCCAGGGAAGCAGGGAGAAAAGGTGAATAGTTTTGGAAAACAGTGCAAAACATAGCCTGGCTACTTCAGAGAACAAGAAGGGGAAAATATACTTGGTTTGCCCATTTGAAATATGCCCTAACAACCATTTCATAGGGAGTTCCTTTGAAGATGACACTTGAAATTTGGCAGAGTTGGTTCCCTTTTTTCCCTTGCTCTCTTATGCATATGGCAGTGACTCTCTTATGCATCTTCCAGCTCCCAGGAAATTTCTTCCACATTTGGTTAGAGGCTTTGAAAAATCTCTCTGTGCACAGATACAATCAAAACTTGTTAAAAGCTCAGTGAGCCCGTCTGCAGTGAAATGTTTCTACCTGGGTCTGCAGGGACAGAGCTGGGCTTTCTCTTCAGCATCTTCTCTTTCTTTCACAAGGGCAAGGGAGGGAGTTTAGTGGCAGAGCCTCAGAGAGACTCTGCAGGACCCAGGGATGTTTTGAACTGTGGTTCAGCTCTCATTCTCTTTACTTTATTTTTTTCCTTGCCAAAGGTGCAGAAAGACATGGGAAATGGAGCCTCTGTGCCCAGGCTCCAGCCCTCCTGAGTACAGGATAAATTCCTGTCTGGTCCTGCATGTGACTTGATGCTGGGCTGAAAACAGACTGGAAAGCAGAAATCCCAACTCAGGGGTGCCCACGTCTTGCATAACAGTAGGAGCACAGTAGAGAGGAAGCTTGCAGGGGCAGAACAGGGCAAGGATGCAGAGAAACTGGGAAGAGATTAGGGTTATAAAGGGGTAGAGGGCAGGAGAAGAGGAGGAAGGTAGGAGAAGAGGTAGAAGGCAGCAGAAGAGGAGGAAGAATTGAACAACGGAGATTTGGAACTGCAGGAGAAAGCCATAAACGTGAGATGAAAGAGAAGGGCTAGGAAGAAGCAGAGGTAGATGAGAGCACAGTGGGAATGGAGGCAGGCTGTAGACTCAGGGACTGAAGAATTTGCAGCCACTGGTAAATCCCATCCTGCACAACCTGGAGCTGAACTCCAAAACCTGTGAGAAAAAAAGAGAAGTTCACATATAATTTTTCCTCTCTTTTATTTTATAACTAAACAAGCATGGTACCTGGGTAATCCAAGAATGGTCTCTATAGAAAAGGAGATGAATAGGGTGAAGATACTTATGTGACAATCCTCAACTGTGACTATTATAAAATCAGAGCTGATAAGAGAAAGAGGGGTGTAAGTACAGAAAAAAAAGGAATAAAAAGAAGATAGAAAACAATAGACTTAGTAGAACAGAAATGCTGTAAAGATAAGAAGAATGAAATTGGGAGATGAAAGAATAGAAGATAACAATGAATGAAGGTGCTAGAATAGCATTTCCCCAAATATCTGAAAGCATGAGTGTGTTTGGTCTCATCTGTCTCTGTATTACCTCCAGTGGGTCCAGACACCTGGTAAAACATTTTTGGTGTTGTAATAGCAGCAAGGATCTGCATTAAGGAGTTTATTAGTCATACAGGTACGTATCTGTACAAAAACAGTAGTAATGAGAGTAAAAAGAATATAAATAAATAAATAAAATCCCAGGCATTGAAGACTCAAGCTGCTTGCCTGAAAAGCTGAGGAATGCACCTAGTTCAGCCCCAAAGTACTAAATCTGGTAGTGTAAAATGAATTAATTACAGCAAGAGCTCCTTAGCCATAATTTGGTCTCTAACGTGCAAGGTCACTGCCTGATCCTGCCCTGGGAGAGCAAACCCAATCCCCACTTCATCCACATTCATGCAGTGAAATGATTTCTGATGCAGTGCATTTGGCTTTAAAATAAGCTTGACATGCCTGGAAATCCTCTGTGAGCCTCCTATAAAACATGACCTCTTTGTACCACAGTGGCCTTTCCTGTGCTTAAAGACCCAAAATTTCTGAGCTGAGAAACATAATTTACACACTTGTGTGCTGCTGTCTTTAGCCTGTGAGCTGTGATGGGGTTTTGCTCAGTAATAGAGAAATACAGGAGCCAGGACCTTGGAGTGATGATCAATAAGTAGATATCATCCTTTACTTCATGGTAGGGCACCCTCAAGGAATGGAAAAGTTTGGACTTGAATTTGTGCTCCTGGTCAAAACTATGTATGCAAAACCTTGAACTTCATTAGAATTGTAAAATAACCACTTGATTTTTCTGATGACCAAAACTCAGAGCTGCAGTTTCAAAACCAATTAAAATAACGCAAGTAATGAAACAGAAATATGCTAATTGCATGTCATAAAAGTGCCTGTCTCCAGATGCATTTTACGTTGCCTATTTCCTCTCTATAAAAATGTACATATTTATCTCTTTCCACTAAGCACAAAATGAAAACAAACTTTATGCTTCTCTGGAAATAAATATTAAAACTAGATATCAGCTTTATTGGATCCAAATTTATTTATCTTTTTCATCTCAAGGGACTTTTAAATGAAGGGACATTCAACCAAGAGTCAGTGAAAGCAAAAGGATCATTGATCAGCTGAGCTTTCCATGGATTTCCAACCTTGATTCTAATATCTGTGTACCCCCTAGGCATTTGTATGTGTAGTGGCATAACATCATGACAAAGAACTTTGGTTTACTTTCACATTAGAAAAAATAGAGCAAATACTTTCCACTGAATTTTTTCAACATTTTTCAGCTGTTGAGGAGAGAGACATTACGAAAAAGGTGTCTGGATGACATTAGGACAGTGAACATTATGCAAAAAGGAAAAGGAAACTCCCACCCTGTGTTTTACAGTCAATTCCAATTACTAAAATTAAAACCTAGACTATTGGTTTTGGCACTTTGTTTTTCCCTCTCCTCATAACTCTTTAATTTTGGTGAGCAGAACAACAACATTGTATATTAGGAACAGGCTCAAAGCCAAAGTTCCTGCCTTTCCATATGGCTGAAAGGCTGCTGGAGCTGGCTGTGGGTGACCTGTTGGGAACATCTGTGGGGTGTCCTGGGGGACTTCCACGTACCTATGACTCAGAGCTGCCATGTAGCCCTGAGTGAAACACAGACCTTTAATTTTAGAAGCCTTAGAATAGGGCCAGAATCATAATGCATTGATTGATACCTGCTGCTCTCTCTGCACCGACTGCAGTGGAAGATGATGACTCAGGAAGAAAATAACCTGAAAAATAAAAAGCACAAACTTCTACTTTATACGTATCGTGACATCAATATTTTAGAAGTACTGAATAAATTTCTCATATGTGTTGTTCCTGGGCTGAGTCAGGCTTATAGGTAACTTTTTCTAACTAAATCCTTTATTTTAAATGTGCAGCAAACAAATTCACTTATGCTGAGGAGGGAAAGCCAGGTGCCTGTAACTCACTGTCATTGTTGCAGCATTTAAGCCTAGGTGTATATCTTGCACTATTATTTACAGGTCTGTTCGTTTTGCCACTGTGATCTCCCAGTTCCAAACCAACTGCAGTTGGGACACCCCACAGCATGACTTCCTCACATTACTCACCAGAAACCCAGCTATTTGGTGCAGAAAGTCAAAGACTCCCTTAAGGAGTCTCCAGTAGAGAGGATCGCAGGAAAGCTAGGATAGAAGGAGTTCTTGAGAGCCCAAGGATGATGGAGGAATTGTTCAGCTGAAGGCTAGGAATAAGGGGAAGGCAGGTGGGTGCTTCCCCTTGCAGCTACACACCAAACAATTTCCATCCAACATCCTTTCTACCTTCTCTTCCTGTAGAAGTTTCTTGTTCCTCCAAACCTTGCTTGCTGCTGCACATACCACTGAGGCTGTGGCAGAAAATTAACAATCTTTTATGAGACCACAGGAATTAATTGAACTATTATCACTGAGCATCTCAGGCCATTCTTCCCTAGATTTAAATCAGTGTGTTGCGGCTGGGTTATTGAAATGGAGATTATCAAAAGGCTGCTCCCTTTGTGTGCATGCATCTCTGAATCACACAGAAATACAAAGTAGCTGCCATTGCCACTGCTGTAGGAAATGCACTTGCTAAAGCTTTCTGGAAAAGGCAAAAATCAGAAATCTCCTCCATCCATAAAAAATGGGGACAAAGTTATACTGCACAAAGTGACAGGGAGGAAATCTTTACAAGTGCCCATATTAGTCTAATTCTGCTATTATAGCCATCAGAAGAATCTCCTTATAAAAGTTGTCAACTAGAAAGCTGTCACATGAGCCACAGCAGGCAACTGACTGCCCAGAAGTGGTTTTGTCCATGCTTGCAGGGATCCTCCTCCTCTGTAGCAGAGAATGTCACACATCAGGTTTGTTTCTGCAGACCAGCTTCTACACTGTGCTGGTAAGCAGGTCAAGTAAATAACTCTTGCATTTGTAGCATTTATTTCCTAGAAGATCTGAAAAAAATGTGGTTATTTTGTCAAAACAGATGACAGGATAAAGGGTAGGAAACTAAATGCCTAGTCAACCTGCGTAGTTAGCATTTCTAAGCCCTTGGGACAGACAGTGCAAACAGAGATGTGGAAATCCCAGCAACTCCTGGTGTCAGTAATCCCTGGCACAGACATCCAACCAATGGAGACAGTGACCTTCTGTTTTGGATTCAGACAGGAGAGACAAAATGAAGTGTTTAAACTCTTTTCTATTATGAAACCTGAAAAAAAGGTACAAAGAGTGAAAAACCCAGTGCAGGAAATTACAGCTCTGTTTCTTTGAAAATCCAGCACAGCCTGCTCCTAAAACATGACCCTACAGTGCTTAAGAGGTGTTGGAAAGTGTGTGTGAAACATGAAGAAATTGGAAGATCAAGACCCAAGTCAGACACATGGCACAGTTTTGTGTTAACAAAAACAGTGTTTCTTGGGTATCATTCAAAATTTTATATTCAGACATATTGGCCCTTAAATGACAACTTTAATTTCTTTAGCATGCCAATATTTTCGTAGACTTTTCAGTTGACATTTTTTTTTGTAATTTTTGCAACAGTTATTAAGTACAGGGCTTTAAAAATAGCAAGTGGTATAAATTTTTAATAGCACTAAGCGGTAGCTGAATGTAAACTGTTATTATTTATTGCCTTATTTTTATTTCCATGCAAAGGCCCCAATTCTGTAAGTGCCTCTAGAGGTGTATTAAGGCAATCTGAGATCTTTGATACAGCATCAAGTTGTATGTGGTCCCACCTAACTCCAACCTTTCTGAGTTCAGCTGAGCTCATAACCTGTCGTTTCTAGACAGGTATTAAGTCATTGACTTGAATTTAGAATCAAAATAACATCAGCAATAAAAAAACAGGAGAGCAAAAAAATCAGTATTCACAATTATTAATGTTAATTAAAAAATGAAATCTCAGACTTGACTTAAACTTTGAACACTTATTTTTATAAGTCTCCTTCAAAGGGATATCTCTGTGAACTAAAAAATTGGTAAAAAAGCCACAAGGAGGAGTAGGCAATTTATAAAAGCAGATAGGACTTTGGTTTTTTATCAAGAACATGCATGACTGCAAACTGTATCCAAACCCAAAATATTTAACTTCACAGGCAAGGGTGATGTCAAACATTAATTTCTCACTGATGAGTCCTAATTTTGTAAATTAATTGTTGTCTTCGGTACAGGTATAAAAAATGTAGATAAATGGTCCAGTGTCTCCCATGATTAGTCTCTACAGTTTTTATTATTGTGTCTTTCAGTCAGCCAGCTGGTATCTGTGTTCTCCACTGAATCCAGCAGAAATTTTGCTTGCACCAGAAATTTAGAAACTAAACAGAAAGGAAGAAATTCGTTGTCATAAGACATAGCAAATACACTTGCTAAAACTTAAGACTATAGCAAATACTAGACAGCTTAAAGAAATTTTAAGGAAATTTCATTTATTCTTCCTAGACAAGTGACTGTTTTTACACTTACAACAGTGTTCAGAACTGAACTAATATTCTCCAAAGTCAGATATATGTGGCACCTCGCCATTAATACACAAAATCATCCTGCTGGTTTATTCCTGATCTTCTCAAACAGCTCTTGAGATAATCTCCTGGTTGTTTCACAATGCCAGGACCCGAAATGGCCACTCCAGAGATGTGCTAAGCCATTTCCCAGGATGTGTTACACCCACAGTGCTCAGTTCCCCTCCTCTTTCCACTAACTCACAAAAGACAAAAAACCCAGCTCAAGCAGCACTTAGCTCATTTCATGTTTTAGTTTGTGTGAGAGGGGATTATTTTTCATTCTTGACCATTTAGCTGTTGATTCCACAATACAGGATACGTGATCAGGAGGAAGATAGACATATAGGCATCTACACAGAAATCTTGAAAGATAAAAAAAGACATGCCAAACACCCTGATGTGCATGAAAGGCAGTAATTTCAGACCATCTAACAAACACTCCCCTCATAATCTCATAATCACAAACAGTCCCAGTCAATTACCCATTTGATGTATTCAAGTGAACAAATATTGCCTTTTGAATAGGAAGCATCACTGAGTCTGAATTCAGACTTTTTTGTTTGGTTTGGTTTTTTTTATGATTAGTTCTCAAGCTTCATTTTACTTTGTTGAATGTAATTAATATTTCAATGCCAGACTGAAGAATTTCTGCAAAGGGGTCCTTATCCCTACTTTTCTCTTTGCACTTTGTTTTGACTCCTCAGCATTGAAATGCAGTGACCTGTATAAAGATCAGAAGTACGTATTTCTTTTCCTTTCTGTGTCCCAGAGACTTGAGTTTAATTTGTAGTTCCAGGTTTATGGAATAATACTTATTCAATTTTGCTTGAGTTCTCATTCTGTACAGCCAAGACCCTTTGTGCTTAAAATTCATTCTTTTTATGAAGAAATATTTCTGGAAAGCAAAAACAAAAAAGAATAAGTGCACAGACAACATTTTATACAGCTCTTCACAATCTGAATCTCCTGCTCTGGCTTTGCTCACAGGCTCTGAGAAATTTGGGTATTTTATTCCTTTATTCTTTATCCCTTAACCTGCAATAAGTTGAAAAAGAAAATCACACTTTTCCTAAGGCACTGGTTAACAGTGCACACACCAGCAAAGTGAGACTGTAATTTACTGACTCTTTTAAGCCACCAGGAAATGTCAATGCATTTGTAGTCCCATAAAATTAAGGAAGTCTGCACACAGTGAGCCCACTTCTATATATAGCTCCCTCACTCATCATCCACAGATGGCACATTTGAGATGAGGAACACAGTAAAAACACTGAGCCACTATGTTTATCTAAAACATGTATTTTTAATTACATACTACATTCCAGGTTTCTTCACAGCTTTCACAGTCAGGAAGAAATAATTTGTTTACACTTGACTAGAGCTAGTATTTCATTTGCCTGCTAATACGAGGCACACATTCCAAAATGGAGTTGAGGAATATAGCAGCAAAGATAAACAAATGGTAAAATAATGTGCCAAAGCCTGCCAAGTATAATCATTGGGGTACATTTAACACAAACTACACTTGTGTGATAAAATCTGTATTGTTCATGAATCTCAGAAGGGTCCTGCATAAAAAAGGGTTTTTTCTTGTTAGATTTATAAAGCTGCTCTGCAACGATGGTGAGCAAGAGAGGATGGCCACTTCTCTCCCTGCCTCACAACTACAGACTTTGCATTGTTTGCTCTTCTGTCACCAGAGTGGTGTCATAGAAAGCAGAGGTCCTTAAAGCTTCAACAGCAGATTGGCCCCAGAGATAAATCATAACTCTTAAGTCTTCCTGTGGCCTCTTGACCTACTTCTATCCCTGTTTTCTCTCTTTTAACTAGAGCTTCAAGTGCCACATTTTCTACACATCCAGACATAAAAAGTTATAAATTTACTGAGCAACAACTGAAATACATTTGAACACTAAATGTGGATAAATGGAGCATTTCATGAGCAATGGGACAGATAAAGACACGAATACATGCAGTCAACCCCCACATCTTTTATATCGCTCCCATGTTCCAAGACACAGCTTTCTTTTATAGCCTCCACGAGTCCACTCCTGCCTGGGAACTGTGTGTCTAAGGCTTGGCAAGCCAAAGGTGCCCCATGGCTTCCCCATGAATGGTCAAGGGGCAGAGTTCTTGTTTTTCTACCAGTAGCATTACTACTGCTTGTATCTGTCCCCTCAACCTGCTATCACAAGGATACTGGGAATTCAAGATCTTTTGGCTTCCTGAATTATGATGAGAATGCAATAGCTTCAAAAACTACTGGGAGGAAAGAAAGGTATGTGGGCAAGCAGACTAGAAACCAACAAAATGTACATCCTTTGTAGACAATTGGTATTCAGATTTAAAAATCAACAATAAGACTAATCACATACAAAAACTATTGTCACAAACTGTTTTACAAATGAATAGGAGAGATCATTTCATACTCTTCCAAAGTGAAGCCTTTGGAACAAAGCTGCTATTCAATAAAGCACATCAACCTCACTAAATAGTCTTGGGACAGGGAATAAAAAGGGATTCTGCAGGCAGCACAATTCCCAGCAAGACACAAATTAAAATTCTGTACTAAACAGAAAAATCTTTTATCTTTTTTTTTTTCTTTTTTCTTTTTTTTTTTTTTTTAATGTAATGCAATACAAAGATATCACAAGGGTAGCTAACACTGGAGCTGGAAAGATGCACAACCTCAGACCCTCTCCTAGGACGTCCTTCCTTACATAAGTGATTATATCTTTTACTGACAGTCCAGATGAAGATGTTGGGAAGATCCACATGACCAACCATCAGCACTTTCAGTACAGAAGTATCTAAATTGGAAATTGGAATCTCTTCTGCTGATGCCAGTCCTTGGGCATAGATTACTCCTTTCTCCCCTGCCTGACCTTCTCCATGACACTGCAGGGCTTTTCCATACTCATTCATTCATATTTCTTCTTTGTCCAAGTTTTCTGCCCAAATTTGCCATTTTCCTGTGAGAAAAGCAGTTTTCCTTTGTTTTATTTAAATAGATAAACATGAGGTGGGGGAAGGATACCAAGATGTGGGGGAGTGCACAGATCTGAAAGAATGTGAGAGACTGCAAGGACTACATGATTACAGATTATGTGATGTGAAATAACAGGTAAAGGAGAGAGGTTCAAAAACTAAAACAAACTCTAAAACTAAAAAGTGTCTGGCTTTGAAAGCTAGGAGAAGTAGTATACTTTGAGGATGAAAGTGCTAAATTTATTCCTTAGTTTATGTCTTGGAGAATTTTTATATATTAGCTTTTATGAAGGCAGTATAGATTCCTCTCCTGGCCACAAAGGAACAGGACCATGGACTGATGTGCTATTCAGAACCAGTGCACTCCCAAATCCAACAGACTGGATTTATTGATCCTGAAAATGGTACTGAATTGATAATGGACACTTCTTGGGAGTGCCTACCTGAGCACTGATGCAGTCCATGACTGCTTAACCTGTTAGATCTGGTGGATTTTCAGCACAGGGTAAGACAACTTACAAAACATCTATGCTTCTGTGTTTTTTCAGTGTGCTACTGCAAAAGTCTCTGCTGCTGAAATGGAGTCAAATGCAATTTGTTTAAGAAGTCCTGTGTTTAAATCAACACTTTTACAAGTTGCACTGGCTCAGGGAGCCTGGAGATGTCATGACTCTGGCTTTAAAGTGTTAATCAGTGACTGGTGCAAAAACGAGCCATTCAAAACCACTAAAAATTTCTTGGGTCCAGTTTGTGGGTTACATTCCCACCCTCCTCAGGTCCCAAAGTCACTATGTTACTAAATGTGAATGATATTTACTGCAAACAGAGACTCCAGGAATACATTTTCAGCCTTTCAAAGCAATTTTCCAGCCTCTGATTTCTGGTATAAAATCATTACATGTTTCTTTTTCTCAGCTCTGCAGTTATTTGAATGGAATGTGGTCGCTGCAGGGAATTAATCAGAGGAGGTGGCTGAACTTCACTTCCAAGTCATCATTCAAGACAGATAGAATCAGTGGCAGGGGTCAGTGGAGTCAGCAAGCCACAACTGTACAGCTGTGAGCCACAAGGACAGGAATACACCTTCAAAGTTTTATATTTACTTTTTAAAGGGCCAAAAAGAGATTTGGAAGGTCTCAGAATCTTGGCTTGTAGCCTAATGCCTACAGGCTCATCATTCTCTGTGTCTGATCACTGATTACATTGCAGACAATCTGAGGAGCAGAGACCTTTTCATCCCCTTGCCTGGAGTGGCCTGGTGGCCTTAATTTCTTTCACTTTTAATATTCAGAGAAGAGAGATTTTAGCACTTTATCACAGTATACATGAGCACATGCAGACCTAGGTTATGGAAAAGAATGGGAACAAACTATAAGTACTGGAAAAGCTTCTCTTTTGAGGAATTACACAAAAAAATCATATAATTATTTTTTAGCTGCAGCAAAAGGAGCTAAACGAAAATTTCAAGAGGAAACATGAGATGGACATTGCTTAAAAGTTATCTAGTCCCCCTGTCAAACCAAAGTCATTGGTATGCCACATTCCCTTTCCCAGGGATTGTGCCATATAACAAATCAAAGAGGATGAATTTGTTAAAAAAATTCACCAGTGGCTTTAAAGTTTCTGTACTGAAAGCAGTATAGATAGGGCAATGACATCATTGGGATTGTCAGATCAACATTAATGCTTTGGAAAATCTTGCTGATGAGATGCACTTTAGCTAATTGAACTTCCTCATTTATAAATGTAATAAAAGATTCTACATTTGCTGTCTCATCTGTGGAGAATTGTTTTTACCACACTAAACAGAGTTTTACAACCTTTTTCTCTGTTGAACCATTCATTTATTTTCCTTACAAAACATTATATCAGATACACACAGATTTTCTTTCTGAAGTCTCCTACATCTTGGTTAGTTTTGGATACCTTTCCCAGATTGCCAAACTGAATTTCCACTTCCATTGCCTTTAGACTAAAAGAAACACATCATAGCCTTGATCTCTTCTCTAATATAGGGATGTCTTCAGATCTTAACCACCAGTGCATTTGATTCCTATACTAAATGACCCATTTCAAAAACACCCTCTCTTTGACTTCCCATTTTTCTTTTCGGCTTCAATATCATCTATAAAGAGGTGACAATACTGGAAAAATGTGTGAGCTTGTTCTTTTGCAAATAACATATATTTAAACATCAAAATAATTTGTATTTCTGCTGAGCTAAACTATGTTAAATTGCCATACAGTATGTCAAAATTATGCTCATGCACTGGATTTGTTATATTTCCTGTACATACTGGAAAGAATGTTTTTCCCCTCTTTTTGTTTTACTTTTTGGGAGAACAGGGGAAGAATTTCTGTTATTTTCATAACATGGCCCAGAAAAGTCACTGCCACTGCAGTTTAATATAATCTTTCTGCCATCTGAGGATATTTTTTTAATCATTATGGGACACTGAAGTTCACATATTGCTAGTAAAACTGATGTTAACATTCTTTTCAGACCACTGCACAGCGACTGATTCAGTCTCACATCCAATCTGGCTTGTTCTTCCAGCCCAACCTATTGAAAACAGACATTATATATACTGGAATTGTATAATGATAGTTTGATCCAGAACATTTAGCAGGAAAAAAGAATGAGGGGAAAGAAAATCATATGACAACCTGCATGGTGTTCAGCAGATAGTTTTGATTAAAAAAGAAGGAAAAAATTTACTTTTTATGAACATATTTCAATTCCTAAAGAAAATTCTCATTTTGATGAAACCTTTGTTGTGTTAAAATTAAAAAAAAAAATCCCAAACAAACAAAAAATTCAAACAACTTCCCCATGGCAAAAAAGTAACGGGAAAAAAAAGGCTTAGAATTAAAATATTTTGGTTATCCAAAGTGATGTATAACATAATCCAAGAGAAAGCATTTCAGAGATATTTTCAAGATTTTCCAGGCAGTAGTGAAGGCAGTCATTAATAGCACATCTATCAGTGCTAGAGTCAAAGGCAAAGAAATTCTTACAAGCACAGCCAGGTTTAACACACATCCCAAGAGGAACAGAGCAGCAGCAGGAGCTCAGGAGGGGCTGCAAAAGCTGCTGGAATGGGAAGGTGGTTTCTGCAGCCACACTGAGCACCCCAGTGGTGCAGAGATCTCCTGGTGGTCAGTACTGCACTCCAAGGGAGCTGCAGCACTTAAACACAACTTGGGCACTGAGTGAGGACTGATTCCTTTGCCCTGAAACATGGTATTGCTTTGAGAGCAATACAACATTCTACAACAAGCCCAGGTACCAAAAACTTGCCTGGATTTTTTTCCTCTGCTTGGGCTCTGAACAGTCTTCTCCCAGAGAACAATTTACACCAAATTTCTTTCCTAGCTTCTCAACTTCTTTTCTTGTGTGTGTGTGTTTGGTCTTTTTCTTTTTTTTTATGATTCCACTCACCACCATCTCACAAATTAGCAGCAAACTACTTGTGTGAGAGACATAGCATGTTTAGAAGGAAGGTCACAGCTTTGGGCACCTAAACTAACCTGCTTAAATTAGAGCACTAGGTGCCATCAGAGCACCAGTTGGTCTCTTACATGTACAGAGAGCAAGTGCTTTTTAGGGGATAATTCAGCACCTCTAGGTGAGGATCCCACCCCTAGTTACAGTGAGGGTCCAGAAAATGAAGCTGTGTGCTCTGAATGTATTTTTTACTCATTTGGGTATCTTAATAATTTTACTTCTTTTTTTTTTTTTTTTTAGGTTTTTTTTTTTTTTAGGTTTTTTTTTTTAAGTTTTTTTTTATACCTAATAAAAGAGGAAGTTATAGTTTTTAGTTTGTACTTGGTGGGGGGAGAGGGTTGATTTTTATGTACAATAGAGTGATTCTTTATAGAAAAAGGACTATGGCTGCAAGCCTGATACAGTTTTCTGACACCACTAGGACATGATCAGGTGCTGTTTCTGCAGAGCTGAAAGGCATAACTGAGGCAGCCAAACCATAGACTTCTATAACATGTTCCTAAATAATTAAATATATTTGAGTTAAAGAGGCATTACTCTAGGAGCATTAGCCTGCAATATGTGGAATTAAACCTTGGTTAGAATTTTGGTGAGGAAAAAAGTAGCATATGTTATCAAATATTGTGTGACACTAAGATAAAGTAGGAAAATACATGTTACTTAGGTCCTTTGAATCTTTTTCCTCACAATCCTTATAAAAAAATGACAATTTCTCAGATTTATTGCTGAACTTTTATGTCATTGACTGAGTTATACTTAAACTACTTCAAAGCAATGGGGAGTGGTTTATCACTCCTGTGTTTTGTTTGGGTTTGTTCTAATTATTAGTAGAACATCTAACAGCTAATTTTATTATTTTTATAGTTCATATGATTGTCAGGTATACATGATGACATCTGTGTAATATAAACACACAATATGACTTCTACATGTTTCAGTACAAACCTTGTCTTTTGCCTTACCTGTGAATCTCCCCAGAAAACTCTGAAAGTACATTCTAATTGCTAGGATTTGTTAGAGCAGATTGCCAAAGCAGTGCGAAATTAAAACCAGCACAGATTATAGTGATTTATAGTGTACCTGCCACTTGTACCTGTCAGGAATAAAAATGGGAGACTCCCATCACCAGTCTCTCCTAGGACATGCAAAAGCAATTCAGTGTTAGCTGCCGAGGAAGAGGCTGCAGAACAGGAGAAGAAAACACTTTGGTGTTCTTCTTGTGACCACCCACTCACAGGTACTTTTGTTGATGTGATAAATAAACATTGAGCTCAAGCAACCAGACTTTTACAAGGGAAGCAAATATCTTTTTTCATTTGGTTTGGTTTTTTTCTGGGTTTTTAAAATTAAATTAAAATTCCCAGTTAAAATTGTAAAAGCTTCTAGGGATCCTAGAGCCAATTAACAATTCATTGTCCTAAAATTTTGAAGCAGAACCAGTGAATGAGCTTTAAATAATTGTGAATTATTCACTTGTTTGCTCAAAGAACTCTAATATATACGCTTTATTAATTAGACATAACACAACTTTCTTCTTCTTCTTCTGGGCCACACTACCTTTTTTTCCTGGGTGCACATGTTTGATGATGGAAGGTTCTCTGGCATTCCAGCCCTCAGGTATCAAACACTTTTTTATACTGTGGAGTGGAAGCACCAATATATAGCAAATAATCAAACTACTGAAGTCCTGATGTTGCTGTGGAGTCATTCCAGGGTTTTCTGGAAAACAGGTCAAGACACCAGCTGGAGAAGATATCCCACCACTTTAAAGATTAAGGCTGTGGGGCTATGGTGTTTTGGTTTGGTCTGGTGTTTTGTTTGGTTGGGTTTTTAATTGTTTTCTCCTAACTAATGAAAGCCCTGGAAGAAGAGTAGAATTGGTTTTCCTCCCACTTAAATGTGTACTTTCATTAAGGCCAGGAGTGACTCTGGGAAGCACTTGGGGACTGGGATTTGCTTTGCAGATCCAGGTACATGACTGCTGTCTCATTGCAGGGGATAACATTTAATGCCTCAAAATAAGTCACTTTGATAACACAGGAAAATGCTAAGGGAAATATTTCCAGTGAGACAGAATGTTTTCTTGTGCTATTTGGCTCAATACCCAGTGATGCCAGTTTATTCTAGTGGAGGACAGCACCAGTTTGTGATGAATATCAGACAGTTAAATTTCTGTACAACCAGCAATTTACCATTTTGCTACACATTGTGCAGATATTTATGCTGGGAAAGATAAGTGAAAAATATTTTCTCAAACCTCATTTTTCTCTTTTTATCTAAATCTTCAATTTGGCTTCCTGATAACTAGTAAGTTATGACAAATAAGTTAGAGCATCATGATCTTCATGCACAATATGATTGAAAAAGGTACTCACAATCCCTTGGGTTGTATATTTTAGAATATCAATTTAAATGCAGATTTTTAAGTCTCCAGTTAAGCATCTGTGAGGGATGTCTCTCACTTGATTAAAATACCAGTAGTGAAAATATTTTGAATTTAACATTTTCTTCCACACAGTGAACACAGTTAATAGGGAGCCCCAGAGAGGATAAAGTTTAATAGATGAATTTTTTCAGGGAATTTTCAGGTAATGCAGTAATTCTCCAAGAAGGCTTACTTCAATATAGCATAATCACAATGTACTTTCAAAGGAGTTAACACACAACAGCAAATGCCTAAGTAATTTTTCCTTTTGTCATCCAAATTAATACTTACCTGTGCAATAACTCTTGAACAAAAAGAGTTCCTGCTGATGGTGAAAAGTCAAAAATTGTAATTTACCACATTTCATCTTGACTGTGTTTCAGGCAGCCCTGAAACTAAAGTCTTTGCACTGATAAAGGGGAGATGTATTATTTGGCTGTGTAAGTACAAATGCTGCTCTTTAAAGCTCAGTTCTACAACTGATTGGGAATGGTATTCTCTTTCACAGCACAAATCAATTTTATGAAGTTTAGGCAGGCCGGCCAGGTAACTCAATTGGATAAGATGGATCCCTCTGAAACTTAGGACAGCATCTTCCAGTCATGTCTTTGCTGCATTGAATGCATGCCTAAAACCCAAATTATATCAAACAACTCCAATAAGGCAAGTGCACTCTTAAGTACTTCCAGTTTTAAATTATAAAAGATACCCACCCCCCCTCCAAAAAAAAAAAAAATTAAAAGAAACTGGAGGTAAAAAAGGATTTATTTCAGGAAGCTGTATAGTAATTTTGAGATCCCAAGAAAAAAACTCTTCAGCAAGACTGAAAATTTATCACTGCTGATTCTTGTTTTAGCAATTGCATTACTCTCTAAAACAACCATGAAGCCAAATGCCTTTCACAGAGTGAGTTGTCTGATCTGATCTACAAAGCATGGAAAGAAGTCGAGCTAATGTGGGTCATATTCCTTTTATTTTTAAGCCTAGTGAAGGGACACTGAAAATAACAAAAGTCTGTCATAAGTGGGCTGATAAGAAGCAGAGAGATTTTGCATGACGATTTGGGCATGTCAGAAGTTATACATATGTGTTTCACAATAGGAAGGCTTCCTTCCCTTTCCATTTGGCTGTTCACAGTCTCAGCCTTGCTCACTGAAGGACTACTGACCTTGTATGGTACAGGAACAAGAAGCAGCAGTGATGGATCCAGATCACCATGCAGAGCTAATTATTCAACCTGCTCCTGGCTTCAGAGAAATGAATTTGAGGCAAGATAGAAGACAGATATCTCTTGATAGATACAGATGCATAACAATGTATGAGGAAATATCACTCAGCATGATGATCAAAAGGGAAGGCATGCCAGCAGCCAAATATGCCTCTAGTCTTCCTGAGGCCTGGGGCAGTTCAGTGAGGATGGTGAGGGACATAATGAGACACTCTGAGATGCTTACCGAGCTCCTCTCAATGTTTGCCACCCAAGTCCTTTTAAACACATTGTGTTTGCTCAGTGCAGTTCCCCAGTTTTTTATTTCTTTTTGTGCCATAGATGTTGCTATAATGTCATCGGTCTAGAAATAACCAAATCCTTCAGCATCATTAACATTACCTTGAACAAAGTTCCAGGGACCTCTGGACTACAGCAATGACTGTAACAGGCTGCCTCATCTGAGTCCTTCTGGGAATGAGTCATGTATCCAGCCTGGACTCTGTCTCAAGTGACTCAGCAACAAGAGAAATCCTCCCTGACATTAATCATAGGACACCCAGCCCGTCCTTCCTCTATCTCTCACTCTCTCCATCTCTGCCCATTTGAGGCAGCTACCTAATATATTTAACCTCGTGCAGCTATGGTAGAGAATATTGTATTGGTTTATTTCTTTTTAAGTCCACTGAGTTATATCACTGTTACTGAGTTAAGTTACTGAGTTATGTCACTGAGGCTGATGATGACGCAGAAATGTCATAAATCTCACAAGAGTCAGGGCCACACCCAGCCATCTTAGTTCACATTTTGCTGCTTCTTAAATATTTCTATTTTCCAATCTCATCTGAATCATCTAATGATTTTAACTGTAATCACCAGGTACAGTGGATTTAGATTATTAGAAAGCTTTCAAGATGCAGTTACTCTACTTGGAAAACATCAATGAGGGCTCCACGCAAGTTGGAAATTGTGAAAACAAAAAGAGGAAGCAGTTGTTTAATTGTGCCACAGGGAATTATTTCACAGTGCAGCATGTTGTGTTTAAACTGTAATAATACAGAAGTATAAAAGTAAAGATGATTTTTTTCCCCTCAGCTGCATCAATGATTTTCTTTATAAGTGATTGTGGGTGGGTGTGGTGGTTATTATTCTGGAACAAACAAGAGTCTCCACCTTATTCCTAGCCCAGAAATTCCTTAGTAACCAGTGATATCAATGCTGTGTCTTTGTAGACACAGACAATCAGAAAGATCATACTCAAAACTCTATTTGAAAGTCTATTTTGTATTGCGGGCAGGGTGGAAGACTGGATAGCAGAATGAATTCTCCAGATGTTGGGAAAAAAAGTCAGCAATACTGCTTACAGGTCTTTCATCTGAATGCCACTCGTCTTGCTAAAAATTTGCAATGGTCACAAATACCAGGCGACTAGTTACAGAAAAGAAAGAAAAATAACTTGCAACACCTCAACTCCTTTTTACAAGCAGTGCTCAAATCACAGCAATTTTTAAAGTTTATTCTCACTTCTTATGAAATTAAGGAATAATTCTATTGAGGCTGCTTTTACATTCTATGACCTCCTTTCAAGTACAAGCATCCAAGCTCTTCTATCTGACTGAAGTCCTGTGGACTGAAATGATCTCTACATGGCTTAAAAGATGAGCTGAAACGAAGGCTCTTTCTCCTTTTCTTTACAGTGACTTTTTAACATTTTCTATTTCTGTAGCACTTGAGTTCTTAACACAAACTAGGAGATGTATGTGTGTGTATCTTCTGTGTGGTTTCTGGAATTTCAAAGTTACTTTGTCAGTGGAGTTTGCTGCCAAGAGCAAAGATGAAATGCGTGGCAAACACCACGTTCCCAGCAGCCTTCTGGATTTTCCAGACAATATGCCAAGCACAGCAGCTCATGTAAACTGACTTCTTACTGGATTCAAACTGCAATGAAGTCTTCAAGTTTCAAAACTCCCTGGAAAGTGGGATTGTAACACTTCTCTGAAATGCTCTTTGCCAATACTTTTTAAAAGAAAGGCCTTCATAAAATCACAACACTTGTCTTAATTTTTAGTGACATTAGCCCACCATTTGTCATTTCCTCAGAAAATGCTGAAAGTGCAGTCCCCAACGGTGCTAAAATAGGCACCACAAATGAATTCAAGAAATATTTATTTTTTTAGGAAAACTCCAAGAGTATGGATACCTCAGCTACTTTAAACTTCTGCAATTTCTGATCATTCAGGCTGTAAACACAAGATTTCACTTCCAGTGACATAAGTCAAAATTATGAGGTGACCCAGCTGGAATTCAGGAGATCTAGCATTATTTTTTCTCCTGAATATCCTTGGCGTCTGAGCAAGTTTAGTTTCATATGCAGTAAGATGCAAGCATCTGAATTTGGCATAACTGCTTCTGTTAATACCCCTTTCCAACATAATATTTTTTAAAACTCCCTTCAACAGTCATCAAACTCAGAAATTATCTAAACTTTTATGCTTTTTACCTGAGGAGTTTGAACAGCTTTTTATATCCTACATGCTTATTGCTCTTCCCTTGCACTTCAATTGTTTTTAAAGTGTTCCAGTGCCCCAGATCACAGCAGTGTCCAGGGCCCATGTACTGGTTTAGCCCTCAACACATGTAAACAACCTCCCTCCCACCTTCCTTGGAATGTAAGGGATTTCTCTCCTGCTCCTAGAGACATGTGACTAGTCCACATGTGCCTGGCTATGAAAGATGAGGTGACCTGAGATTGGTCCTTATCACTTTTAAAATGCTCCAGACAGAATACTTGAGATTTGCTGGCATTTGAAAGCAAGCCAGTGACCCTGTAGCCTTTTAAGAGATCCTCAAGTGGAAAAACAAGAAAGCAGTGCAAAGCAATCCTTTGAAAGCATTGAGGCATTACTCACCTTAATGTTCTAATTATCAAAAAGGCAGGCATCACAAATTTGAATTGACCTGGGTTTAATCTAGGATAAGAAACAAAAATCACTGAAACTGCTTGGATGGCTGAGGAATTTATCAGAAACTCAGAGGCCATGGCTTCAGTCAATTTTCAACTATGTCCCTGATTAAATAAAATATTGTTACCACTTCAGAAATGCTAGACCATTGTGACTCTCTTCCACACACTTGCCTCATTTTGTTTTCCAAAATCTGAAGAAGATTTAGGGTTTCCATGGACACCAAAAGTTTTCCTGCATTGCAGCACATGCTGTAACTTTGAGTGTCTACTCAAAGAGTGGCTACTGCACACAGAACAGTTGAGACAGGATGAGACCTCCTGAGATCATCCAGTCAAGCCCTGCTGCTCCAGTAGGGTGGCCTACAGCATGCAGCCTCAGGTCACGTCCAGTCAGATTTTTAATAGCTTCACTGATGAGATTCTGAATTCTCTCTGGGAAGCTTGTTCCAGTGTTTGACCATCCTCATGGTAAAAATACATTTTCTTGCACTCAGATTGACTTTTCTGAATTTTAATTTCTTCTTATTGCCTGTTGT
The DNA here is from genome assembly GCA_024734555.1 of Trochalopteron elliotii. Lineage (NCBI taxonomy): Eukaryota > Metazoa > Chordata > Aves > Passeriformes > Leiothrichidae > Trochalopteron > Trochalopteron elliotii. The sequence continues at coordinate 2,430,141 of JANPWX010000604.1, read as the reverse complement.
CCTTTCAATGGGCATCCCAGAGAAGAGTCTCGCTGCCTCCTCTTTATCCCCTCCCATCAGATATTTATAGGCACTGAAAAGACGCTCCTGTGAACCTTCTTATCTCCAGGTTACTGACAGTCTAATGCTTGTTCTGCTGACATACCAGGGAAAAATCTGTTTCTGGTTGGGCTTCATTTTTTGAGGAGTTCGAAGACTTCTCTGAATCCCAGGAAAGTTTTTTAAATGTTTGGTTAGTAGGCTTAAAGAAAGCAACTGGTCTCAGTGGTATTTGTTAGTCGCGGAAACTCCCCAAAACCTTTGCTGGCACTTTGAATCTTGTTCTTGGTCAGCTCTTCTTTGAGAAAAACCTGAAACTGAAATGACATATGGAGTCTAATAAACCTCTCTCTGTGTGTACTCTTATTTATATCCTCACAGTAAAAGGCTCATAAGTTCATTGAAAAAAAAAATACATTTTCTAAGTATTCCGTGAAATAAATGAAAAATAAAAGACATTTCCCATAAATATTTTATACGTCTCTCAACATGGTTGAGATATCAGAATTAGTAAGAAGTGCTGAAAGAAGATTATTCTGCTTTATTTTAACCATCAATATACACTGGAGTGCTATACAACAGATTGTAGATAGCTAGAAATAAAGTGAAGAAAATCTACCATAATTTTCTGAATTTGTGGTAGAATAAGTCACAGTGAACACAGAATTTGTTCCCACAGTTAAAATGTTGTCCCGACATACAGTGTCACGGATCACTAGATCCAGAAAAAATAGCATCCTCTCACTGACTTCATTTAGGACTGGGAATGATTAACTTTGTTGAGATGTCCAGAACTGAAATAATAAAAAAAAATCATCTGCAAGAGTTGAAAGAGAGAATAAGAAAACTTTTTCCAAAAGTCAAAAGGGATCTCATTACCTTTGTCCATACTGGGTACATTTGCTACTCAGAAGCTGGAAAATAAGTTCTTCAACTACAGTAAATTGTTTTCCTCTCAGTTATAGAATTTGATTTCAAAGTAATTGGACTTCAGCCCTGGTTTTGTTACCCATGTGTCTGACTCTCACTGATTTTGTTTACAGAAGGACTGCAATTGTCCTGTCTGTAGAGATGTGGTGAGGTCTCTGCCATTGCCCAATGAGTCTGTAAAACACACAGGTTAATGATTTTACTCCTCAGGTAACTGAACACTTGGTTAAAACCAAGGTTGTTCCTTATATTCCTATAAATGAACACTTAGTGACAGCCAGGGCTAAATTTATTGCTCAGCAAAACGGCAAATGAGTTCCATTACAATTATAACCTCAGCATCAGCACAGGTGGAAATGATGAGACCTTCATTGTGTTTGAGGGTGTAGTCTCTGGAACTGACATGGGAAAGGCTAAGTGACTAACAACTGAGTGAATAGCAGGGCAGGTAGCAGATAGAAAAGGTCTAATTGAGTGCCACTGTATTTTATTTTTTAACAAGCAGGAAGAACTACAAATGAAACAGCTGTGCTGTGAAATAAACACAAGCTGGCGAGCACCAGAGTAGTAAAATGATGGCCACAGATCAAAATATTTTTTTTTTTAATAAAGGAGAAGCTTTTGGTGTTTTTATCCTGGTGTCAAGTCTTTTATGTGAACGTCTACACATTAATTTTCAAACTTTTTTTTTTTTTATTGAAAAGCCCCAAATATTCCAACACCATCAAAACAAAAAATTGAAACATTACAATAATATATAATTTTGGGAAAAAGTTCCAGCTGAAATGTCAGCAAAGCTGACAGCTTTTAAACACGTTGCAACAACAAACAGAAAAGAAAATCAGTTCCAGTATACCTGCTAGCTACAGAAGATAAACACAAAAAAAATATGCCAATCAACAGTTGAGTCTGTTTTCATCCGTAAAGGAAAATGATGAGCACCAAGGAGTTTAGAACAAGAGCAAAGAAGTTCAAAACATCTGAAGTTTTTCTACACTTTGATAAAAGTAAAAAAAGAGTATATAGAAGTGCCCTTGAGTTTTTTTACTTAAATTCTTACAACACTCACTCCCCTGCTCCATTTTTTCTTTTTTTTTATTCCCATTCCATTTCTCTGCATCCTATGCCCACCCCCAGGTAGCACACACTAACTGCTCTGTTGCTGTCCTCTGATCACACTTGTCTTTTCTGCAGAGTGTCCAAGAAACTGTCTCCACTGACTGATACAGGAATGACTCACTGCTTCTCTTCACAAGAGCTGTCAGTGTGAAAATATGTATATATAAGGCAAATAGCCCAACAAGAAAATAATTAATCTATTTTCTTCAATTATGGAAAAACATAGATTATTTCAGCACCCGTTCTCAGCAAGGTCCAGATTTGTGGCAAGGGATGGTATTACGAGAAAACTCAGCATTTAGGAAAGGATGAGAAACATCCAGAGTTGTGACTTTAATTAAAGCAAAGCTCAAGCTGAGCATGTGTTTGAGGGCTTTTGTAGAATTTGGGACTGAAAGATGATGGTAGATGCATTAAATATGTGCTTTGGTAGAAACTCTTCATAGAGATAAGATCATATTTAATTAAATGTAGCTAATTAAAGCAAACAGCAGGGTTGATCTTATTTGCTGCACTGAGACAAAAACAACCAAAGCACTGTCACACTAAGGCTGTACAACAATATACAGATCTCAGGTCAGCTGCTCCAACATTTTTCCAGACATATTCATAATTTGATCGCTGTGTGTAACTCATGGGGGTCAGGTTTGGAGGGAAAGGGGAGTATAATAGACACAATCTCTTAATTTGCAAGGGGAAGGCAGTCAGCATTAAACAAAGAGGAAATCAGTCGTGCCACCAAGTCACTTGTGACACATCCTTTTCCTGTGGGAAAAGAAAAAGTGATAAATGCTGCAGTACTGGTCAACACTGTGTCACCTACCAAACCTCGTATCATTATATCATTTCCACAGAGAATCAGATATTCGTATTAATGTGATGTTACCACAAAAATTTTTGGAAACCTGTAGAAAGAAACAACAAGAAATGTATTGGCAGAAAGGAAGCACAAGGCTCCAAAACTAAACACTGGAGGGCTTAATCCCTCTACCTCCCTTGCAGTTGTGTCAGATGTTCATGATAAACACTCCTCAACTCACTGAGATGTTGCACATCTACATCCATGAAGGAATGTAAAGTCCCAAGTTAACAGAATGGCTGTGTCATGAAAACATGCCAAGGAAATTAATAATTCTGTTTACATCAGAGGAAGGGGGAGAAGAACTCAAAGTATTCCATTAAGCAACAAACTAGAAAGAGTGAAAATTGAATTAGTATTAGGTCCAGTATTTGAATAAGCAATTTTCTTCTTCTTTAGGATTTCCCATGGAAACAAATCTTACTGCAAGGACAAAAATTGATAAAGTCTTGTTTCGACTGGATTTATGCCTCTGCTGATAGACTTTTAAACTGAATTATAGCAACATTTCCTTTTGTCTCCATATATAACTGGATTATGAGGCTGAGGTAACTTGTTTTCCCTTCACTTCCCACTCCAACTGTCCTCCAGCAAAGTAGGAACAAAAACCTCAATTTCTTTGTCTACTTAAACATCTCAACTATTAAGGTAAAGTAAACTATTTCCCCTACAGTATCTCCCACTACCTGCATACATATGAGCACGGCCAAGAGAATAGAAATTCATCCAGGATAATGTTAAAAGCATTTATAAGTAAATGTTTCTCATCCACTACAGCCCATTCTTCAGCTAATCTAGCAGAACAGAATTGCTTTTGAAACCTGTTTCTGGAAAACTTTTAGGAGGTGATATCACACTCTGGTCGAGTGATTCCCTAAGCTTTGTTTCCACCAAAATTAGCATAAAAATAGTGACTACATTAAAAGATGTGATGCCGTAATGCAAGTGCACAAAGGAAAAAGAAAAAACTAAACAAGGTTTTCTTTGGCTTTTGAATCTTAGAAGTTTTCACAGCCTTAACACTTAGTTAAAGCAATTATGAATATTTAGAACATATATAATCATATACTGTTTAACAAAATATAATCATATTTTAAGTGTATATACTTATATATGTATACAAGGCAATTCAGTATATAACATTCAGTTATACAGCACTGGATGATAATATTTGGGTTTATTATTATTTATGCAGCTGGAATAATTGCTTTTCAAATCTATTAATTTCCAGCTATGATCTATAACACTTCTCCAGGAAAAACTGTGGTCCAAAAAAAAATCAACTTAATCTTTGTTTACTGTCACCTGTTCCAACAGAAGTACTGTTAATTGCAAACTGGGGATTCCACTATTAAGATTTCAATAATTGTCATTTCACTCTGGAAGTAAGTAATAGCTCTTCTTTGTAACAGCAGCTTAAGTGACGATTGTTCATCTTTACATATAGCAAAGATATCTGCATGACATGTAGGAGTTTTTTATTGCAGTCAAAAAACCTTCTGCATAAAGCTTTTTTCTTTAGCCTTGTGAAGAAAACACAAGTAGGTGACTATAAGGATGAGCATTCATTATTGAAGTGGTTTAGGTGCAAGCTGCATTGCTCAGACATCTACAAAGATAAAACCATCTTTGCTCTGGAGAATATGCAATTATCAGTCTTAAATGAGATTGATGAAAAGGCCCTGATGGGTATTAGACCAGGATGCATGAGCAGGAAAGGGCAGATCTGGGCTTGAAGTTTCATGCATCTATCAGAATACACAGCAGCTATTTAATATTGTGAAAGAAAAAGTGGAAGAAGTTGGATTTTTCACTGCTTACTAACCTGGACTATCTTCTTTTCTGCTTAGTTGGCTGGTGATTTTTTTCTTCTCATGTTGAAATGGTCAGACAAAATACTGTTTCCAAACATCTGAAACAAAAGCCAAGCAAGCAAAAGGATAAAATCACTAAACTGCCTGGGAAGGTTACATGAAGACATCTAAATTTAGACAGTTGTGGATACTTTGCCTAACGGAACAGGTAGAATCCCATGCACTACTTAAGTCTAGTTCAAGATCACTTTTCAGGGCTTCAGTGTAAGTAACATACACAGGTTTCACTTTCCTCCAGGTAGATTTTCTCAAGTGCTGCGAGTGAACATCTTTATCTCAGAAATTCAGTTCTACCTCTGTGAAGTGCTTTTAGTCCTTTCAGGGGTCAGAGGTAGGGAAGCAGAGAAAGACTAATAAAATCCATAAATTGGGCCAAATTTCTCCAGCCTACCTATGGAACGCAATGCAGAATTTGTCCTAATTACTTGTAGTGACTTCTAGTATTTCCCATAAGAAGGTAAATTCCAAATTTTAATCTTAGTACAGCATAAAGAAAATATCCTATAAATCAGAGAAGTGGTTATTGTTATAAGTGACAACTTTTATAATCTTATATGGATCAGTGAGTACTAAAGTATTAATTTTTTTCTTAATTTGAAGCAGATATCTTGTTCTATCTTTGATGAGGTGCATTCAAATGAACATAAAATAAGGTTATGTAGTTGAAGTGACAAGGCTAATAAATTTTAAGAGCCATTTCCTTCAGCATAATGTAATTCTGACTGTACTGTGGGTTCTGGGCAAAAAAACCAAATCTGTAAAGCAGACCAGCTCTGAATAGGATGAGCAGGCAGGTGTGTCTCAAAAGCTTTTCCATCCATTTTATACTTCTAAGTGAGAAATGCTGACAAACATCATCAGTAGAATTTCCTACAGCTTTAATCCAGGAGAAACATCTTTAATTCAGGAGAAACATCTTTAGTTTTAGGCTCCAGTTAAACTCATCTTTTCAATTAACCATATATGCAATGGGATTCAGGCTTGCATTTAAAGTAAACTACATGCTTGTTTTGTCCAAATGTATTGTTTAAGAAAGACTGCAATTTCATACAGTCATTCAATTTTTATTCATTTTTTTCATTCAATAGATCTTAGATTAAGAGACTGGAGACCAGATCCACAGAGGGATTTAGGCACCAAAAAAGGAAATAGAATAGAATAGGTTGAGCACCTGTAATATTTCACTGCTTTAGGCCTTTAAAGTCTAAGTTGTATCTGCCTGAAAATTAAATTCCCCAAAATTAGTACCCCAAACCATTGTAAAATCAATCTTGGGGATATTTATTAAGCATTTTAAGATAACATGCAGGTAAACCAAAGCTGATAAGGCTGAATGTTTATTCCATTAATTTTTACATTTTTTTACGGTTTACTTGTGAGTACATTTAACAAAGCAGACACATCCATCATTAATTACTACATTTAAAGCTTTTCCCTGAATGATCAAGAGTTAAAATGAGTTTCTAGTTGCCCTCTTTCGTTGCATTCCTATTAGAAATTACCACCACGTGCACAATTATGTACACACATCTGTCTTTCCTGCAAAAGAAATACTACCCAAGAACGTATTGTCCCTGAGAAAGAAGAAAAATAAAACAAAAAATCTGCAGATTAATATACAGCAGCATTTCTGATGCTGAAGCTACAGGGATGCTGCTCACTTGATTAAGCCACAAGACTGATTTACCTTTAAAGATGTTTCATATTATAGCCCTTTACTTCCAGACTCCCAAATGTGGTTCTTTTGAAAATCAGTCTTCATTGACAAATGTTTTTGACAAAGCAATAACAAATGAGGCAGGGAATGGCTCCAAGGGGTGTGCTTACTTCTATCTTCTCAGAATACCCAAAGGCACTCTTAAGACCTGCTTCATTGTCTTTGCTGACAGTAAATGTGCAGCCCAAGTCCCTGTTGCAGCCTGGAAAGCATCTTCCAGAGCACTCAAGACCCATATTTAAAGCCATGACTGTTGGTTTAGTGCAGCTTGTGGAAACATAAAATCCTGCCAAGCATTTCTGGTCAGACCAATAACGAGGTACCTGTTTGCGTGAGAAGTTCCACGAGGTTCCTGGGACCTCTTTTCACATATACAGCAGATTTAACCAAACAATTTATGAGGACCAATAAGGGCAGAAAAAAAATATTCAAGGGGATGAATGACAACTGTATAACTCATTCCCATTTACTTTCTGTTGAAATTAGGCATTTAAATGACATCTGAGGCTCTGAAAATTTCCACCTGCTAATTTTAAAGCGCAGGATGGTAGAATGTTGTAATAAATTAGAGAGCATGTCATTCTGAACAAAAGACATCTTTGGACTATGAATCTGCTGCAGGCTCATCAAAGACAAATGTCATTGGAAATGCATTCATTAAGTTACTGCATACATTTAATTCCTTTATGGTATAAAAGCTGTGGTTTCTGCTGATTGTTAAAAAATTAAGAAATTTATCCCCTAAAGCCATAGAGAAAAAACATTAGACAGTAACTTCATGTGCATTAAGGCATAAAGGGGCATAATTTCAGCTGCTAGCTAAGACATCTGGACCTTTTAAAAGAGATTCTGCAATAGGCTGTTGCATTTTAGGACACAGCAAAGATTTTCCCCATGATCACAGGCTTGCTTACCTCATCTCTTCTCCCCCATAAAGCAGGGCTGACTTAGGCTAACCATTGCAAAGCCATCTGTGAGGGTTAGCATGTTACATCCAAATGCGCTCTCGTTGCATCATCTGATGTGTTTTGCTAAAATCACACGACAGCATGATGTATTTTCCCCACCTGTGGTAAGAACTGGAATATTTGTACTTGATGGAAGCTAAAATTGCAGCTGGGATCCTGTTCATCTCAACACTTACAAACCTGCACTTTGCTTGCTTTAAAAATTAAAGCAGTTGTAAAACTTGAAGTTTTATACATAATATTATTGAAGGCAAAAATTAAGCTTCAGAGAATTATAAAGCTGAGAGCAAAGTCTGGAACATGGCTTTTAACTCAAAGGTGCTGTGCTTAGTTTTCAGGATATAATATGTTGGAGAAATTAATGTGACATTACACAGACATGATCTAATTTTCTTTGGCTCCATGGAAAGAAGTGAGGATAAGTGTAGTTGCTTTTGTGATAAATTTTCTAGCAGCTGTGTTACCTCAAACTGCTGAGGCCAAGTGTTTCAAGTCCTGCACAAAAGCATGGTCCTGAAAAGGTATGGCAGAGGTGGCTTCCCATCTGGTCTTGCACTTCTGCAGGCAGTAAGAAAAATGCAGCCTTTGTACACAACCTGGGGACATGATTCTCTCTGGTGGAATGCTGTCTCCTGATTTGAGAGATTTGCAAGTGATCAAATGGTCAATAGTGCAGAACTCGAACTTCATAAATTAGAGTGACAGAAAAATATTTTGTAGGAGTATAAATATGTTTTGCTACAAATGCAAGGCAATGAATATAAGGAAAGAATAACCTGAACCATGGTGGCAGGATACCAAAATCCGAACTGACACATAGTTCATAGAAAAGATCCCAGAAACAGTTGAGACCATCAATTCATTATGAAACAGCTGTCAGCAAGTCAATAAAAAAATAAGGTTTGGCATCATTTAGAAAAGTACTGAGAACAAGACAACAGACATTATTTTGTTACTGTTAGAACCTTTGTTTGCTCATATCTTGAGTCCTGTGATGGGTTCTGATCCCTGCAACTCAAGGATGCAGTAGAGTTAGAGAAGGTATGGAGGGGGGTAGCTAACATGGTCATGGTGACGGAGAAGCTGTTTTATGAGAAGATGCTAAAAAGGACAGAAGTCTTCAGCAGGATGATGGAAGGTAAGATAAAGATTTACAAAATAACTAAAGCAGTGGAAAGTGAATGAAGAATTGTTATTCACTGTACCACAATACAGGAACTAAAGGTTACCCATCAAAACTATCTAGAAATCAATTTTAAAATACCTCCAAGACTGGTGACTCAAACACTTCCCTGCACAGCTTTTTCCATTGCTTGATAAGCTACAGTGAAGGAACTGAAAAGGACTCCTCATATGTAGTTATAGCAGCAGTATTGCAGGTTACCATGGGAATATTGTCCACATGTTAGTTACTGTAGACTTAGGGTGAAGTTTCACCGTGCCTTACAGGAACTGACTGATTAAAAACTGATTCAGGATTTTTGGAATGCATGCAGAAATCTACACAACCTATCAAGAGGAGACAGGAGACACTCACTCTGACAAGAACGTGGCAGACAAGCTGTTAGTTTCAAGCACCCCAGCTCCAGCAGATAGCAATCAACTTCCTAACTAAATCAGCAGGCTGTAGATCAAAAGAACTGTAACGTGTTTTAAAGCACTTCAGAAGAAGGAATGGAAGGTCAATTACCAGAATTGATGCCAAGCTGACAGGCAGAGTCTGTGGAGGAAGAGTAAGGATAATCAGCCTTCTTGGATCCAGGAAACATTAAGACTTGGAAAAAAGGGGCACACACATTTTGGGTTTCTGATTTTGTGATATATCTTTCTTGAAAACATTTAATTCTAAGAAAATATTAGGTGCTTTCAGAAGAGAGCTTGATCACTGCATGAGTTACTGTTATTGCCTCATGTGGTCAAGTGGCAGGACCTTTCCTTGCTGAGAAACTCTCCGGATGTCCTGGAGAGTAAAGGATAGATCAGATTTGAGGGTAGTAGATGAATCAGGTCCCATGCAGCAGCAGGTGATGGTGAGAAGCCAAAAGCAGTAGAAGGGAGAAGGCTGCACTCTTCCTGAAGTGAAGGTGGCTACGGATGCTTTTCAACTGGCACAGCTGACAGACAGGCTTTGAAAAAAAGGTGTGTTGCTAATTAATTAACTTTACCCACAACTCTGACTGTTAAAATGACCAGTCTGTGTTAGAAATAGTTCCTAGCCATGAGGACTGCAGAGAATGCAGGTATGGCAGCTGGTAAGAAAGAAGGATAGACATCCATCTTACACATGTAGAATGCAGACATGGGATGATAAAAGACTTGTCTGAAATAGCAAAGGTGTCTCAGACATAACTGAAGACTGATCCCTAGATTTCTGAATCCTTATCTGAACCCTCAAGCCCAGGACCTCTTTCCCACTTGCAGTAATACTGTCATATTAGGAAGGTACATACCCAGCTGGAAAAGTTAATAGATTGCATTAGAATGACTCCATATAATCAATCAGCTGCAAGGGAGCATCTGGAAAAATAATCTTGCTTTCCCTTCCTTCTGCTCCTCTTCTTGTTTCTCTAGCTGGCAATTTCTTCCATTGGATGGAATATCTTTTTACAGAAGAAGCTTTCAATAAGCTGCAATATCTTTCCATGCCTCACCCAGCCATGACACGCACGCAGCTTTTTTTATATTACCACAAGAACTAAATAAAAGAGTGGAAGAAAAAATATTTACCCATATATACATGGAAGGGAGGATGTACGTGTGTGTGTGTATGTGTGTGTGTGTGTGTGTGTGTGTAAACCCGGGGAAAAGAGTGAGACTGACAGACAAAAAAGATATCTACGAAGTGGGAAAATTAAATATAACCTACTGGGTAGATGGATAGGGTACCCAGATGGATAGGGTACTCAAATCAGCCTTCTCTCAACAACTGTGACAGTCATCTCTCTGGTAGACTTCCCATAGTTTCCCTTCAGTTTTTTCATGTTTTCTTCATACGCATACAACAGTCACATTTAGTCTATTTAACATAAAAAGGCAGGTGATGGAGGAGAATGTTTTTGGGGAAAATCCCAAACTTCTAGGCCCACTGAGTGTCCCCATCACATTTAGAATGAGACAATGGAGGCAAAAGAGCATCTTGAAGAGTCATAAAACACAAATTGCTAACTTTAAATGACCAGTTACAGTCTGTATTTAAAGCACTTCTGTTAATCACAAGCTTGAAAGATAAAATCTAAAAAATGCACTTATCTAAAGATGAATACTAGGAAGCTACAATTTGCTCATAGATATTTCATGATCTGGGAAAAACACTGCAGATAAATTGTTTGCTGTGAATTATTCACTTGAGTCTCAAATTGCTACATGTTTAAGCAAATACAGTGAAAACCTATGACTCCTTGTCATTGGATCTGCTCTTTGGGAGCTGCATCAAACTCACACTTTTTAGCAAAACAGGCTTTGTGCAACAGCAGCATAACAGCAACAAAAGGATTTTCTTGCCTTTCCCCCCAGATTTTAAATTAGCTTCCAACAAATTCATATTATAACTCTATCTTTCACATACAGACCCTGATCCAGAAGAAGATTTCAACTTCCTTGCCTGCAGTTAAGCAAGGCTGAAGAAAGATCTTAAAAACCAGGAGAAAGAATGTATGGTAAAGGGCACGCTTCTCTTCCCTGCTGAATTGGCACATTAACATGTTTTGTAGCTGATCTGAACTTTACATTCCAAAGGCAAATATTTTTGTCAGCTAACCTAAGCACAGCTGAGGTCTGACAAAGGCCGTGTTATTGCTGCCCTTTAAGCTGCAGCAGCTTAAGAGCCCATCAGAGCGCAGCCCTTCCTCCTCACAGAATAACCACTGGCCACTGCATAAAGAAATGGTTAAGTAAGGAAATTTCTAAAAAAATAACATAGGCAAGCAAAACAAAAGACTATAGAAAATAACCTTGCTACTGCAAAGTAATTGCAGAGGATTAGTTACCCAAAAAAAAACCCAACAAAAAGAGATTACTACAATACATTCACTCAAAAAAAAAAGTCTACAATTTGAATCTTCTTTCCCACTTGAGCCATCCAGAAAAAAATACCTTACTGTTTAAAGCTTAAGAAGCCTGGCCTCCTCTCCTGCCTATTATATATGAATACATCTACACAAGGCAGTATTTTTCCCCTCCCAGTTCTCTCTATTATGATCAATAATGAACTTATATTTCATTGTCATATCCTTGCCAATCTCCTTCAGCATTTTTGAAAAGGGATTATTTCAGTTGAAGAGTGCTTAGAATAGTACTTATATTTTTGTTTTGTCCTGTTTCAGTCAGTAGTCTTGAGATGGATGACTCAAACATAAAGCAGGTACCATAAAAGTACAGCTGATGCACTATAAATCCTCACACCTAACTGTGATTAATAGAGATGGGTGTTTTAGCCAGTGATCATACAAGGGGTGTTGGTGAGGAGGAAGAAAAAGAGATCCAAGAAACCATAGTGAAAAATAAATTGTCCTGACAAAAGTGGCAATATATATATAAAAATGTTAACTATCTGCATAAGATAAATGGTGGGTCAGCAGCACAGAATGTAATTTGCCATAGTGAAAAACAGTCCTTTCCTACCAGGGAGGAAGACAACAGTGTCTTTGGCTAAAACAAAAGTACAGAAAGTACCTGAAAGCATTACTTTTTTGGACTGTTTCCCCAGATAAGTACCTTATTTACTTTTCCCAACCCTCCACCTCCTGACAGGAAGGCTGAAGGAATAACAGCATTTAGTGAGTGCACTCTTCAACTGTCAGATGCAAGTCTCTGAATGCATCACACAGTATGAAGGGTCGTAGCCTGCACATGGAATCTTCTCGGTCTCTTTCATCCCAAGATGCAGGAAAGACTCCCACTGGCACATGAGCCTTTGGGTCATTTTCAGAAGCTCTGAGGCATATCATGTAATAAGCAAAGCAGCAAGCATGTAAGTTTATCTTCTGTTTGATAAATTCAGCCCAAGATAAAGCTAAAGGTCGTAGATCACCTCAAGTTTAAGAAAAAAGTGACTTAGGGTGGTTTCTAAAGGTCTGAAGAAGAGGTTTAATGAGTGACTCCCACATGCCAATGAAAAGAATGCTAGACTATTTAAATGATTGTCTGCACAGAGGAAAGTGAAACAGTTCCTGCCTCCCACACATCCTCTCGTGTATATCCATACAATGGAAAAGAGAAAGATGTTACTACCCCAGAGCATGCAGATATCCCTTCAGAAAGTTGCCAAATAGCACTTCAGAAAAGCATGTAATGGTAACTTAGAGAAGCTACCATGAAACTAGCTAACCTTTCAAATCCATTTATCAAAGTGGTTACATTTCTCATTTCAAGGCAAGTGACACATAATAAATATAGATCAAAGGAAGCTTGTCAGTATATAAAAAGTTGCATTAAATAAAAAATTGATTCACAAAATAGCATTATATATTTTATAGCCTCTTCAAAGCTCCTATTTAAAAACTGAGCTTTGTTTTGTACATTGAACTTTAACAGCTATCATATCACATAGATATAGTGTTTGGGGAAAATATCTTCACAGATTAAAGATCTGTAGTGACTAGAGATGGTTCCAACCACAGTTCAGAAGCAGGATCTAAATCCTTTCAGATTCCAAGGACACTTAAAATGAGATTTCAGTTGGGAAACACAAACAAATGCTTTGGTTAAGAAAATTCATGCTAGTAACCAGATTCAGTAAATGCCTTCAGCTATTCTGCTGAGCACACACAGACATTTTAGATTTCCTTTTTCTCAGGTGCAAGAGAGCAATGCATCTTCCCATCAGACAAGAGGCATTCCTGGCGCTTCAGATCGTGTGGCTGGGAAAAGCCACAGCCCTGGGCTTTGGACGCAGATTGTGCCACTTGGCAGGACAGCGTTTCACACCAGCTCTGACAGGTAACCCGCACCTCGGCAGCAACAGTGTCCCTGTTTCTTCTCCATTTTGTGATCTCAGCCCATGACTCTACAAGTGATCTCTTTCACAGCTCCCCTTGGTAGGTTTATCAGGGGAAAACGTCAGAGACAAGCCCTGTCAAAGAGGGACAAAAGCCCCTGCTCTGGGGAGGAGTGAAGGAGAAGTCACACGGATGAAGCTGAGTGGCCAAGACTGGACAGAAGTGTGGATGCAGTTACCACTGCTGCTCTTGGGACAAAATAAACAGTGGTGGCAATGGCCTTCACACACAGCCTGCTTGTCAGTCCTTTGCAATCCGCCAGAAGTGACAGTGACAATACACAGCATTATTTTCACCTTCCCCAGCTGGTTCTAGCCAACCTGGCTCCCTGGTGCACAACAGTTTTCTTTTTGAACCTGACAGCAAATATGGATTTTCTAGAGAGCTGAAGTCTAAAATTTGGCCATCACTGCAGATTTTATAATGCACCTTGTCATTTGTGGCTATTTGATCTCTTTCATTCCTGTAGTAAGAATTGAAATATTACCTTGAAATTGCAGTAGCTGAAGGAGAGATGTTGCATCCCCTAATATCTTAGGGATGTTTGACTGTAAAATTTGTACACAGTTTGTTTGAAAACCATCATTATTTTAATAGAATTTTTTAAATGGCAAGTGTCACTTTTTCACTTAATTTTTCAGAACAATTCACTCCTTGGAACTATTACAGACAAAATTTTAGATTTTTCATCCATTCCAAAGCATATACCTGAAGTTTTGTTAGAGTTTGCTTGTAAATGTATGGAGTGAAAACCTAGGTTCTGATCTGGAAACAACAAATATTGAAACTCTACAGAAAACTGCATGAAAATTCTACAGCTTGTCAGATCTAAAGTGCTTTATAGAAAAACATAATTTCTACAGATTCTCTTGCATCTGAAAGGCTTAGTCAGGAAAACATGTTTTAGACATATAAAATACTAATAAAGCAAGGCCAGGAAACAGGAGAAAATGTGCATCTATAGGCAAGGAAAATCCCAGTTTGCTTCCTGTAATGTCATGAGAAAAACGGGGAAAGAAATGACAGTCCTTTGGGGTTAGTTACTGAGTCCCTGTGCTGGGAAAACACTGCATAAAATGAAGTTAATTTGTCTGTGGTCTCTGCTGAGGTTTGCAGGTTTGAAAAGAAGCTACAGCAATGAGAGTTTAAACGTATCTTTTCCTCTCTTCTAATATCTAACCTATAGCTGCCCTCTCTCAGTTTAAAGCCAGTACATGCCCTTGTAAAAAGGGCCTCTCCAGCTCTCTCACAGGCTCCCTATAGGTACTGGAAGGTGCACTAAGGTCTCCCTGATAACCTTCTCTTCTCCAGGCTGAACAATCGCAGCTCTCTCAGCAGGGGTGCTCCAGCCCTCCAACCATCTCCATGCCCTCCTTTCACTGGAACCTGCAGGCAGATCCCATGTGGTGTCAGCCCTGGTAGAACCTGCCTTCCTGGCCTTGCCTTTAATTAAAGGTGCAGCAAGTTCTCATGAGAGCATCCTGTAGGAACAGAGGGGTTTTATTCTTGTAAGGAAATTCTATACTAGCTTGAATGACCAAAAGGGAGACCTTCTGTCTCTCCTCTTCTGCTCTGTGCAGTGCTGTGGGAAAATCTATCCAGGCTCCATCAGATGCTCCACAAATATAGAGTGACAAGAATCTGAAGGGACATAAGATTCACTGGCCATCTATACTCTTATTATTATTTTTTCTTATTAAAGCAGTTCTCTTATGAAGACATTTGTTTTTCCTGTTGAGGTTTCAGATGGGATCCTGCACCACCCCTCTTTTCTCTCACCTCTCCACCCCCATGCAGAACAGCTTCCAGACGAACAGAGTCTGGTATCATCTCATTTAAAAGGGCACAAAATCACTATGCCGCTCCCCAAAAATATTTCCAAGCATTTCTTACAGTGATGACTCTTCCAAAATTAACATTCTAACATTGCATTAAGGATGGGAGCTTGAGCTAACTGCCACCTCCATCCACTCTGACAGGAAGGCAATGCACAATCTGTCTTTTTGAAGAAGGCACAGGCAGTTTACTGACAGGATAAGAGAACAAAGCTTCCATCTGCATCCCATTACAGGTGCTGTGCTGACATTTATAAATTAACTCTTTCTGCTTCCTTCAATTGGAATTGCTCTTTTAAGGACAGAAGTAAAATATATATGACTCCCAAATAAAGGGCATTGTATCACCTTACATAATGAATCATGGACAGGGAATGCTATGTTTTATATGTTCACTAGTAAAATAAGCAATCATTTCTAAACATCAGTGTAGATTAAGTCCAGTTCTTAGCTTCTTAGAAAGTGAACCTCAGTACCACTAAGCCCAACAGTTGGGATCACTGCTAGCTAGCAAGGCTATAGCTGAGTTTACCCTTTTCTTGTACACAATTTTTTTTCTTAGAGCAGCTGTGATTTTAGTTAAGGCTGACTGTTCATTATCCCAATTCTTCTTAATTTTGCTAAATTTTAGACACTGGTTAATAATAGTAAAGAGGACAATAATAAGTCTGGTGCACTCTAATTTAGAAGTACTTGACCCTGCATTTTTAATCTACTCATTAATAATGATCTTGAGCAGGTAAAGCCAATTTATGATGGTCAAAACTCTGCTCTTCAATTACACAACTGCCTGATTCAGAAAGTCTTGACAGGATATATTTAATATTACTAGCCCAAGGCTACAAAAGCAGCTAATATCAGAACTGCTAATAGATTACAGAAGTTTCATGCCTCCATCTCATGATTCATCCACTAATTTTTTTTTATTAAATAGAGTTTTAATTCAGATTCTATTTTTGTGATGCTGAATTCAAATATTAGTTACCCTTTTGATATCAGATGGGTTATGGAGTTAAACTCCCCTAACTGTAGGCAAATGGAACAGTTACCCATTGATGGCAGTGTGGAATATTACAGAGAACATTCAGCTCGGCTCCAAACCTGCAGTTTACTAAGGTAATGCTTCAAATACTGTGGCTGGTTCATCAACCATGTGAGGTTCAATAAGAGAAAATTAAATTTAAAATTTAATATATTAAAGAACTAGTTAGGTAGAACAGGGACAGGCTCCAGAGAAAGCAAAAAAAAAAAAAAATCTGTTTACTGGTACTCAGAGTACATTCCCATATTTTCTCTGATTTTCTCTCCCTGCTTGCATAGGAAACCTTATTTCCCTCTCAGATGTTCAGACTATGATGCACTGGGATTTTATATCATTACACAATCTGGTGGATCTATCAACCAGAAACCTCTTCCAAATGCAGGCAGGCTTCCCCTACCAATTCTAGTATCTGCAATACAGACAGGAAAATTTAATACCAGGCTAAAAGACATAAGTAATGTCAACATTTCTAAGATGAACTGCTTATGTTAAAATCATTACCAAGAGAAATCGGTGTAGGCACTGACATTAACCACTCTAAAGCCACATTCATTCTTATAGGAGAAAAACCTATATATAATGATCAGTTTTTAGATTTAGGTACATACTGAAAAGCAAAACTGGGTTTTTTTTATTAGCATGGCAAATGCAACCAGCAAGATGCTGGATGGAAAAGTGCAGCAGCATCTGGGAATTTGCAGAGCTGAGCTGCTGAGACACGGTGACTGGAATAGCAGTGTGAATACCTGCCCATACTTTTCTCAGGTGACTTGGTTATGAACATGTCTATTCTGGTGAATATAAATTATTTATGCTTCATCCATAGTTTGTTATAGCAATTGTTAAGTAAGCAGACAGTTATGAAAGGTTTAAATTCACAGAAAAGGAACATGACTAATTCTCATAGGAAAACCAGGTTTGAGGACGTCAGACTGATTGTGCATCCACTGAAACAGGATTAAAGCAAGCAGAAATCCGCATGCAGATTCAGCTGCAGAAATGTGTTCTAACACATCTCTGCATAATCTACATGCATGCAAACAGACAGCCTTACCTGCAAAGAGATAAGACCTATAATTACAATTATGGCTTCATTTGATTTTACAAGCAATAAAGATAACCTTTGAGTATCCAGGCACTGGTGTGTGATAAATATGGACATAACACAGAGAGTACACACACCCTTACACAGCTCCAGAAGGCCATTCCTGCTTTATAACATTCTATTTGGTGTCCAGTCTCTTTATCTCTGTTAGATCAAGTCAACCTAAACCCATGAAAAACTTATCCATAGATCTTAAAGCACTTTATAAAGATGGATAGGTATTATTTCAACTCAAAGATGTGTAGAAGATAGGCCTCAACTCATGCAGGAGGCTTAAAGTTTTTAATCACATGCAACTAGTCATGCAACAACCCTAACCGAGAAAGAATCATAGAATCATAAAATCATTTTGTCTGGAAAACACTTCTAAAATCATCTAGTCTAACCATTAACTTAATACTGCAAAGTTCTACTACTTAACCGTGTTCTTAAGTGCCACATGTACATGATTTTTACACACCTCCAGGGATGGTGATTCCACCACTTCCCTGGACAGCCTGTTCCAATGCTTGTCAATCCTTTCAGTAAGGAAATTTTTCCTAATATCCAACCTAAACCCTGCTGGCACAACTTAAGCCATTTTCCTCTTCTCCTATTGCTTGTTTCCTTGAGAGAAGAAAGCCAATGCCCACCTGGCGCCTCCTTTCACGGAGCTGAAGAGAGCCACAAGGTCTCTCCTGAGCCACCTTTTATCCGGACTAAGCACCCACAGCTCCCTCCAGCTGCTCCTCACAGGACCTGTGCTCCAGACCCTTCACCAGCTCTATTGCCCTTCTCTGGACACGCTCCAGCACCTCAATGTATTTCTTGTAGTGAAGGGCCCAAAACTGGACACAGCACTCGAGATGTGGCCTCATCAGTGCCCTGCACAGGGGGACAATCAGTTCCCTGGTCCTGCTGGCTACATCCCGGCTGATACATGCCGGGATGCCGCTGGCATACTCCTGAAATCCCATTTAGCTACTCTTCGCGTTGCGTTCTCTGCACGCAGGAGATTCACTTCGGGAAGAAACCACTAGAGGTCAGGCGGGATATAATCATGGCCACAACGAGAAGCGAGAATGTTCAGTGCCATTAGCAAGAGAAATGAGGGCCAGAGTGGCACTTAAAAAAAAAAAAAAAAAAAAAAAAAGCCTACTTTTCATGTCAGGAAGCAAAACTGTGCTCTTGAAAACTGATATATCCAAGACAGATGCACTGTTATGAAATTATCAGAGAGGAAATAGTTTTATTAGATAGAAAACAGGTGTGCAGGTAAATATGGGAATGCTATATAAATTGAAGCTGTTCACAGTAAACACAGTTGCTGAATAAACACTCAGAAAGTGCTCAAATCTACCCAAAGTTTACTTGTTTATGGTATCTTCAGCTGCCACCTGAAACACGTTTTCCACATTGATTTCATTACACAAAGGTGTGTCTGGGCAGGACAATATGTAGAAAAACACTGTAACACTCTTGTTTTCTCCTCTGAATAAGAAATGTAGTCCCAGTCTTAGAATACATGTAGAATATCATACTGAAATGAGCACAGTTGTTCAGCACCTGCTTCCCTGAATCTCCCACTCAGTTGCCACTGTTGTGGTGATCTCCTCAGGGACGTCTGTTCCTTCAGTGGAAATGGATCAGTCAAGCTCATGGGCTCACGGTTGTCCACTCCCTGTCACAAAACCGGTGGCACCACTGAGTGGGAGAGCTGATCTGCAGCTTCCACGGCCTCCTTTAGCTTCATAGGTTCTCCTGGCCATAGGAAAAGTGCTACATCTGATGAAAATATCCCTCCCCTCTGATATAGATACTCATATTCCCCTGCACCCTCTGTAAGCTCAAAGGCTAGGTGGCACTTTGCACTTCAGAGTATGGTTCAGAGAATTTCCTCAAACAATCATGTTTCTTTTTCCCCTGTGGCTCTTCACTACCTGGTGCACTCATCATCCTGCCTTATTTCCAGCTGAATGCTCTAACAGCACTTCTATATTTCCTGGAAACTTATTTCCCAGGAAGCACTTAAAATAATTCCACCAACACTGACAATAAGGTAAGGCTGAGTTATCAAAAAGAAGGCTACAATAGCTTTGGTTTGTTTACTCACTTGCAAATAGCCATATTTATTTTATCAGCTACCATACCCTCAGTGAACAGAAGAAATGATTGAAAACTCAGTAACATTTACGAAGTTTCACATCTAACTGTATCTCCTACATTCCTAACTCAGCACAGATCTGTAAATCTATATTTAGTGATACCTGTCTCTGATAGCTCTGTCAAAAACAGCACAGCCAGCAGAAATATCACTTAATTCAAGTCAGCCAAAATCTGTATAGGTACTTGCCATCTCCTAAACAGTGAGATAGTGTATAAGTCCTTAATTGTATTAGGCAAAAACAGAAACACAAAAAATGTACAGCTACTTGTCACAATATGATGGGAAATAAAAAAAAAAGGAAAACATGCAAACATATGTTACTCGTTAAAAAATAATCTGCTAATCTTTTAATACTTACTGATTTCTGACAGCTCATGTCACCTTTAACAGATATTAAAAAAGTAAGTCCTACATCTTCTATTTAGCTGCTTTAATGTCAGAACCGACACGTACACAAAGTAGGAAGAGCTGGGAACCCTTCTGTTCTGATTTATGTCTGAATAGACACAAAAATTAATGTCTAATTGCTGCCTGTAACAGTGTAAACTTGTTTCTGAAACTGTGGCTATAGTGACTTGTTTATTTGCCTCTAACCACTACGAACAGGGTCTACAGAGGTAAACTGAAAAGTGCTACTGAAGTCCACTCAGGTTCCTCTGGTTCCTGTGTCCCCATACATTATATATATGTGACATTGCTGATTAAATATTTCTAAACTATATGCATAGCCAAAATCCACGTATGCTTCAGTTTCCTTAGATTCAAATAAAAAAGCACCTCTCAAAAAAAAACCCCAAACAAACAACCAAACATAATCCCTAAACAAACAAACAAACAAACAAAATCCCCAGCCAAAGGAAACAGGGGGCCAACTGTTCATCAGTTTCCATGGAGAAGAGGAACAAGGAAATACACAGACATAGGAAAGGCCATTGCTTTTCTCTTGTTTGTATTTCACTTCTACTGTTAGGTCCTAAATTTCACATTGCATAGCAGCTGGAAATTGGAGAGTAACACCTGGTGGATGGATAGAGAAAAAAATGTCACATCTCTGTGCATAGGCTTTATTATTACCATGTACATAATGTAATCTGATATTGCCTTTCAAAGGGGAACTGTTGGAAAACACTCTAAATACTCAATCAAGTGCCATTAGTGATTCTGCAAGATAAGGAGGGCCATGCCAGAAAGAGGGAACAGATATGGGATGAGGCATACACAGCATGTGTTGGTTTATCCAGAGAGGCTGTATTAACAAACTGCTCTTTACTCCAACCCCTCTGGCAGAGACAGAGTAGGTACCTCCACAGGAACAGTGACAGAGCTCCTGAGCATATTGACTGGATGGAGCAAAGCATGGATAAAAAGTGGCTCTGCCAATTCATGGGGGATTAATTAAAAGCACAAAGCTTTAAGATTATCTATAGCTGCAGAAATATTCTTGGCATAGGACTCTCCCTCTCCTTTTCCATGTTGAGACCTTATAACTTCATTAGTCTGTTAAGGAAATAAACAGAAGTGTCTGTTAGCACATTGTTGGCTAACTGAAAGTACAAATAAACGAGAATCAGAAGGGGCTACTACAGGCAGTCTTTTCCATTACTGAGGGTACTGCAGGTACTTTGGGAGGCACGGGATAACACAGTGCAGAGGCATCTGAGCTGACTCCACTGCTCCAACCAGGCATCTCCTACGATGAGAAAGAGCAATGCAGATGCTTTTGTGCAAAAGGCATGTGGTGATGGAGAGCTGCAGTCTGGTAACAGTGGTGATGGAGAGCTGCAGTCTGGTAACAGTGGTGATG